>CM052899.1:176273376-176306859 GCA_028534135.1 Potos flavus | reverse complement strand
TTGTGATCTCTCTCTCTGTGTCAAATAAATAAATAAAATCTTTAAAAAAAAAAAAGAGAGAGAGAGAGACCCTGAGATCATGACCTGAGCCGAAGGCAGAGGCTTTAACCCACTGAGCCACCCAGGCTCCCCAATAAATAAATAATCTTAAAAAGAAAAAAAAAAAAGAGCAGACAACTCTTCGGTTGAGTGCTCTGGGCTGAGAACTGGACGTCCGTCAGGCCGGCCCATGCCCACCCGCTGTGGGCCTTCCTCGCTGCTGGAAACTCCCACCCGGTCTCGGAGTGTGGCCACACCCAGGCCACCGCGTCGCTGTGAGGACAGGGAGCCCTTCTGTGCCGGGCATTTGGCACAGATCCAGACCAACAGCGAACTAAAACCTCAGGGTCTGTTTTCAGGCACATGTGCAGTTCGATAAAGCCGATTTGAAGCCAGTGATTCAAGGGAAAGCAGGTCATAGAGGAGAGTCACTTCCACACTCTGCTAGGAGTTGCCAGGATAAGCAAGCAGGGTCTCTCCGCCTCCCGCGCGGCGGTTGTCTCTGGCGGGTGTGGGGGAGGCAGGAGCAAACCCCACAGTCCAGGGAGCAGCTGCGGTTCTCCCCACAGCGCAACCTCCCACTTTCTGTAAACCTCCCCTCTCGAACAAGCTAATTCACACTAAAGTGAGAGTGACCACTGCTCTTCCTCCATCCTGAGAAGGGCTGGTGTGCTCGAGCAGGACTGCGCAGGCGCCTGGGGGGCTCGGTCAGTTAAGCATCCGACTCTTGGTTTCGGCTCAGGTCATGATCTCGGCACTGAATCTGCTTGAGATTCTTCCCCCCGCCCCGTCTTTCCCCCACTCACACTCTCTCTCTGAAATAAACAACAAAATCTTTAAAAAGCCTCCAGAAGCCGAGCTGATGAACTGGTGTCCCCCCTCCCAGGGAAGGACAGGCACGGGACGGCCGGGGGAAGGCGGGGGGGGGGCGCCCTTGCTGGCCGGCTTCTTACCTGCTTCTCCGACATGGCACAAGGCTACAGGCCTAGTGATCGGATAGGCATCTATTTAGCGCCGGCTGTGTGCCGAGCTCTGCCACACTAGGGCGGGCCTAGGGGGGCTTGCCCAGGACCCTTCTGGCTCTGAGTTTCAGGGGCTCCCAGGGTTCCCGGCATTCTTGTCCGGCCCTCGGTTGAAGTCTGAGCTGGTCCATGTGGCCTGGGGCTTAGGGTAAGCCAAGGGAGGGCCTGGCCCATTGGACGGAGGGGCGACTCTGAGAGGCTGTGTGGCCTCTCCGAGGCCGGGGGTGAGGGGGCCCGAGGTCACTCCACAGCGGAATGGATTCTTGCCACGCCAGCTGGCTGCAAAGCCCTCACTGCCTGCATGGGACCCAGGCTTGGGGCGCCCACAGCGCCGCGTGGCGAGCTCCCCTGGCCCCCCAGCCTCCCCTGCGTGGTCTCCACAGCTGCGAAGACCGCGCCTCCGCAAGCCCCAGCGGCCCAGGAGTTAGAAGGGCGCCCGGCAGCTGAGCAGAAACTGCAGCAGGCTTCGTCCCAGCATGGAAGCTGGTGGGGGGCCAGGGGGATGCGGGCTGGCATGGGGGGGTTGGGGAGGGGGGCCGGCCCCCCATAGCCACCCATGGGCATGGAAGCTGGGGGAGCCGGGCTGGCACGGCGGGGGGTCCCGGCCCCCCCGTAGCCGCCCACTGCACTCACAGATGAGGAAACAGACACAGAGCGGTTCCCCCCCAACCCCAAGGTCCAGGTCTCTGACTGCAGAAGGAGGGCAGACTCTGTGGCTCGGGGTCCCACAACTGGGGTCCACGCTGGCTCCGCGGGGGCAGGAGCGTGGGGAGGGGGGCCCCTCTCCCCACCCCAGACAGGCTTTCCTAGGACCGCTCATGGGTACTGGTCACCCCCTGTAAGAGTGGTCACTACCATGGGTGCGCTCACCTATGGAACATTATACAGACTTGAAATTATGTGTAAATAACATATAAGTTACCGTTGACTTTTTAATTTCTTTTTATTTTTTAATTAACGCATAATGTATTATTTGCCCCAGGGTACATGTCTGTGGATACCGCTGACTTTTAAAACCTCGTTTGGACATAGATTTAGATTTACAGCTGCCGCACAGGTACGAAGGGCTCCTGCGCGCACCGGACCGACTTCTACCGTTAGCTACGATACATTCATCACAGCCAATGCAGTCGTCACAGGTGCAACGCTGGGAAGCAAACTACAGACTCTATTTGAATGTCACCGCTTTCCCCGCTAATGCCCTTTCCTAGTCCCGGATCCAATCAGGAGACCATGTTACATTTAGGTTAAGGTCAATTTTTGAAAAGAGAAAAGTATTTTTTACCTTGAAATAATCCATGGGAAAATTACAAAATTTAGCGGAAAACTAAACAATTTCTAGATAAAGAAAGACACTTGTCATGTTCGTGGCGGGGGCGATTCCAAAATGAAGCTGTCAGTTCTCCCCAAAGTGAGTCTCCATCGCACCCCCAAGAGTTAAAAAGGAAATGCTGTGAAATGGGACAAGCTAAGAGTACTGCGTACAGAAAAGCTAGCGGTCCCCTAAAGGCCAGACAGACGCCGAGGAAAGAACCAGGAAGATGGCCCGAGCAGACAGCTCCGGTGTGCTGAGCTGTGACTCTCGCTGGCGGTAGACAGAAATCCGGATCAGAGGGGACGGCCCATCCGCGGCCCCGCAAACACGCCCACCCCGCACTTGGACGCGTGACCGGCGACGGAGGCGGGGCCAGAAGCCTGGAGAAAGAACCGGATTTCCCTAAATGGGGCTGGGGTAAGTTTTCGGTGGGGAAGCACGACCCGGGACTGCGAGGTGACACCGCAAATTCTTGTTGGTTACAGATCTGAATACGAACCCAAAATAAAGACGAGGGAAGGGAAACAGCCCTCGTCGGCCAGCTTTACGTTCCCACAGGGACCATTACCTGAAATGATACCGTAAGTCTGTTTGCTTGCTTTTTCTTGTCGGTCACTGCCACCGGAAAGCGAGCGCATGGCTGTGCCCCCAAGACCTAGAGCCGCGTCTGGCATGTCTGGGTGCTCAACAAAGATGTGGCAAATAACAAACGAAAATTTTAAAAGAATTGTATCGTGCACTCAGCCACAAATAAAATCTTGGCAAACTCTACTGCCAATATCATAGTCCGTGATGAAATATTGAACACTCTTCTCTTGGCTCAGTAGTGAGCAAAGGAAGCTGCCTCTCGCCGACCCCACTCGCCTTTGTACTGAAGGACCTAGTCCCCGCACTAAGGCAAGAAAAGGAAGAGAAGGCATGGAGGTCGATAGGGAAGAAGTTGCCCTAACAAAAGACATGACTGTCTACAGACCTCTACTAGAACCAATACATGAACTTAGCGTGGTCACCAGATACAAGATTAATAAGCGACAAATGGATTTTTATATACTAACAGCCAACAATTGGAGAATGAAATTTTAACATAATTCCATTAAAAATACTAACAAAAACATAAAATATCTAAGCCTTTGTTCTTTTTTTTTTTTTTTAAGCCTTTGTTCTTAATAGATGCGCGAGTCTGCTTCACCTCAAACCACAGAACTGTTGCGAGGCATTAAAGACCGCGGAGGGACGTACCACGTTCAAGGACAAGGACGGCTGTGATGTCCGCCTTCCCTGGGCTGGTCCGCGTGCTCAGCGCAAACCCAAGGAAATGCAAGCAGGCTTTTTCGAACAAATTTGCCAGCTGATTCTAAATTCATGTGGAAATGGAGGAAGACCTAGAATAGACAAAACCGCCTATTCTTCCTTCTTCCTTTGTTTGGGGTTTGGGCCAAATCACGATTCCTGTGGCAGCTGAACTGTCCCAGACGACCTGACCCGCGCGCCCCCTCCCCGTGAGTCCCAGGAACGTCCTGACGGCTGCGGGCAGCACCAAGGTCATCAGACTGCAGACGTTTTAAAACCGGCCGGTGCGCGGGGCCGGGTGTGCTGGGGAGGCACCCTCTCTCCGTCCGGGGACGGGCCAGCTGTCACAGCGGTCAGTGCGAGCAACGTAACAGTTCTCAGCACATCTACAGCCCCCCCCAGCCTTCGGCCCCGCTGCCGCCTCCCTCCACGACAGTCCCGTTAAAACAAACCCTCCTCCTGGTAGAGGAGAATGCTCCACACGCCCACAGGCTGTTTGTTTCGTCTCGGTGACAAGGGCACGCGGCCACATGGCCCCCAGGTCAGGGAGCCCCAGGTGGCCGTGAGCGCGAGGGGCCACCGTGCGTCCCGAGAGCCGGGTGCCGACAGCTGCACATCAGGCGGCCTCGTTAGGAAAGCCAGCACAGAGCACACCCATGTTTCTCGGTTCTTCAGAGATAGAAAAAGGATCGGCAGGTTACAAACCAGGTTGGCACCAAATCGAAACCCTGAACAAAATAGCAGGAGTCCTTTTCGAACTCACAGAATGTTTGCAAAAAGCAACCAAATGTCGTTCTACACCAATGAGACCCCACTCTGCACCCATGGCTACTGAAAAATAATAATAATAGTTCAAAAAAAACGGAAGGGCATCTGGGGGGCTCAGTCGGTGGAGCGTCCGACTCTTGGTCTCGGCTCGTTCACGATCTCAGGGTTGCGGGATCGAGCCCCAGGTCGGGCTCTGCGCTCTGCGGGGCGTCTGCTTCTCTCCCTCTGCCCTCCCCCTGCTCATGCTCTCTGTCGCTAAAGTAAAGGACGTGTGGAAACTGGAAGCCTGAGTGTAGGACGGGGCAGCCGCTGAGGGTGGCGGGTCCTCAGAACTAAACACGGAATCAGCACGTGACCCAGCAAGTGTTCCCCCAGGTACATGCCCAAGAGAACTGAAGACAACATGAGTCACAATGACCCAGTTGTCCACCGATGGACAGATGCAGGGACAAACGTGGCCCAGCCACACGAGGGAACAGTACCCAGCCTTTCACGGGAAGAACATTCTGACAATCGCCACCCCCGGGATGAACCCTGAAAGTACCACGAGGGTGACATTCCCCAGACACAAGGGGACAAGCACAGTGGGGGCCCTGCCCAGGAGACCCTCAAGTGGGCAAAATCACAGCGACGGCAAGGGGGCGGTGGCAGTCGGGGGCTGGGGTGGGGGCTGGGCAGCCAGTGTTTCACGAGGACAGCCTGGGAAGATGAGAAAGTTCTGGAGGTGGATGGTGGGGACGGTTGCACAACGACGTGCCACCGACCGGGCACTTAAAAATGGTCAAAATTGCACATTTTATTCTATGAATATTTTATGACAAAAAAGAGAAGCATAAATGTAAAACAACGTATAATCTTCTGTCTGAAAAACCCCACCAGGCTGCCCAGACAACCTCACGCGTTAGCAAAGCAGGATCAAGGCCACGTCTCTGAGGCCCCCAGTAGAAGGCCTGGGGAAAAGCCCACCTCCCGGGCCCCTGGGAAAGCTCTCCAGCGACGAATGAGTTAGGGAACAGGAGGGAAACCGGGATTGCTCCGTGTCTGGGGAGCAGAGCCAGGAGACCCTGACCCAGCAAAGCCTAGGGGTGGGGCGGCCAATGCTGCAGATTCCCCCGAACACTCGTGTCCCCGAGGCAGCGGGAACACACACAGCAAATCACACCACGGCTCTGAGCCTCCAGGGAAAGAACCGAGGAGAGCAGGGGGCCCCAGGGGGCGCCGCTGAGGGCGAAGTCGGTGTGCTGAGGAGGACGGGCGGGCTGGATCCGGGGTGCGGGTTTCAGCTGCTCGGGGCAAGAAGACGGAAACCATAAAGACATCCCGAATTAGGAAAAACACGCGGGAAATCGCTGCGGATTGAAAGGACATTAATATGACCAAATAATACATTATATCCTAATACGTTTGAAAACGTGAATGAAGCAGATTTTCTAAAAAACGTCAAAAACGGAGAACTATGTCTAAGAATTCACAGATGGATTCTTTCAAACATTCAAGAAAGATAATTCCAATGATATTTAAAATGTTCTTGGAAAGGAGAAAAAAGAAGGAAATTCCCCAGGTTATTTTTGTGAAATCCACATAAGAATCATGCCAGAAACTGCCACACAGAGAGAGCAGTGGGCCAGCTCGTCCTCCAGCAGCGGGAGACGCTAACCCAGACACGGGTTAGGGAAGGGGAGCTGGCCTTTCTCACAGAATTCTACAGGAAAACAGAATCTGTTCCCCACAGGGTCCATTTTAGGGAAGTAAAGTCGGTTCCATATTAGAAAACTGGGATGCTCCTAATGCCGACCGTCGGCAGCTGTGACAGCAGCTCTGAGGCTCCGCGGGGGGGGCCTGGCGCCTGACGTGGCCTTCCTCTCCCACTGAGGGATGGACGGACGGACAGACGGATGGACGCCGGGTGGCCGGCCCTGTCCCCCCCGCCCTCGCAGCCAGGGCCCGGCAGGGCGCACTGATGCCCTCCTGCAGGAGGGGGGCCCTGTGGCTTCCGGGAGCCCCGGCCACCTGCCCGGCCCGTCCGACCTCCAACAGGGCCAGGGTGGTCCCCACGCGCCCCCCCAGCGTCGCCCCTGCACACAGGTGTCCTCACGAACACAACCCATTTTTAAAACCGCTTCTGGAGGCATCATTATAATCCCTCCCCCGAAAACACCCCAGACAAGCGCCGACCTACTTTCTGTCCTTACAGACTCACGTGTGTTCCCTAGAATTCTGTGTAAGTGGAACCACGGGACAGGTAGTAACTGGGGGGCGGGGTCCGCTTCCGTCCCGAGCTCGGCGCCTGGGGCATCACCCGGGCCACCGTGCGCACAGCAGCCCGTCCCCCCCCACCGCGGAGGGGGGCTCGCCCTTCCCCTGCTGATGGACCTCGGGGTTGTTTCCAGTCTGGGTCTCCGGTGACCGAATCCCTCACACAGGTGTGGACGTCCTCGTGCTGTTCCCTCGGGCAGAGCCCGGCCGGACCGGCCGAGCCGCGTGGGATCTCAGGGCTCGCTCTCGAGGAAGCTGCAGCACAGGAAAGCCCCCGGGGCGCGGGGCGAGGACCGGTGTCTCCGCGACCCCGGCCGCGCGCGCTCTGGTCCGTGTCTGGGGCTCCGGGAAGCGTCTCCGCATGTGCTTAGCAGCTATTTTACATCTGACTTGGTGAAGAGCTATTCGAAGCTTCTGCACACTTCCAAAAACTAACTTTTTATTTTGGGTCTATGGAACATTTCTGGAGAAAGTACAGAGAGTCCCCACACACCCAGTCGGCCGATACATTCGTCACAATTAATGAGCCACGTTGCTGATGACATTAGTCACTGAAGTCCGCGCCGTGCTCAGACTTCCTTAGTTTCCGCCCGATGTCCCTTCTGTTCCGGCGTCCAGGACACACACGACGTCAGTCTCCTGAGGCTCCTCTTGGCCGGCAGTCTCCCGGGCTTTCCTTGCGTTGGATGACCTTGACGGCTCTGAGGACTTCTCGGGAATTTTCTGTCCCACAATTAGGGCTCGTCTGCTGTTCTTCTTAAGACTGGCCTGGGTTCTAGGTTCGGGGAGGAGGAGCCCAGCGCTGGGGCGCCCTTCTCGACACGCCGCGCCCGGGGCAGCTGCGAGCTGGTGGCTCCTCACCTCCAGGCCGACCTTGACTTCCCGGCCGGCCCACTCGCAAGGCGAACGCTCGTGTCCACGGCCTCGAGCTTCTGCCTGTTTCTTACTTGGGTTGCTGGTCTGCTCACTGAAGGCAAGAGTTCTTCATAGATTTTGGGTACGAGTCTGATTTTATCTTAAAGATGTAGCTTTTGATTTCCTTTTCCCTCCATTTCATTCATTTCTGCTCTGAACTTAAGTATTTCCTTTCTTCTGCTCACTCCAGGTGTCATTTGCTTTTCTTTTCCTGGTGTCTGATGTTAGAAGCTGAGGTTAATCATTTGAGACCTTTCTTTTTTTTGCATAGGGGGTTAGTGACACGCGTTCCCCTCTAAACATGGCTTTAGTGAATCCCAGAAATGTTGATTTTTTTTTTCATTTCCACTCAGTTTACAGCACTTTCTAATTTCCCTTTAGGTTGCTTCTCAGACCCATGGGTTATTTGGAAGTGTGGTGTTTCGCTTCCAAGTATTTGGGGGGACTTTGCAGACGTCTTTCTGTCAGTTGTTTCTTGTCCCATCCTGCTGCGGTCAGAGAACATACTCTGCGTGACTGAAATCTTTCACACTCACTATGACTTGTTTTAGGGCCCAGAACACATTCTAGGCTCGTACCTGTTCCGTGCGTCCGAGAAGAAGGACACGCCGCCCTCGCTGGGACTGTTCTCCGACGTCCATCAGCTCTGGGCTGTGGGTGGCGTCACGTCTAGGACATCCTGACCCCTCTTCTGTCTGTTCCACCAGCTACTGAGCGTCCCCACCTCGACCTGTGAATTTCTCCGTCTGCTCTTCAAGCTCTAGCTGCCTGTTTTCACGCATGTGCCTCAAAGCTCCAATTCGGGGTAGAAACGGTTGAGAGTGTTACGCTCCCCCTAATCCATCGGCGTCTCTGTCACCAGGAGAGGACCTTCTTCGTCCCAGGTGATATTCTCTGCTCTGAAAGCGACTTTGTATGAAATTAACATATCCACTCCAGCTTTCTATTGATCAAAATTAGCATGGCTTATCTTTTCCATCTTTTTACTTTTTACGTCTCTATATTTAAAGTGAGTTTCTTTTAGGGTAGCATAAAGCTGGGTCTTGATTTTCTAGAGATTGGACAATCTCTGCCTCTGAACGAGAGTGCTCCAATAGCCAGAGCAGAAAAGGCCGTGGGTCCCGGTGCACCTGTCTGTCAGAGCGGGAAGAACGGACCCACACACTAAGGGCAGATCTGGGCCTGCCTAACGAAGCCCCAAAATAAGACAGGGAAGAATCCGAGTATCTAAGGAACCTGAGCACATCTGGAACAAAGCTCACGAATATATTTAGGAAAACAAAAATATCCAGCACCCAAGAGGGTGAAACTCAGCATGTCTGGCACCCGGTGAAAAACTACCAGACATGCCGGGAAGCGGGCAGTCCAGCTGCCGACAAGCGAGCCCCACCCCCAAGCCTGCCGAGCCCACTGTGCCAGGGACACGCGGTGCAGACACCCGGGACACCGCAGAGTCAAATGCCAAAGCGACGAGCACGGAAAAGGTTAGTAAATAACAGGACATTCACCTAAAATGTACAAATCATAAATATGGCTACTACGAGATATCAAAAATTGCATCGAGTAAATGAAAGATGAATTAAAATTAAAATTAAAAGTTAATTTAAAACGAGAGCATTTTATCTGGGCAACCAGCACTAGCGGAGGAAATCCCGGGGGGGAGCATTCCCGAGCCCCGTCGGGGACACAGGTCTGGGTGATCTTCCCCGAGGGCAGGCGGGGAAGGTGTGTCAGAGGAATTTCAGCTCTGCACACCCGTCTGCCGTCGTGTAGTCCCCTCAGCACGGGTGTGATGGTCTCCCGAGAGGTCACCCCTCCTGCGGCCACAGCACCCACACGTCCGTCCGTCTGCCACGCTGCCCAAAGACCGGTCCCCTGCTGGCAGTTACGGCTGCCTGGCGTCTGTCCCCGCCGGCCGCAGCACCCGGCCTCGCGTTTGCTGATCAGTCCCCAGACTCGAGTGTGTGCTTCATCAGCACAGATCCTGTCTGTGGGTCCGGCTGTGGGGGGAGGCGGTAAGTCCGGACGGTGGATCCTGGGGGGGACGGGTCGGTGTTGGTCAGGTTAGCAGCCGCGAACCAAGCTCACGCCCGGCGACCCAACGCCGGGCTCATTCCGATCGGCTCGGGGCCGCGTGTCCGGGCACACGTGCAGGGGCAGGGGACGGTGCACCGAGGCGGGTTAAACGTGACGAAGGAACACCCCTCTCTACACCCCCCTGAAATGGGAGTAAAGACACTCACAAGTATAACCACACGAGCTCCGACAGGAGAGGAGACGAGAGAACGAGGTCCGGTGCGGGGGCGCGGGGGGGGACGGCCGACACTGCAGCCCCCCCCCGAGCAGAGCGAGCTGCTGAGACGCCCATCTGCCCGCAGAGCCCGAGGCGCCTGGGGGGTCGCGGGGCGGGGGGGCACGGGCTGGGCTGGGGTCCGCACGGGGGGCCACCACCGCCCAAGCCGCAGGGGGAATCACGGAGTCGTGTTCCTGGGGAAGCCGAACCGGAGGCCCCACAGACGCAGGCACCGGGGGCAGAGGGGACGGTCCAGCTCCGGAGCAGGCTCAGTGGACTTCTGCTTCCGGAAAGAGAAGACCCCCCAGGCCCCTGTCCACTGCCCTGCAGCAGACCCCGACGTCCCGCCACACAGGGGCCACTTCTGGAGAAGGGGAACCACACGTCTGCACGAGACCTAAAGACCGTGATACCTGCGGACCCCAAGGCATCCCATCGCACACACGGGTGTCCCACAGGGAGGCCCAGGGTCCCCTGCACCGCACGAGACATGCGGACGGTAGCGCACTCGGAAAGCGAAATGCACCGCCGAGAAAAGCCTCCGCTGTGAAGGCGGCTCCCGAATCAGGTGCCGGAGGGCCCCAGGGAGGAGAGACGGGGCCGAGGACTGGGGCACTCTTTAAAGGGGATAGTTTAGAACACACAAGAGCTCTCAGAAGCTAAAAATATAAATGTAGAGAGAAAAAATTTGGTTGAAGAGCTAGGAAATAAACTTGAGGACACATCCCAGAGAGTAGAACAAGACACAGAGACGAAAGACGGGAGAGAGCACCGAAGAAGGCAGAGAACCCACACAGGAGAGTCCCTGCGGCAGGGAGGACGAGCCCTTGGTGGGGCGGCCCCGGCGGGGACAGAGACCGGGGTCCGGGGGAGGTGAGAGACGCACAGCGGGCCCGAGAATCCCGAGCCGTCAGAACGCCAGCGTTGGAGAGAAGAGCCGTGCAAGCCTCTCGAGAGAGAGGAGATAAAAGCAGGTCACGTAAAGAGCACTGGGAATAAGAATAGCATCCGATGATTCAACAGCAACTTGAGAATCTGGAAGACAACAGTAAAATAGCTTCACAATTCGAGGGGCAAAATTCTTTTGAATCTAAAATGTTATTCGCAGCCGACCACGCATGAAGGCACAAGACAAGAGACTCCCCGTCTACACCATCACAGAAGGCTTCCGAGGACCCAGCCAGGGTCGAGCAACAGCCTGGACAGCAGCCCGGGCCGGTGGGAGCAAGCGGGACGTGCCAAGTGGCTCCGGAGGAAACCCAGCGACCAGCCCATCCGGGACCGTTGACGGCACCCAAGTCGTGGGGAGGGCTGCTTTGCTGGTGTGGAAAGCCTGAGAGACGGTCCAGAGAAAACTGGGCAAACAGAAAATGAGACCTGTGTCAGCGAGGGGGCGACCAAAGGCCTTCTGAGAAAGAAGAGTATTCGCGCTGCCCGGCCTGGACACTACCGCCGTGCTCGCGATGGTACCGGCCCCAGCGGCTGAGAGGGCCACGTACGGAGTGCGGGGCAGGAGGTCCGCGAGAGCTCGGTGCCCCCCACCGGCCGTCCAGGCTGAGCTGATCCGCGCGAGCACACGGCGAGGATCGGAGAGGGAGGCGTGCACGCAGGGACGCGGCCTGTTCGGTCGGGATGAGATGACACCCCCACCCACGTTCTGTCGGGAGGGGGGAGGCTGGACTACCTTGGACAGCGCCTCGAACTCGGGCTGAAGTCCGGGCCGGCCCCGCAGCCCGCCAGCCGAAGGGACAGGCTCCGCGCCCCTTCCAGGGGCCAGTGAGAGACGCCGCGCCACTGTTTACACCGAACCTGCTTGAAACCTGTCACCTGCCAGGTTCACACCCGCTGGGTTGGCCTGCTGGCCCTCGAGCCGGTTCTAACAACCCAACAGCATAAAGGACTCAGCAGAGTCTTTTACAATTAGAAATAGATCCGAAGGCATCCCTCCTTGAAAAAGTCCTTCTAAGAAAAGTAACGAGCGATTCCAACAGGCGCTGTCTCAAACTTCCCTCTTCCTCTTCTTCTGTGTTACTCCAACTCCCTACAATAAGCACACAGTTGCACGTTAAAAAATAAATACGTGTAACTATTTCTTACAAAGTTGAACGCAAAGACCAAAATACCCTTTCTATACTGAGGACACACTGCAGCCCTAGTCCCCTGGATCTGCAGCCCAAAGCCCGAAGGTGGGCGCGGGCGCAGGGAGGGCCCAGGACTCGGGAACGGCACGGGCGAGGGCTCCTGGCCCACCGTATCATGCTGGCCCGTGATAATTAGAGCTTAAACAACGTTTTAGAAGGGCCTGTATGTTCCAAAACCTGCAGCAGGTTTTTAAAAAGAAAATTCAGTCCATCCATTAAGATAAAATAAGTAAAACAGCACGAAAGCATTTTCGGAAGGTGCGAGTGAAGCCGGCGGAGGTCAGATCCGTGACCGCCTCGACGCACACCTGCTGCGGCAAGGCCCCCTCACCGGACGCCCACGCCCCAGCCCCAAGAGGAGGGGCGAGCACAGACCCTCCTCGCCAACCTGCTCAAGAAAAGAACGAGCTTCCAGGGAGAAACAGAGCCTGCCCCTGGCCATGGGGCCACTCCAGCTCCTGCCCTCGGCCGGCCGCTCAAGGTCAAAACAGCAAGGACGACTCGGTTAAAAGACCGTTGGCTTCCTGCACGGTCCCTGCTGGCGCAGAGCCCGGCCTCTCCTGGGCGCTGGGTGCAAAGCCCGGGTCCCCCCCACCAAGCCGTCAGGAAGGGAGGCAGCACACTGGGGGCGCCGTCTCACGCTGCTGCCATGGGGCTCGGGGGCCAGAGTCCCGGCCTCAGCCAGGGCCCCCGAGTGGCCGCACTGATCCCACGTCCCTGACAGTTTGCGAGGCCCCTCGGGCTTCTGTGCGTGCTCAGAAGGGCCCAGACGTCCTCTTCTCTGCCCGCCCACTCCTTCTGGGGTTTTGCAAGCCTTTATTAGTTGTCTGGGCGTTTTCCTCCTGCCGCGAACAAAGTCCCCCTCCCCTCAGCCTCAGTGACCTCCAGACGCTCCACGCTACAACGGGGGGGACCCAGGGCCTGGGGCCTGTGGAGCCAGGAGCCAGGCGCCAGGCGGGAGCATCTGGTCTTGGGTTTCGGGAGAGGCACAACGGAGACAAGAGTGAGAGGGAACGCCCCGTAGTGCGCCCACGCCTGGGGACAGATGGCCGCGCAGCTCCAGGACGGCTGTCATTGCCATGGCCGCCGGCTCGCCGTGTCGCTGTGACACAGGACGCCGCAGCCACGGGCCCTGGGGCCGTGGCCCTTGGTCCCTCACCTGCTGCCAGGGACAAGGGCCCGGGACGGCCCCCACGCCGCCTGGCCCTGAGCCTCAGGGACCCCCCACGACGTCTCCGCCTTGATAGGGACCCCAAGGGCAGGGTGGGCTCTGCTGGGCAGGGCATCTACTTGGACAGACAGAAGGACAGGGGAACTGACGCCAACAAGGGTCTTGGGCAAAGAGGGCTGCTCTCTCTCACTCCGTGGACGAGGCGCAAAGCCTGGGGTGGTCGTCTGCATTTCTAGAACCCTCCTTCTGAAGGAAAGCTAAGAGCAGGACGGTCCCGGCGGCCCTGAGGAGCCTCGAGGGCCCGAGGCCAGCCGCGTGCTCGGGGTTCCCCGGGACCACCGCGCGTCTTCTGTTAAAGGAGCTTCTGCTGGTCCCTGACGCCTCCTCCCGCCACAAGCACACAGCACTCGCTCTCCTGGCCTCTCCCAGGAGGCCCCAGGCCCGTGGGCCTTGCTGGGGCTCTCAGCCCACGGGGGGCCAGAGGGTGAAGGCAGAGGCCCGGGGCCAAGATGGCCTGGGGGGCATGCCGTGGACGGCACCCTGCCCTGATGAAGCCCACCCTCCCCGGGCAAGACACAAAGCTCTGCACGGGCTCTGTCCTTTCCACCAGGACCCGGCTGCCACGTCCCGCGGTGGGGTCAGGGACAACCATCGGTGCCAAAAGGCACAGACGTGGACACCAGCCCATCTGTAGGTTCTGTCAGAGCTGCTCTTAGCCAGCTGCCTGGCCCGGGCCCCAATCTCCTGAGTCCCAGTCTGCACCCGGCACCCAGCACCCAGCACCCAGCACCTAGCACACAGCACCAACACCCAGCATGCAGCACCCAGTATACAGCACCCTCAGCACCCAGCATGCAGCACGCTCAACACCCAGACCCAACACTGGACACACAGCACTGAGCACTTGGCACCCAGCACCCAGCACCTAGTACATAGCACCCCCAACACCGAGCATGTAGCATCATCAGCACCCAGACCCAACACCCTCAGCACCCAGAACTCAGAACCAACACCCAGAACCCAGTACTCAGTATCCTCAGTACCTAGCATACAGAACCCACCACCATCAGAACTCAGCATATAGCACTTACCACCTAGTACTCAATACACAGCACTCAGCACTGTCAGCACCTAGCACCCAGTACCCAGCACTCAGAACCTTAGGCCCTCTGCTGAACCCTGAGCAGCTTGGATGCCAGAGTTCACAGTCAAGGCCATGGGACCAAAGGGAACCTACTGGTGGAACAGGGACTTTCCCCCAACCCTGCCAGGCTGACCCTAAGGAAAGGAAGCCAAAGCTCCTGACTGATTCCTGCAAGGGTAAGGAAATCATGTTCTCCCCTGTCTGGGAGATGAGAAAAGTGAGAGCAATCCTAGAAAAGAGAGATTTGGGGTTGCCTGAGTGGCTCAGTCAGTTAAGGATCCAACTCTTGATTTCGGCTGAGGTCATGGTCTCATGGGTTGTGGGATTGAGCCCCACAGTGGGCTCTGCGCTCAGCGAGGTGTCTGCTTCTCCCTCTTCTCTGCTCCTCCCCCAGCTCATGCTCTCTCTCTCAAATAAATAAAATCTTTAAAAAAAGGAGAAAATCTTCCTAAAAAAAAAAAAGAAAAAAAAAGGGCGCCTGGGTGGCTCAGTCGGTTAAGCGTCTGCCTTTGGCTCAGGTCATGATCTCAGGGTCCCAGGATCAAGTCCCACATAGGGCTCTCTGCTTGGCGGGGAGTCTGCTTCTCCCTCTGACCTTCCCCACTCTCGTGCTCTCTCTCTCAAATAAATAAAATATTTAAAAAAATAAAAATAAATTTTAAAAAAGCAGACTCAAAAAAAAAAGAAGATTCATATGAAGAGCGTGACCAGGCAGGCTGGGAGGAAGGGCTGCGCCGCGCCCCGCAGAAGCCCCCCTTCCCCGCCGCAGACAGAGCCGGGTGCTCTGGGCGGCCCCCACCAGCAGCAGGAGTCTCAGAACGGCCCGTGCCTGATCCGCTAGGACCTGGGCTTGGGTTTACCCTGCGGATCCCTGAAGCTTGCTGGCGTGACGGTCCGCTGGGACTTGGAGCTCATTCTGCCAGTTTGACGGCCCGGTATCAGGTGTGCAATGTTTCCGAGCCAACCAAGCAGTCCCGGTGTCAGTGCAAGATCACTGTGAGCCCCGTCACGCAGGAGCTCTTAAAACAAATACTTTAATCCCAACCAGAACTGCATGCCAGCCACCAAGGCAGAAACAAACGACTACCGGCCGAAGAGCAACATATCCCTTCTATCCCCACGCTAGGGCTAAAGTTCTGTAACTGAGCTGCGCTCGGCCCACTAGGGGTATAGTCTCCTGGGGGAATGCCTGTCCTTCCTGGTTTGGGGGAGAAAAGGCAGTTTCTATGATGCGGCCTTTCAGCCTCCAGGAGCCGTGGGATATGCGCTGTCGCTCCTGGGAAGTGAGCCGGTGCGCATCCCGAGCGAATGTGGGTGTTTCATCACTGACTTTTTCCGGCCGCCTGTGGAGGAGCCTGGCTCTCGAGGGTGAGCAGGGGAAGGAGGAGGCACCCCTGCCCTTGGAGGGCTCCTGGTGCCATCCCGTGAACACATTTGCTAAATGGAACGATGGGTTGTCCCTTGGGCCTCCCCTTCCTCCTGCCCTGTCCGTGTGATGTCGGAGCAGCAGCAGCCACTTTGCCACCGTGAGAAGCAGGCTGATCATGAAAGCCCGGGGAAGCTCGTGGGGTGACAGGGGCACAGCGAGAGCTAAAGCTGCGTCCCGGGTGGCACCACGGGGTAGCTGAGCCACCTCCTGACACCCCCTCATGTGAGGGAAACAAACCTCAAGTCAAGCCCCTCTCTGTCTGTTTCTCTAATCTGAGTCAAAAGCATCCTCCCCAGTGCAGACTTCTGGTGCTTCCCCTCCCAGTCTGCTCCTTCTGCAGCCCAGCCCAGCCCGTGGCCCCACCAACCCCCCAGAGAACCTGGCTGCCGCTGGGAGTGTCCCAGCTGGGCAGCCTCAGGTCCACGGGAGGCCCCGGACAAGCAGAGCTAACTCCAAAACTGACGGATGGCATGGGGGGCCAGTGACACCTGGGTTTGGGACAGGATGGGGCTGCCTGGCTTCACCCTCAGTGTAGAGTCCCATGGGAGGACGCTGGGGGTCCAGACAGGACCACCCGGGATCTCAGGCTGCCTCTGCAGTTCTGACCGGATGGCCTAGAGGGCCAGGTAAGGGGGGTCTGGGAAAGAGCCCCCCTCTGATCTGCAAAGACCTCAGGATCCCTGACGCTATGTCCCCAAAGCAGCTGCAGACACAGGCGGGACTCAGCTGGGAAAGGCGGGCTCGGGATGCTCAACAGAAGCAGATCCCAGACGAGGAAGGAGCCCCCCCACCCAACAGGCCCATGGAGGTAGGGGAAGGCACCAGCGCTGAGGGAGACGCTTCTCTGCCCAGGGCTCCCGGCTGCGACCCCAGCCCCACCCCATCTTCTGTGAGCGACAAGGTGGGTACTGCCCTCCTTCCTCCAGGATCTGACCCTGGCAGCCTTGACGCCGCTGGGGATCCCCAGGAGCCCCCAGCAGAGAGCATACAGCCCACCACCCCCAGGGCGCAGACGGCCCCCGACCGCAGCAGCCTCCAGACGCTCTCCCTGGGGCGAGTGTCTGTGAAATGCTCTTCGCCCATCCGTGGAAGTCTGGGAGACGGTGGTCCATCTCCCCCGCTCCACGCCCTCAGTCCGGCTCGGCGACACTGCTGTCCCGCTCAGACGTGCTCGCGCTGGGATGGGGGCTGTTCACCCCCTAACCTCCCCAGGCATCAGGCACAGGCCCCGAGGCCGTCCTCCTCCCCAAGAGAGGACAGCCTCCCCACCCCCAGGACGGCCACAGGCCACAGCGACCACGCGTCAGTGACCCCCTGGCGTGTGCTTGGTGAGAAGATCCCCCCGTGGGCTCGGCCACAGTTGTCCTGTGAGGTCCTCCTTCCCGTCTCCTGCTGCCTTCCACACCTGGCCCAGCACCGCAGCCCCAGGGCCTTTGCACATGCTGGGTGCCAGGGTCATCTGCCCGCCCCCAAATCCCACCTCAGATGCCCCCTCCTCTGTGAAGCCCTCCCCTGCCCCCACACCACCCGAGGACCCGAGCTTTGGACACGGGACGTGTCACACCACGGCAGACCAACCGACGGCCGGCCACAAACCGGCTATTAGGGCCAGAGAGCCACGCCGCGCCCGCTTTGGCCTGACGAGGGTCTACACCAGCCGCCCAGCCGCGCGGCCCCGACAGCTGCCCACGCCCTCGTCCACTGCGCGAACAGTGCCCCAGGGCCGCTTGCCCCGTCGGGCCTTGGGGGAAAACCATTTTTTCAAGTTGCGCCCTTGAGGACCGTGAGCCCCAGATCTGTGTACGGTGGCCCAAGCATGTGGCCCCTGTTCAAGGCCACCTTGTTGTTATCCCCAGGCCACCCCCCGGGCTGCTCCCGCAGACTCTGCAAGTGCTCTCTTCTTCGAGGGACTGAGCATCAAGTCTGGGCTGGACCTTGGGGCCAAGGACCTAGAGGCCTCCAGGATATTCTCTCAGGGAGAGCAAGTTTGTCACCAGATGGACACTTTTCTCAACAATTTGGGCCCAAGAGACTTCTCGTCAGCCAGGCCTGTGTGCCCGTGGCCCCCGCCGCCCCCCGGCCTCGGTGCAGTGTCCAGGGGGATCACAGCCGACCGAGAAGGAAGCAAAGGTCTAGTCATCCCGCACAGAACTCGGGCCCTGAGAGCAGACGCGCCCAGGGCCCCACACGGTCCCCCCCAGGCTGCATCTCGAGAGAGAGACGGCAACCGTGCAAAGCCCTCCCGTGTCCACGCCAGGGGCCCAGCGCCGATCCTGCCATCGCAGGGAAAGGAGCCCTGGGAACCATCTGTCCCCTCCTTTGTGGCCCGTGGCTGCCCACCCGCTCCGTGAGGCCACCAGTCAGTGCTGGCGGCCCTGCTGGGGCGTGAGTCCCACGGCGACGCTGACAGTCCCACTCCCACCTGCCGGCCCCCTCCCGGCTTGCTGGGCCCTGTCCTCCCTCACTGGCCCGGCCAGCCCCTGGTCACCACGGCAACTCCTGGCCACCTCGCCCTCCTTCCCTTCCTTCCAGGAGTCTGTGCCCTGCCCCCAGGTGGTCTCGTGGTCCCCGGAGCCCCTGGAGGAGACAGCCGCGGGTTGACAGACGGCCGGAAGCCCGCGGGCCCGGCGCGGGTTCAACGGGGGCTGGGCCGCAGGGACCGGGTAGCACCAGCCGTCGACAGACGCGTATTGATTCCACCGCCGTCCACACTGCGTCTGCGCTCCTGCTGGACCGGCACACCCCGAATTTCGGACTGCCGCTCAGTTCATCGTACCCCGAGCCCCAGGGTGGCCCTGGCCCTATGGACACAGCCACGCGCTTCTGGCGGGGACGGGGGGACCATAAGACACGCGGTCAGGACACCCCAGCAGCCCAGTGATCTAGGGACTGTCTCAGACGGCCACGACTCAAGCAGGCCACACCGAGTCCCGTCCCCAGCAGGGCCGCGCGAGGCCTGCCCACGGGGCTCCCGCCAGGCCCTCACCTCTTTCCCCCCTCCTGCTGCACAGGATGCCTCTGGGTTTCTAGCCCGGACTCTGTTTCTCAGTTCGCTTCTGATACATCTGTCTCCCTCTGTCGCTGTGTCTGTCTGTCTGTGTCTCTCTCCGCCATGCTCCCTACACTTCCGTCTCTTGTCCTGTTTCCTTGTGTTCCTCAGTCTTGGGCTCAGGACCCCCGTCTTTTTCTCCTGGCTGTTCTGTCCCAACCCTCCATCCCCCCCAGATTCTCAGACAGCCTGTGCCCCACTGTCCCCCTCCCCCTGGCCTGCCCCTCCCCACGTCTGTCTTGTGTGCTCAGGGCACCTTCTCTCCAACCCCACACCTGCTCCCTGTTTCTTGGGTCCATCTCTCCGGCTCCGGGTCAGGGTCTGTCCCTCTGTAGACATTCATCCTAAGGGGCCAAAATGATGCCCGTCCAGGGAGAGAGAAAGCGCAGGAGAAAAACACAAGGTCTCGTCCTGGAGGTCCGATGCAGCCCCCTGCCTCAGCCTCGGGGGGATGACAAATACCGGGGGGCAGCACCTGGTGGGGGCGCCCCGTGGGTGGCTGCCGAGAGCGTGCTCCGAGGCGCCTCGGCCGGCTGCCCCCCTGCAGCTCCCCCGTGGCCCCACGAAGCCCGCCCCATCGCCGCCGCAGGAGAAACTTTGGGCTGACACGGAACAAAGGGAATCCAGGCTGGCAATTACCCAGCTAATTTCAGCCATGTAGACAGCCAAATCAGATATTCCAGGTTTCTTACAAACCCACCTCGGGGCCTGAATTAGCCACCTAATTAATTATCTGTAACAGCCAGGGACTGGCTGGGTGGGGACATGGATTGCTCCCGGTGCCAGGATGCTTGTCCCTGAATCACGTCCTGGTGACGTAATCTTTATAATTAGACCCAACCTGCAGCCTATCCTTGACCACAGCAACTCAGGAAATGTGGCCCCGGGCCAGGCCCAAATGTCTTTCCATGTAATTTGTGGCGGCAGAAATGCAGCCACTCTTCAAGAGGCGAGCCCACCCGCGGGGCCCCTGCCCTGGGTTTGGTGGCTCTGGCCCCTCCATCGTGCCCTCCAGCCCGCCCTCCGTCACCGGCGCGGCTCCCCAACTCTGGCAGCCAGGTCGCCCTCCTGCCCGGCAGCAGCCCCACGAGCATGACCCTGTCAGGCAGCACCTGACTCACGCCACGCTGTGCCCGGCGCCAGGTCAGGGTGTGGCCCACGGAGGCCACCAAAGGAAAACACCCCGAATGGCAGAGTCGGGGGCGGGCCGAGGCTCCCCTCCCAGGGAGCTCCGGGGAGCTGGTGTTGCAAGCAGGGGGGCTGGGGCGCACAGGACGGCCCCCCGGGCCTCGGCGGGCCGGACCGCTCTACCAGGACGCACCTATCCCAGCGCGGACCTCAGCCCAGGGCCCTGCCCACCTCCTAGGCCAGGCTCTCTGGCCTCGATGATGGTCCTTTGACCCGAACGGGCACAGGCTTCCCTTCAGGTTAGAGTCAGCAAGGTCAGAACGGCAGTCCCCTCCCCTCACGCACACACACAGCCCAGCGCTGTCTCGGTGGGGGGGGCCAGGGTCACCCCAGCTACCTTGGCCTCTTCTCTCGTCCCCCTGCTCAGCCAGCCCTGGCTCCCTGTGCACGCGTGAAACCCACGGGGTCCTTGCGGGACACCACAGGTCCAGCTCTGGCCGCCACCCCCCCACCCCCTCCCCCAGTACAGCCACCCTACAGCCGCTCACCAGACCCTGCCGGTCAGGTTGGCCCTTGGTGCCCACGAAAGCCACCCTGGGCTGTCCCCCCAAAAGTGACGGTGCTGCTGCTTAACCCTTGACCCCAGCCTCAGCACTGTCTAGTGGGCTCTGCCTTGACCGCGGCACACCAGCGCATGCCCTCGCCCACCCCCGTGCTGGCCAAAGCAATCTGGTAGGCACAGGCTTTGGTCCTTTTCTTGCCCCCTGGCTCTGTCCTGCGGGAGGGAGTGGGCAGCCGTGTCTCCGGGGATGTGCGGTGAAGGCATGTGTGAAGTCTGAGGGCGACCACGGGCAGGTCGCGCCCCCGTGCGTCTGCAGGCCACTGTGGCCAGTGGGGTGCTTGGGCCCCCACGCCCCCGACGTCCTACCTCCCAGGGCCTGTTTCATCACGAACTCCATGACGATGGCTTTGATTCCTCAGCGGCTCCTCCGAGGGTCGGAACTCACATGCAAGTGTGGCCAGGAGTTCTCTGCCTGGGGAGAGGAAGTGGTCACAGGTCACCCTGACCAGGCCTGCGGGAGGGCTTTTTCCTCATCCCGACCTGACGTCCCCTGAGCACGGGTCTGCGGTCTGAAGAGAGCATCCTTCGTCCCTTCCCGCACCCCTAAGGCTGGACCCCGACACCGACACGGACACCTGAGAGGGTCTGCGAGGATCTCTGTGGAGGAGAGTTTCCGGCCCAACACCCTGACCACGGCAGGTAGGTCCTGAGAGCCCAGCTGCACCTGCAAAGTGGTCTCCTCCTGGCCCCTGCTTTTCTGAAACCGGCTACTGCAGGGGTGGGGGCTGGAGAGCGCGGCTTGGAAGGGGCCAGGCTGTGTGGGGCTGGGGCAGAGCCATGGGGTGTTTGAAGGTGACTAGCTCTTCTGCCTCCTTGTGGGCCCTGGGCCACAGGGGGTGGGGATCTGTCTAAGGGACAGGAAGGGCTGGGGCGGGGTGGGGCCCGAGTGGAGAGGTCTCTTTGGCTTCTGACAGAGAAGTCTCGGGGCGGGTGGATCAGGCTCTACGCAGGGGAGATTCCAGGGCCCTCTGCCACCACCCTGCGCAGAGTTTGGGGTGGAAGGGAGAGACTGCAGGGAACCCAGCCTTCAGGGAACAAATGGAAATGGGAGGTCAGACCCCCCCCCCCACCCCGCGTCCGCGTGGGTGCGGCACTCCAGGGTCCAGGTCAGCTGAACTCTGGTGGGGCTGTGCTGCCTGTAGGATCAGCGGCTGCAAGGCCCCTCTCTCCCCACTAGTGGGGTCTCTGCAGGCAGGGAAGCCCAGGGCTCTGGAGAGCCAGTGTTTCACGGTGTTTTCCTCTGCAGGTGAAGGAGACCCGCATTTGTGGGGCCTGGGGAGGGCTGGCTGGGTGGGAGGGCCTCCGCCTCCCCGCAAAGCGCTGGCGCGCAGGGGGGCCCTTGCCGCAAAGCAGATTCTCTTCCAAACTTCTCCCCTGGCTCCCGAGGGGGTGGGGACCTCAGGGCCCAGCCACAGAGAGGCTCAGGGTGCTGCTGGAGCTCCCCCAGGCTTCCCGCTGCCTCCCCGCGCGGGCCGGGGCTCCCGCTGCCGCCGCACCCCTCGGCTTAGTGGGCGGGCGAGTTGCCCGGCTCTGCCGAGCGGCCCTGAGGCGGGAGCGCGCCGAGAGAGAGAGACAGAGAGACAGAGAGAGAGACAGAGAGAGAGAGACAGAGAGAGAGACAGAGAGAGAGAGAGAGAGACAGAGAGACAGAGACAGAGACAGAGAGACAGAGAGAGAGACAGAGACAGAGAGAGAGAGACAGAGAGAGAGACAGAGAGACAGAGGACCCCGGGGGGGAAGGGGAGCCGCGCGAGGCCAGGCCGGAGCAGAGGAGAGGGAGGGCGCGGCCCGGGAAGAAGGGGCCCGCTTCAGCACCGCGCCGGCGGACAGCACCCGCGGTCCCGGGCAGGGGGGCGGCCGGGCGGGGGGCGCGCGCGGCAGCGCGGGTTACCTTCCCGGGGTCGGGGTGCGGGCGGGAGGGCGGGCGGGCGGTCAGCGGCGGGGCGCGCTCGGGCTGGCGCGGTCCATGTGGCGCCCCGGGAACTGCGGCGGCGGCTGAAGGGCACCGCGAGGAGGGCGCGTCACATGGAGGCGCACCCCGCCCCCCGCCCGCGTCCGAGCGTGACGACGAGGGCGGGGCCGCAGCGGCGAGGCGGGCGCCCGCGGGGGGCGGGGGCGGGGGCGGGGGCGGGAGCGACGGCGCCGCGCCCCCCTCTCCGCCCCCAAACGCTGCCCCCTCGCCCGATTCGGTGGGGTCTCCGAGCCGGCGCCTGCGACCCCCGCCGGCCCAGCGGCTTAGAATCCCAGATTCTGCCCCCCCGCACCATCCGACCTCCTCGGTGTGGACCCGGGCGGGGGTCGCCCTCCTCGCAGACAGGGTCCCGCACCCCCACGCCCCCGCCGTGCGGGGCACCTCGTGAGCGCAGGTGGGACCCATACGTGCGCAACCCTCGGAGGCTCTTTCTTTTCCGGCCGGGGCGGGGCGGGGGGGGGGGAGAGGCCTGGGGGTTGGGGGTCGCGGCTCCCCTCCCCATTCCACTCCGCGGGGCGCGCGGGGCAGCAGCAGGGATCCGGACGCGAACGAGTGCCCCTGAGCGCTGCCGCGACCCCGACCCCGACCCCGCCGCTGTCGGGCCCCTCCGAAGCCCAGGGCGGGAGAAGGAGCCCCCAGACTCTGAAAACCCACCCACCCCTGGCCGAAAAAGAACGGCAGACCTGCCCGGACCTATTTTTCAGTGTAACAGCGTCCGAGAGAGGGAGGAAGCCACCCCGAGTTCCATCTCAGTGGGACGCAGGTGGGAGACCCCCGCCCCCTCGGACGGCCACGCGGCTGCGGGGGGGGAGGGGGAGACGCGCGCAGAGAGCGGCTGGCGCCGGCGGCGCAGGGCGGGCGGCCCCGCGCGGGGCAGGGACGCGTGAAGGTCACTGCAGACCTGGGCCGCTCCGCCCCGGCTGTCCCCGCAGCCCCGCCCCCGCCGCGGCCGCCCCCTCCCCCGGGCCTCCGGGATTTCCCCGGCGGCAGCAGCCGCACTGCGGGGAGAGCCGGGTCGCCGCAAGGTCGGAGGCTAAGCCTCCAGTCCCGCCGCCCCTTCCGGGGGTCGGGAGACCCCCCCCCTGCAGCCGGGGCGGGCGAGCACTGCGGGCAGTACTACGGGGAGGGCCTGCGGCTCCGCCGCGGTCCAGGTCTCAAAGAGCAGCGGGGCTGAAATGTTGCTCAGGCTCTGGCCCAGGGCTGACCTCCAAGCTGGTGGGCAGACGACGCTGGTGGCCACTGCATCAACTTGCCACCGACCCCTCGCGACTGAGTCGTCAGGACTTGCTGGACCTGGGGTGGAAGGGGCGGCCCCTGGAGCTGCTTCTGCCCCTCCCCCACCCCGGGAGACCACACCCCCTCTCCTCTCCGCCCCTCCCCTCAGCACCCGGGGGTTCAGACTCAACTCTGGAAGCCTTGCAGGCCAGGCCCGCGTGGCGCCCCCGCTCCCAGCTCCCACCCCTGGCTCACCATCTCCAGGCCCCACTGTGCCCCGCAGTGGCCTGGTAGGGGCCCAAGGGGAGGGTACGGAGGAAGTCAGCCCTGCTCCCTGGGAGTGGGGCGTCAGTCTCCGCTCAGTGGCCTCTCTGGTTAGCGAGGTTCCTAATGACCCTAGAGGAGGCCCACGTCCCAACACATAGCCCTCAGCACACACACAGCGGCAGCCTCTCTGGATCCCAAGGCCCTGGGTTCATTCTCATTTCCTCCTGCTGACAGGTCCTGTCACTCAGATCTGGGCCAGGAGGTGGGGGGGGGGCGGTGCCGCCCAAAGGGGAGCCTGGGGAGAGGACTGAAGACTCGAGCCAGGGCTGCAGGGAGCCCCTTGAGCTGCCCGCCCAGAATGCGAGGGGCACTCACTCTCATCTCTCCCCTGACCCTTCTCGAGAGGTGGCTTCTAGCTCCGGGCCGTAAGCGGATCTGGGGACAGGCATTCTGTGGGCAGCTGTTCCCAGGTGTGTGAGGGTCTCGGGGGTGTGCCCTGAGCCCCCCGCTCAGGAGCCGCCCAGCCCGGCCTTCCCAGTGTCCTCAGAACCTGAGTGTGGACGCTGGAGGGCAAGGTCTGGTCCAGGAAAGAGCCAAGGCCCTTCTCCCCCAGGGAGCCTCTTCCCCCACCCGTCGCCAGATGGACCTGGAGGGCGAACCACAGCTGCTCTCCTGGGACCCCAGAGGTGACCTCCGCGGAGTCCACAGCAGGCCCCACGACCAGTGGCCCCAGGTACCCTCACGAGCCACCTGCAGGAGATCCCCCGTTGACCTTAGCGCAGCCAGGTTGGACAGGGCCCTTCCCGTGTCGTGTCAGGGCGGTGAGGTTCATGAAACAGAGGGCCGCAGAGGTCCTCATCTCGCGGGGCTCCACAGCCCCACCGTGCCCATGATCGGGGCCTGGCTGAGCTCCACACACGGCTCTGAGCCAGGGGCCCACGGATGCCGACCGGCCCTCCCAGACCCTCCCCGTCCCTCCCTGTGGGGTCGCCACCTGTCCCTCTGTCGTTTTCCCTCGTACACTCCCCACCCCCCAGTGACCCTCCTCAGGTCTCACAGGTGCCCAGGCCCTGAGCTGGAGGTACGTGGCCCAACCAGGACTCAGGCTCTCCCGGGGAACTAGACACTCCAGGATCAGAAGGGTCGATGTCCCACCCCGGGAGAGGGGGGCTGTGCAGCTGCGGGGCCCAGGAAGGGCCGGCTCTGGGCCGGTGGCGAGGATGTGAGGCGAACCGGTGGCGAATGCCCCCCCCCCCCCCGCCCGGTCTGCTCCGGTGCAGGGTTCATGGCCCCCGAGGGCCCGGAAGAGGTCCTGCTGCAGCGAAGCAGGAGCTTAGCAGGAAACTTGCAGGGGGCCGAGGAAGACCCAGCAGTGAGTGCAGAAGGCACCTGGATGTGGGCGCCGTCCAGGATGGGGTCTGGGCACAGAGGAGGCGAATGGTGGGGCTACCGGGGGGCGTGGATTCCGGGGAGCCAGCGGGAGGGGAAGGGTACCCCGCCACGAGGTTAGCATCCGGGACATGTGTGTTTGGCCGGCGCTGGGACCCTGGCCAGCTGGCCGCCCGGTTAAACAGCCCTGAGCCCGGCCCTCTGCAAGCTCTCAAAATGCATTACTCTCCAGACTGGCCCCTCGAGGCCAGAATCCCTGATCCAAAGCAAGGTTGTGCCGGAGGCCACAGGATGCTGGGTTTGGACCCCCTGCCATCCAGAGTCCCCTTTGTAGCCCCACGGAGTCACTCCAGATGGCAGAAGAGAGGAGCCGGCCACCCTGCCCCAGCCCTCCCCGGAAGCCCCTCCCGGGTGCCTCTTTGCTCCCTCCAGGGAGGCCTGGCACCTGCCAGTCCCATCTGTCCCGTGGAGGGCCGGCCGCGGCTCCTGCACCCCAGGGCCCCGGCCTGCTCCGGCTCGGAGGGGGCCCTGGAAGCGCCTTCGGGAGCTGTTGGCGTTCTGTGTCAGGGTGGGGTCTGGCAGGGGGCTCAGGCCCCTCAGGAGCGGCTGGGAGGGACTTTTGGCACACGTGGGCTTGCCCAGAAACCTCAGATGCCTAACGATGTAGCCCGCTGAAGGCTTCGGTCCCCGACGCTGGTGCCGTCCACGCCGCCGTCTTCCTGCCGGATTTCGTTACTACTTGAAAGGTAATAACACGGGAAACGCAGAAGCCAAGTGAGACCACGGCTGTCTTCCATCAGAGCTGGGCTAGAGCCCTGGCTCCGAGTGCAGGGGACCCTTGTGTGCCTGCCTGATGCCGTGACCCCTCGCTGGCCACCGTGGGCAAGAGACGCCTGGCCTCTCGGGCCCAGCCGGCCGTGGGGTCAGCCCCTGGGAGCTCGTCCCTCTGGGCTCCTGGGAGCGAAGCTGGGGGTGCCGCCCAGCCTGGGGCACCAGCTCTTTCCTCAGACCCCTGTCCCGTCCTGTGCTGGGGCACATGCGCCCGGTCAGGGTCTTGGGGTGAAATGCACTCTTCCCAGCCATCGGGTTCCACAGAGTCCCTGCCCCCATCCCCAACAGAGAAGGGGGCCCCTAGGTCCCACCAGGACCCCCATGGACCTACTTTCCTGAAGAGCTGGCTCAGGATCTGGGCTCGGAGCACAGCGATGACTCCGGCACTGTCCGCCTCAGACCCCAGACCCCGGGGTGTGGGGTCCACCTTCCCTCGCAGGGCCCCCTCCCCCAGCCCAAGGTCACCTCCCTCCCGAGCTCCATGCCCATCTCGCCATTGACCAGCTCCTCCGTCCCCCCAGGCTCTGGTCACAGCCATCACAGCCACACACACAGCCCCAGGGGAGGCAGAGACGGTGGGGGTCTGAGTCACCCGCCGGAAGGGAGGCAGGCCTTTCCGAGGTGCTCAGAGAAGGGGGCAGTGCAGGGGCCGAGGGAAAGCGCGGAGGTGTCAGCAAGGGCGGTGAGGGGCCCCCCCACCTCTCACCACGGGCCGCGGGGCTGGAGCAGCCCCTCTGGGCTCCAGCACAAACCCTACCCCATGTGGGCTTGGAGACAGAATGCAGCCTCTCACTGGCGGCCATGGGGCAGGGGCTGCGCAGAGGCACCAGGATGGCCCCCAGGGGACACGGGCAGCCTACACGAGGGCCAGGAGGCGTGGAGGACGGTGGGGGCAGGGACGGGTCTGCTCCCGAGAGGCCATGCTTCTGAAGGCCGCCTGGAAGCGCGGGCCTCCGGTGGGGCCCTCGTGCCCCTCACTGCAGCCGCAGACCCCAGCAGGCTGGCCCAGAAGCTCTCCGCCCAGCACGGCCAGGCCTGGGCCTGTCACACCAGGGTCTCCTCTAGTCACCAGCACGGCGGGCCCTGAAACAAATGTCCAGACTGGGTGAACGCCGTGGGGCATCTCAAAGCCGTGGGGGACATCTGGTCACGTCCACTGTTTGGTGGTGACCTCCCCCCGGGGGGCTCTGGGCCACACAGCCAAGGGATGGAGACTGTGTGTGGGTAGGGGGGCGGAGACCACAGGGACGGAGACCAGAGACTGGACGGGGCGGGGGACAGAGTGTGGGGGGATGGGAACCGGGGGGGACAGAGACCAGGGGCGGGGAATGGACACTGGGGGGATGGAGACAGGAGACTGGGGGCCACAGAGACCAGGGGGATGGGGACGGGGGAGGACAGAGACCAGAGACCGGGGCGGGGGGTGGTGGGGAGCGGAGACGGGGTGGGGGATGGAGATCAGGGGTGGGAGTCTCAGGGGGACGGGAACTGGGGTGGGACGGAGACCTCGAGGGGGGATGGGGACGGGAGGCTTCCTTAGCCGATGTCTAAGCCGGGCCTCAGCGGACATCTGGGCTTCAGGCCGAGTGACCCAGTGCCCTCCGGCCCTGGGGGAGTTGCATTCCAAGCAGAATGGAAACAACTCCCAAGTCCAGCATGGGGGAGGGTCTGCGTCTTGCCCACAGGGGCCCCGCACCCCTGTCCAGAAGCCGTGACCCCACCCGGTGCTGCAGAGAGGGAGACCCGCCCACCCAACCTCACGGCGCTGGCCCTAAAGCGAGGGCTTCTGTGGGAACCCTAGAGGACCCGGTGCCCCCTCCCCAGAAGGAGGAGGACTTCAGCCCTGGGGAGGGAGGCCCTCGCAGGACTGCATGCAGAAGGAGACAGGACGGTGAGCACGGAAGGCATCCCAAACCACGGGGAACAGGCAGCACCTTCCTCCAGAGACGAACTCCCCTCGGGCGCACAGGGGCCGGCGCTCCAGGCCAGCAGGGCAGGGGCACGGGGTGGACTGCTGGGACCCCAGGGAAGAGGCAACCAGCCCGCCCCGCCCTCACCCACTCTCGACACGGCCACTGGCGCGTCAAGGTGCCCTCTCCCTCGAGCCAGAGTGTCCCCAAATAGCTGCCGCCACACATCTTTGCCCCCTTCTCTCCATCTCCTGGGAAGGGGCGAGTGTCCTCAGCTCACTGTGAGGGGGCTCCACTCACTGCGTCCCCCTCGGACAGCCGGGTGGCTGCTGGTCTGGGGACCGTCTGTCAAGCAGATTTTGCTACTTCAAAGGGCAGCTGGTAAACATTTCACACAGACGACGGCTGGAATTCCCTGCCCGACGCTGAGTTGGGGCCGGACGGCAGCCCTGGCTCAGCCTCCAGCCGCGACAACTCACGGCAGAGCCCCTGTCCTTGAGGACAGGTGTCCCCTTTGCACTGACCCGTCAGCCCCTGGCCAGCACTGGCCTCATGCCCCCGGCAGCTTTGGCTCTTGGCAGGTGAGCCTGGAGCTGGGACGAGCAGCTCGCGAGGGCTGCGACATGGGGGACGAGGACAGGAGGGCCAGACTCTGACGCTGACCTCAGCCTTCGTGGGCAGCTGATGGGCGGTCATCTACTCTGCCCGTCCCCCACCCCGACCCTGTGCCTTCAACATCCCAGGGGCCCCTCGCCAGCCCGCACGGATTCCCCAGGGCAAACAGCCCAGGGGTTGTGGCTGGACGACTGGCCACTAGGCTGGGACCCACCTGGACGGGGTTGTGAATGCCGCCTGGGGGTGAGAACCAGGCTTGAGGGGGCAGCTCGGGGCTGGGGGACAATGGAGCCAAGGGACCGTGCTTGTGGAGCCCCCTACGGGCAAGGAGACAGGTGCCCCTGGGAGGCAGGCCAGCTGAGGCCGGGGGTTTGGAGCGGCCACCCTGGGGAAGAGGTCGAGGGTGGTGGGGTCATGGGAACAGCGGGGGGTGGGGGGGGAGGGCACAGCTGGATGCTCCCCTCCCCAACACCGCTCTCCCCGCCAGCCTGGGGCCCAGGACAGCTCCCAGCCCCAGGGCACAGCTTGCTGAGAGCTGGGTGGGGGGCTTCCTGGTAGAGGTCCTTGGGACCATGGCGGGCAGGGGCGGACAGCCCCTCCGTTTCTGAGACCAGTGTGTGGGTGGCACGAGAGCAGAAGAAGAGCCGGGGTGTGGGCCACGCTCTCCACTCTGGCGGAGCCTGGGGGCTCAGCAGCGGGGCCCTCCTGCTGGCCAAGGGTCACGGCACTGGTGTGACGCACGACCTTCCCGTCCTGGCAGTGAATGCGTGCCGGCCTGGCTCTGCTGGGGGCTGCCTCCCCGGAAGGGCTCACGCCACCCAGGCCAACCCCCATCCCTGCCGGGCATGACCGGGGTCCCCCCCCCAAGCCCCACGGGAGGGCCTGCCCTGCCCTCATGCTGGTGGTCAGCAAGGTGTGAGCCCACGTGCACCCTGACGAGGGGCCGTGGAGAGGCTGGCGGCTCCTCAGTGGGGTCACAGAATCCCACTGGACGCAGAGCCAAACAGCCCGATTCCCCCGATGAGGGGACAGAGAAAGGTGCCACCCCGACAGCGGACATCGTCAGCCCTGAGGACACGTGTACGACGTGGCTCTGCCCCCCCACCCCGCCCCGGGGGGCCACCAGGGGGCTGGGGCTGGACAACTGGGCTCCGTTCCTCCAGGAGACAGCCCCGCCCCTCCACCTCCGAGGGAACTGAGTCTGACCTGGGGACATCCCTGTCCCCCCGGACTGTTGCCATCAACAACCCCAGTCGAGCCGGCTCGGAGCTGGCGGACGCTCTCGGCGCTTCTGCGCGGCTGGGTTGAGCTGAGCTGTGGCCACACCTCTGGGGGTCCCCGTGGCCGCCCCCTGCCCCGCCCCAGCCAAGCAGAATGAAGCCTCCCGCTGCTCCGGGCACGGGGAGGGGGGTCTACCTCCCCCAGGGGCCCTACCCGGCAGGTGCCAGACAGCAGGATTGGCTCCGGGGGAGACCCTGCCCAGGCCTTCCTCACTGCCCAGGACACGCTCCCAGCCTGAGCGCGGGGGCCACGGGGCTCGGCTGGACACCCACACCAGACCCGTGTGTGCACGTCTTTGCTCTGCCCTCCTGGTGGCCAAGGGATGCCCCCTGCAGCCGGCTGCCCCAGCAGCTGCCCTGTCACAGCTCAGCCAGCCACCGTCACCAAGACCGGGAGGCCCGGCCCAGGCCGTTCCTGGCAGGACCCACGGCACCTCCGGGGTCTGCCTACATCTGCTGGGGGCCCAAGCTGGCTTTAGTGATGGGACAGAGGGTTCCTCTTGGCCCGGGATTCTCAGCCCTGCAGTCCTGGGTGGGGCGCATCTCCCAGAACTCTCAGCAGATCTGGGGACATAGGCCTGAGGCCCCAGTGGTCACCCTATGGCTGCAGGGAATGGGGCGGGGTCCCAGAAGGTCTCTGAGGGAGGCCCTAGAGTGAGTGGACTTGGCCCCATGGCAGCCGGGCCAGGAAGGGCAGGCCGAGCAGGGACACCCCCGTCACTCCAGTGCCCTGTACGGCCTGATGGATCTACCCTGGGGGGACCTGGACTAGGGCCTTTGTCTCAGGGGCCCCAGGCAGGTGACCAGGGCAGCTGAGCTGGATCCCGCCTCTCTGAAAGGCCCCAGACTCAGAGGCACAGGCCCCGGCAGGAATGGGAGCTCAGTAATTATTTCCTGAGCGAGTATTTATTTCCCACAAATGGGCATCTGCCAGAAATGAGGCAGAAACAGAATTCAAGCCTGCTTTCTTTTTTTTTTTTTTTAAGTATTTTATTTTTTCAAAGTAATCTCTACACCTAACGTGGGACTCGAACTCACAACCCTGAGATCAAGATTCACAGGCTTCACCAACTGAGCCGGCCGGGCGCTCCTCAAGGCTGTTTTCCGCACTGGAACCAAGAACACAGGCCACGCAGCCTGAGCTTGCGCCAGCCTCGGAAGGGGCCCCCTTGGCAGGGAGACACAGCCGACGTCTCAGACCCATCCTGTACGGGAACCAGAGACCACGCCCAAGGAGCCCCAAGAAACACACAGAAGGAGTTGGCAGGAACGAGGACGCGTCACTGGGCACAAAGACACACCCACGAACACCGCGGCCAGGACCCCAGACAGGGGGCCGACGCTGCTGGGTGACACCCACAGTCCGGGAGCAGGTGGGGGGGGCACACACACAGCCAAGTGCTATCCCTCAGTGGCCCCGAGGACGCCAGTCCCCGTGGGTGGGGGCACCCTCTGCAGACCCGGGGTGGGGCGTGGGGTCCTGGGTTTATAGGTGGGGGCAGTCTGGGGAGGCGGTTATCTGAGTCCGTCTCCAGACCGGGAACCTCGTGGCGCCAGCCAGACTCGCCCCCCGCCCCTAACCCAGGGCCCACGAGGGTCTGGCTGTAGTCGTCACTGCGGCCCCACGGTCAGGGGACAGATCAGGGCGCTGCAGCAGCCCTCACACTGGGTCCGCGGCCTGTAGGCTAAGAGCTCTGTGGGCCGGGCAGGTGGAAACCTCTGGAATGTCACTCCAAGACAGCAAATTAGGGCTGGTGCCAAGGGCAGAACCTAAAGGGGCGTGTGGGCTGCTGCAGCCCCCCCAAGAGGGCAGCACAGGCTGGGGAGGGGCTCCTGGAGGGTCTGGCCCTGATGCCGGGTCCAGAGCGGCTTGGATGTGAAATCTCTACGTCTATTTAGGCCGCTCGTTATTTGTTAAAAGAGCTAGGCACTAAAAATAGCCTCAAATGCATAACAAACACAGGGAGCCTGCCCGCACCAGCCTAAGTTACTGAGCACGCCCTGAGGACTCGTCACCTCTGCACCGGAACGGCGCCAAGGCCCACACGCTTGTCCCGGGCCCTCCGTCCAGATTCAGAGCTGCGGGGGCGCCGGGGCGGGGGAGCGGAGGGGGCCAAGCCCAAGAGCCAGAAGGCGGGCGGGGTCCCAGCCTCTGGTTTGGTCCTGCTGCCGCAAGACCCGCCACGGGACCGCAGGGCAGAAGACGGGAGCCTCTCCTCTGAGCCCCAGGCCAGTGCGGTCCCTGGTGGGGAAGGTGGGGTCTGAGCGTCCAGCTCTAGGCGAGGCCTCTCTCCGGGGGACATTGGCGCTGGGCTCGCGGCAGTCGGACACGAGCCCTCCACTCGGTGTTCGTAGGCGGGCACTCATGCCTCACCGAGCCCTGGCTCAGGTCCACACGATGGGCCGCGGGATGGAGCCCGCCCTCTCCAGTCCAGAGTCTTCCTCCTCTCCCGCGTCCCACTGACTCCGCAAAGAGGGACCGGACACAGGCTCCCGGAGGCCTGCAGCGCCGGCCGGACCGAGGGGCCGCTGTGGCCCAGGCAGCCCAGCGCAGGAGCAGGACCACAGGAGCTCGTCAAGTCCCTTCTGACCAAAGCTCCGGGCTGACAGGTGCCCCCCTGAGCCCACACACTGATCCACGCTTCTCATCAAAGAAAGCTCTGGTTTGGAGCTTCCTCAACGACAGCTTCCGAAGGGCCCGTGTCGAGCCCTCTCTGCAGGAGAGGGGCCCAGCGGGACGTGGCCTCGTGCAGTGACCGTGGGGCCTGTCCAGGGCTCTTGGTGAGGGCCGACCCCTAGACCCAAAGCCACACTGCCCGGAGGCCCCCCGAGGCCCAAATCTGCTGCTCGCCGGCCAGGGTTCCTACACCTGTCTCCGTGCTTGGGGCCGACACCGGCCTGGAAAAGGTCACATGGCGCCAAGACAAGCGTCATCAGAAAATAGTTTAATTCTGTACAGGCGGTGGCCAGGCTCACCACACGCAGAAGGGTGTCCGCGCACGGGCTCAGGGCGGGAGAGCTCAGCGGCTCAGTCTACCGCGAGCAGAGGTGCCCTCGAGGCAGCGGCCACGGGACAAAACGAAATGAATCACAAACCGTGACAGTTATGGGGAGAGCGTAATCGTTTCCTTTGGGACCAGAAAAAAAAAAGGAAGATCAGAGGCTTTGGAATGCTTTTTCTTCTCATGCCGGGGAGCGGTGTCTGTCCCAGCCCATGGAGGACGGTGGGCACAGCGACCCGGGGGTGGCCACACCAGCCCACGCCATGACGGCCACGGACAGGACCCTGGAGGTCAAGCTCAGCAGCTTCCGGCTCCGTGAGCCACACGTGCAGCCTCGACCACAACGGCCTCAGAAGAGGGGCCGGGAGCCCTGGTTCTCGAACTCTGCCCACGCGTCATTTAGCTCCATGAAGATCATCT
>CM052899.1:176218513-176272876 GCA_028534135.1 Potos flavus | reverse complement strand
GGGACGGTGCTCCCCGCACACCCGGCCCGCTTTCCACCCTCCTCGCGCGCGAACTACTGAGGTCTGAGTCGTGAGCGAACAAACATCTCCTGTTCTCCCGCGGAAATGGGAAGTTGTACGCGCCAGCATCCGGGCTGGCAGGGCAGCTGTGGGAAAGACTGGCCGCGTGAGCGGACGAGCTGCAGCAGCAGGAAGGCAGGAAGCGAATCTGGGGGCCACGGGGGACCTCCCCTCCCCCTGCTGCTTCTCCCTGGAGTGGCGGACCGATGGGCAGCGCAGCGCCCACACCCCCCGCTCCCACGGAAAACGAGCTGCGCGCTCCGAGGCCCAGGAGAGGCCTGGCCCTCAGCACCCACGCGCGTTTCCTGCCCAGGTCCGCGTGCGCACGGGCGAGGCCTCCGGCCCAGACGTGCTGAGGGCACTCATCTGGAGTCCAGGATGTTTGGAAAGAAGACACCGCGGGCTGCCGCTACCGTGAGACACGGCTCTCGCACGTACATCCTACCGACTCGCACGCTCCAACTGCTCTCAGCACCACCCCCGCTCAGGCTGGAGATGCTCACGTCCGCACTGGGCCGAATGCTGGGCCCTCAGGGGCGGCCTGGGCCTGAGGCGCTGCGGTCCCTGGTCTTAGAGAGGCCAGGCAGGGGCAGCCCCGGGCCCCTCAGGGCGGCACTCCCCAAGTTCTGCACCCTGATGCTGGACCCCAGGAGGGACCCAGCCAGGCATAACGCCCCCGCCATGCAGGGACTGCCACAGGGTTTCACAAGGTGAGGGGAGCAGGAGCACTTAGGCAGCAGGGCCTGGCACTCACTCTGGCCAGCGCCCGACCAGCCTAGCGCTCCAAGACCGGGATGTCTAGTCCAGCGGCACGAACAGCCTCTCTGAAGGGGCTCTGACCAGGACAGCACGTGTCCCCACGTCCAAGCCTGCAGGCAGCAGATCTGCCACAGGCACGATGTCCCAGACACGGCATCCCAGAGGGCCCCGTGGGACGCCGCTGCACACAGACACCCCCAACTTTACTCAGCGCGTCTGCTGACGGCACTCTCAAGTGACTCTTATGAAAACAATGGGAGAAAAAAATGAAGGAAAAAGGGACACTGGCGGGACTACGAGCAGAGCGGGCAGGCTGGACCCTGTGCTCGAGGGCCCCTCACGCGCCCACAGGCAGGGCGGTCCGGGCACCACCGCGACGCAGCTCACCCAGATGTCCTGCTTCTCGCCGATCGGGAAGTTTGAGTACAAGTCCACAATTTCCGGCGTCCTGTACATGGGTGTGGTGTTCCTGGTGATCTGGAGAACAGACACACACGTTTCAGAGAAAAGGCCACACGCGCACGGTCCCTTACTCTCATCGCTGCCGTGCCACCTTCCAGAACACACCGCAGGACGTTCCTGAACGACGTTCCGACACGCCTCGTGCTCCACCGGCCGGCTGCTCGCCTCCCTCCTCACCCCCGCGGCCGCCTGCTCCGTGGCGCCCAGGCCCTCGATGCGGGCATCCCAGACGTCTGGGCCCGCAGGGAGTCCGGCCCAGCGCCGCGGGCGGGGTCACGCGTGTCTGCGAGAGGAAGTTCCCGTGCACGCACTTTCTCTAGCGGGAGGGGAACCAAACTAAATCCACCCGGCGGCACAGGTTTGTACATCAGAATCGCCGAGATCTTACACCCGGTGGGACGTGGGACAGGTGAGAGGGAGGCTGGCGGCACAGCACGGAGGAGGGCCGCATGCCCGGGGACGACGGAGTTTCCGTGCACGGTACGCACAAACACCAAGTACAGGTCGCAGACTCCAAGACCCCCAGGGACGCACGGAAAGGCCGACCAACTGCCCTCCGCCTGGAGGTCTGCTCCTCAAGAGCAAGGCTTCGCACAGGCCGGCCTCAGGTGGGCTGAGGGCACGGGAGCCCCGAGGCCGATTTGGGGTCACACGCACGGCGTGGAACTCCCTGCAGCTCCTCGGGGACAAACGGGAACACGATCAAAGCGGACGAGGGCCTCGAGCAGGTCATTCCCGGAGACCACGCTCCTGCACTCGGGCAGGGCTCACCCAGAACACCAGGCGGGAGGCGAAGCTCGGGGCGCCACACAGCCCACATGTGGGGCGACGGGGGCATCCACACAGGAAAAGTCACCCAGTGGTACACTTACGATTCTGCGCTGTTGTACGTGTCTGATAAGCTTCCAGTAAAACCCCGGTTTCGTTAACTGGATTTAATCCCAGACCCAGCCACTAAGCGTCCAGGCTCACCCCTGGAAGACACGCGCACGCTGGGGTGCCTGGGTGGCTCAGTGGGTTAAAGCCTCTGCCTTCAGCTCAGGTCATGATCTCAGGGTCCTGGGATCGAGCCCCACATCGGGCTCTCTGCTCAGCAGGGAGCCTGCTTCCCCCTCTCTCTCTGCCTGCCTCTCTGCCTACTTGTAATCTCTCTCTGTCCAATAAATAAATAAAATCTTTATTAAAAAAAAAAAAAGACGCACACGAGAACCCACACGCGGCCGCCTGTGTGCTGCTAACTCCGCAGATGGCAGGACGCCGGACACGGCCTGACCGTGAGCACAAGGTACTGGCCAAAGGGCACGGGGTCGCACCGTGGAGGTACCCACATGCACGGACCCCGGAGGCACCACGAAGGAGAAAAAGCGGACAGAAGCCAGAAGAGCATGGGGGGCACGAGGACCTGGGAATGTACCCCCCTGCACTCACCCCTGCAGAAGGACAAAGAGGAAGCGTGTGGGCGAGGGGGGGGCACTCTGCTCTCAGCTCAACTCTTCTGCAAACCTGGGACCGCTCAAAAGGTCGAGTCTATCAGTTAAAAACACAATAAAAAAAAACCCACCCAAATGTATTTCAAATGAGTAACAAAAGCACTTGGAAGGAGAAAGCCGGAATCCAAGGCACTTGGTCTGGGCTGCAGACTGGGGGGAGGGCGCACGCAAGAACCACACATGGACCCCGAGTTCTTGCCGGGAGACGTGTCTTCTCTAGGAACACTGGGACTTTTGCACGTGCGGCAGGACGACGAGTGGACGTGCACGGGATGCTGCTGGGTCACTCGCCGGGAAAGAGGGACACACAGATGTGGGGTGGGGGCAGGAAGCCCACGGGACGGGCCAGAGTGGAGGCACCGGCTCAGGGCCGTGACTTCCAACGGGACACGCGTGTAGGTCTGCACACGTGCCCACGCGCCCGGAGCCTGGTCTCTGATGCCATCTCGCGCTCAGGGGTGACAGCCCTCCTCTGAGGAACACGGATGCCCGGGCTGGACGGGACAGGCGCCCGCTGAACTCAGAGCGCCCTGCCGCTCCGGAAAGTAGGCAAGGGCTCCGAACTGACCGGCGCGTGTCAGAGAACACAGGGCCGCGGGTGAAGCAAATCTGGGGCACCCGGTCACCAAAATAACCGAGGACTCCCCGTGAACCCTGGAAAAAACGGCAGCCCCAAGTCCCTACGAATGGTCAGCACGTGAGGGGCGGGGGGCTCCCGCCATGGCGGCGTGGGGTGTGGTGCCCCCGCGGCACACAGCGGGGGCGGGAGGGGACGCAGGTGACACTCACGGCAAGCAGATCCCCCCCCCCCCGCCCCTGTGGCTGGAAGAGGGAAGGAGCCATCACCCAAAACGGGTGCACGAGACACGGGGGGTGGTCTACTCGAGTCCGAGAACGGGGCAGGACTTAGAGCCCACGAGGTGGTTACTACACCAACCCCCCACCACACGGGCCCACGGGACCCCTTCCCTCGCCTCGGCGCCACAGGATCCTGCCAAGCGACTTAAGGAGAACGCTCACACGTTTGTGCTTTGCTGGGAACGACATTCTTATAAGCGCTGTCACACAGAAGTGGGAATGTGCTGGTCTGGGGTGAGTGACGGAGCGTGAGAGGAGGACAGACCCCTTCCCTCCATGAGCACGGTCCGTCTAGGAACCTGTGGCCTGAGCCCTGACACCCTGGTCTGAGGCCCGCATCGACGGCGACAGACTCCGGGAGAAGCAACAGGTGCTGCGTGCAGACGCGACCCCGGCGAGCTTCTGGGGAGACAGGTCCTGAGGGGCCAAGAGGGTGGCCTACTGGCTCGAGCCCTGTCCCTCGGGCTCCCTCCCAGCAGGCCCGCCTTGGCGCCCCTGCAGAGCGCGGCCTCAGCACCTCCCGAGAGTGTGTGGCGCCGGGGTCCCAAATGGGCGCACCACGGAGCCCTCCTGCCCTCCCCACAGCCACGCGTGCTCAGGGCACGCTCCCCGATCTCCCCTGGGGTCTCCTGCGGGAGCCCACGAGCTTTAACTCTAACCCTTATGTACTTTCTAAGTAGCTGCATCTGGGATGGTGACAAGGTTCTGTGGACGGACGGTGGAGACAGCCGAGCGACCAGGACTGTGCCTCATGCCGCTAGGACACAACTTAACAACGGTTAAGACGGCGAGCTCTACACCACACGTCTTTGACCACAGTACGAAAAGAACGCAGTTAAAAAAAAGCTGTAAGAGGCACTTTTGGGCTGAGATGAGTGATGGAGACAACCCTCCAATTCGGTGTTTCCCGGCCCAAAGACGGGCCCGGGGGGCGAATGCCAGGGTGTGACTCTCCTGTCGGCACCGGGCACGGCGTCTCAAGACGACGACGCAGGCGGAGCAGAGCTGGACGCGGGCCGTGCCCCCCGGCCCCCGGCTCACCTCGTCTTCTACCAGGGCCCGCCGCCGGGCGCTCCAGCTGTAGTCCGGGTAATGAGATATGGTCGTGGCGCTGCCAAAGTCACAGAGCTTGATGGTCCCCTGGTTACTGAGCAGCAAGTTTTCCACCTGCAGAATCCCAGAAGACAGTCCCTATGAACTTGGGGTGCGGAGACTCAGGCCCAGGGGGCGCTGGACAGACGGGACGGGGCTCCCCGACACGCAGTGAGGAGCCTTCCGCAAACGGGAAAACAACCTTGTCGCTTCTTGCTGATCCAAGTCAGTACGTGTACCTTTAAAAAAACAGGTAACTCAAAAAAATAAGATGAAAAAAGTTAAAATCAACCATAAACCAAAGATAACTCCAATCAACAATATAAAATACACAAAAAAGCCTTTCAACAGTTAAAGATGAAAAACATTAATACGCCATTTCAAAATCATCCAACGTAGCAAGAACCCAAGAAGAAATCCAACAGAAGATACACAGAACGCCTCTATTCAGAGAACTGTAATTGAGATAAACTCCTCAGAACAGACAAGGGACCGGACCATATTCTTAATGCAACAGGCGCAGATCCGCTGGGGTCACCCCAAGGCACGTCCCCGGGCTATGGGCCAGGACCCGCTCCAGCCGCGACCGGCTCCTGCACGGCCCGCACGCCTCGGTGGCTGGGGACTCCCCTTCCGTTGACACGGGGCCCCCGGCAGCTTGACCGGCGTGGCCGCGCCAGCTGCTCCTGTGGCCTCACGCGCTGCGATCCAGGGCCTTTTATGGGTCGGCATGCAAAGCTGACACGTTTCAGGTCGGGCCTTTTACAGGAAAAGCCTGTCAACTCACACTCTGGGGGGCAGGCAAGGCAATTTCAATCAGATCCCGGGAAGGTTTCTGGGTGGAACCTGACAAACTAATTCAAAGATTCACGTGGAGACACAAAGAGTCCGAGAGAGCCGTGTGGCCCCAAGAAGCCCCGTTAAAGGCAGAGGAGCACAGGGAAAGACCGACAGCCCCACAGGACATCCGCGGGGCGCCGGGCCCACTCGAGGCGGTGCCAAGGGACACAGGCACAGGACGGCCATCAGGCAAGGTGCTGGGGGAGCGGGACGGCCGCCCACGCCAGACCGAGGAAGACCTGCCCCTACACGCATTGGCAGACCCCGGGTCTCTCCAGGACAACACGCCTGGGGGGTGACAACTCCTCAGCAAGTCACAGAAGCTCCCCATGAAACGAGCAGCACCCCATCAAACACACTCGCTACTCAGGGTGAGGACGCGAGCCACGGCGTGACCACACGGGGCTCCGAGAAACCCAACGGAAAGCGACACCTCGGGAAAATCAGGAAATTCTTCCACAGGTGCCTCCCCAAAGAGAAAATCTTTGAAGATTTCCTGAAGACACCGCTGAAGACATGCTCGTTAACGGAAGGAAATCCGGCTGAAGTCGGGAGCCGTGTTCTCCACGCCGTGCAACACCAAAGGTCGTCGGCAAGTGTGGGCGCAGGGACCTCCACGCGCCGCCGGTGGGAACGTGCCACGGAGGGTGCAGGCTCCCTTCCACGGGCCAAAGCACGGACAGGAGCAACTCAGGAAGCAGGCGTCAACCAAGTGCGTGAGCTCTCACGACTTGCTCTGCCGACAGCGGGCCGCACGAGTGGCCGGACCTCAGAGTCGCGAGGCCGAGCAAACAGCCAGACGCGAGCGCTACGTTCCACAGCCTGCAGGGCTGGATGGAGCCATGCACAGGAGCAAGACGGGGAGAAGGACACGTGTTCCCATGGCCTCGGCCATCCCCCAGGTCGCACCTGCCCCTCTGCAGAGTGGCACTCGACGACTCACGGACAAGCCACGGAGACTGTGGTCGCCTGGCAAACACGGGGCACTGAGAAGACAAGGGACGTCCGGAGCAGGCCAGCGTCCACACTGACCCTGTACTAGTCTCAGCCTTCCAGAGCTCCCGCCCCAACACACTACAGACACAGCAGCACGTGCGCCAGCACGCAAACCCGCGGTCCTGATGCCACCAGAAAATCCCCCCCTCCACCGGGGCCGAGGAGGGGAGGGCACTGTTGCGGGCCCGCCAGGTCGGAGACACATCACACTTGAAGAAGAATCCGGGAAAGCTGGCCACAGACCGGACAAGAGATGATACTAGGAGATTGTAAGGTTCTTCGGCAAACACAAGCTGCTCCCTCAAGACGTGGGCAGAGTCAGGACGGGAGCTGCGTGGACGCCCGGCAAGTTTCACCAAGTCCAGACTTTTCCAAAGACACAACAAGGGAACTAAAAGGGAGCCCAGAAACCAGGCGAAGGCGCTTGGAGCACATACAACACAGAAAGACCACTAGAAGAGAGAGAAGCTCCTGCTAATCAAAAACCACCTGATGCACAAAAAACAGGCAAGAAAAAGGGCAAAAAACAACAAGCTGATTGAAGCAGGTACCGACTACAAACACAGCAAAAACCCCTCCATTTCATTAACAGTCCGCAAGAGGGAAAATCACGGCCACACTGCCACTCCCGGCAGCGGGCACCCAGCCGGGGCCTCTCGGGAGTGCTGCTCCCTGGGGGAAGGCGACCTCTGCGCCCAGGGCGGGCGTCCTGCAGAGCCTCTGCCTGGGCACGGACCACCCGGAGGGGAAGCAGTTGCTCTCCTGGCTCCAGCGGGTGGCAGGAAGGGAGCCTCAGCCATGAGCACCCAGAGCCAGCTGAAGGGCAGGCGGGTGGGGTGACGGGCACGGGGGCTCGGAAGCCTTAGGCCCAGAAGATGGCAAAGCTGAGTGATACAGAAAGAGGGCTCAGCACTGCTCCAAGCGGAAATCTGGTCTGAAGCAATGGCATCCCTCCTCTCTGGAAAAGCCCTCGGACCTCACTGCCGGCCAGCTGGACACCCCGACCGGGGGCAGCAGTGCCAGCCCGCAGGAGGGGCGGGACGCGGTACCTTGAGGTCCCTGTGGATGATGGGCGGCTTCTGTCTGTGCATGTGCTGCACCGCTCGGCACGTCTGATAGAAGATCTTCAGAACGGTATCGCATGAGAGCGGCCCTCGAGATTCAATTTTCTTTAAAAATTCCACCAGCTGCCCTGGAAGACACAATCAGACTCACATCACCACGGAGCTCGAGAGGCTGCAGCAGGCCGGGCAGCACAGCGGGGCGGCCTCCCGCTGCAGAGCCCGCCGCAGCCACACGCCCAGGAAACCCCGCGGAGGGACCACGGCTGGGACGCGACAAAGCTCCAGAGCCTACTCCCCGCCAACGAGCCCTGCGCGGCCCCGCGAGTGACGGCCGGCGGTGAACGCGGTGTTCACGCCAGACCTTGGGCCTCACGCGCTCGGGCGCAAGATGGCAGCTACGAGCGCGCGGGCCCCGAACTCGACACCCTCTCAAACCGCTCCATTTCCGGGCCGGCGAGCGGTAAACCTCGGTCGCTGCACGTCCCTTACTGTAGGTGCACACCGTCCGTGGACAGAGTGCAGCAAGGCGAGTGTGCTGGGGGCACAGACCTGCCCAAGGGACTGGGGGCCGTGGACCGCGCCCTCCCGCGGGGCTGTCACCTGGTGGCCGCTCCCCTGCGGCTGCTTGTCCCTGTCACTGCAGCCCAGGGACCTGCCGTCCTTGAGCCCAGAGCAGGGAAGCCGGGAGACTCCGGTGTGGGCCCCGCTAACTCTGCCACAGGCAGGGCTGACGGCTTCCTCCGTGACCACGAGCCCCCTCCCCACTGGGAATGCCACGTTCATGCCCCTGGCGCCTGCCTCTACGGTCTGCCTACACGCCACGTGTCTCAGTACCCCAACCCTAACCCCACAGCCCTGTTCCTACCTCCGGCCCCCTGCCCACAGCCTCTTCCCAGAGCCCACCCTCTCCTGGCTCTGCACTGCTCCCTCCTGGCTCCAGGCTCCAGGCTGCCTCAGCTCTCCAGCCCCTTCCGTCTGCTGGGCACACTGCACCACAGGGACCTATCCCGCCGTGCAGAACCAAGGTCGTTACCACCCCTACAGGCCTCATCTCCTGCCACACACTGCCCCCCCAGACTCCCTTCCAGCCACAGACCCCAGGACCTTTGCACATGCCGTACTCTCAGCTGGGATGGTTTTCCTCTCTCGCTTCCTTCAGCTCCTGGCTCACACATCAGCTTCGAGGGAGCCATCTCTGCTCAGCCTAGAAATGTGCACATCCTTTCCCCAGACTCTTTTCTCTGTGACACATGGGCCTACCCAGCCCTCACTGTGGACTTTGCTTTGTCTTGATGACGCACTGAAGCCCTGTGCCAAGGGACACGGTTTCTAAACGTGAGTGGATTCTAACTGCTCTGCAGATGGCACAGCGCTTGGGCAGACGGCACGGGCTTCCCGCACTCCCGAGGGGGTTGGATTTCTCGGTACGGCATCACCTTCGAGGACCTGCACACTCCTGCCCAGGGACCTGTCTGCCGTGGGGGTCTTCACCCTGATGGTCCGTCCAACTCTGCAGGCCTGCAGGCCAGCCCGCCTGGCCCTCACTCTAGGCGACCAAGCCACGGTGGCCCTCTCCTAGCCACGCCTACGTCGCAGCCTTGCACTCCATGCCCAGGAGGGACAGGCGCCCTCAGGAAACAACGGCCTGCTCCTCCCCGTGACACAGGCAAGGCACAGCCCCACGTGGCACTGCTGACGGGTCCAGAGCAGGGGCGACGCACGGACGGCCATGCTGCCTGCGGTAATGGGAACGAGCCAGGCCACGGCAGGGGCGTCACAATGCCAGTGCTTCAGGGGCCTCTGGTGTCCGCTGAGAATTAAGGACGATCTTTTTAAAAGTAACAATCCTACCGGTGGCAGTGCTCCTGGAGAGGGCACGATGGAGGGCAAGATTGGGGGGCGAGGGCCAGGGAGCGGTGGGGGACTGCGGGCACACATCCAGGCCCTCCTTCAGTGGGACTGGCACCCACATCCCTCCCTAAGATCCCCTCTAACCTCCACCCCAAGCCCCGCAGCCCTCAGCACCTGCCCCGCAAGCACCCTGAGCTGCTCGCGCTGCTCCCGGAGAAGCGGTCCCAGGCCAGCACCAGCCCGAGGGCTGTGCTCTGCGCATCTGCTCCGACAGGAGCACCATGCCGCCCCACCAGGCAAGTGCTGTGAGTGCCCGCTGCCCGGCCCCATGAACCCAAAGCCTTCGAAAACCCAGAATGAACATGATCTGGAAGACGCCGAGCCCCCGCAGAGGAACAGAGGGCACGATAAACGAACCAGACACGCGTGAGCTGTGGAAAGCCAGACGAGGCATGCACGGCACCAGCCGCGGAGCCCACGGGGCAGACGGGGAGCCGCGTGCAGCCTCACACACGCCGCCCAGCGCGTGCCGCTAGGGACCCCACGTGGCTCCCCACCAACAGGCCCCTGGCGGCCCTGCCCACAAGCTCGCCGGCGCACACCCCAGACACGCGGCAGCTCTGTGCACCGACATTTGTGGTCAAGGACAAGTTTGCGTCACGAAGGGGGTGCTGGCGGAGCATCTGGTGGCGGGGACCTACCGGGCCCTGCGGAGCCCTGAAGAGAGAACAGATGAGCGTGTGGGCACGAGAAGATGCCTCGGGTGGCAGCCCTTTCTCAGAAAGGAAGCCCGATTTGGAGAAGCACCTCACTCCCGCGCCCAGATGGGGACCCCTGCCCGTGCGGGGATCCTCGCCCTGGCTCTGCCACTGCCAGTCGCCCACATCGTGCTCAACACCTCCGCCCCTGCCTGCTTCGGCACGACTCCTCCCGGGGGCCTGGGCTCACGGACCCCACCCCCTCCCTCTGGGGTTGCGCCTCCCCCTGGCCCAGCGCTTGGCCGGGGGCCGCAGGCTTCCTCTCCCAGCACACACGCCTGGTGACCGAGGGCCCGTGCACTCTGCTCATGACGCCCAGCGGCTCCTGCCTCTGGTCCCAGGCCCTCCTGGCCACACCTCTGCACCTGCCCCCACTCTTCTCTAGAATGTGCACGCTAGTCACCCATGGAGATGGTGAGCTGCGGCAGGGCAGACCCCCCGCGTGGGGGAGCCCTGACTCTCCGCGGAGCAGGACTGAGCCCCCACCACGGGAACCAGGCACGTGCCGTGCCTCTGCTCCCTTGGCACCATCCACTGATATTCACGCGACCGCTCTGCCCCTGGAACTCTCTGGAAGGCCCCTGGGTCCCTCCCGCCCCTAAGAACACAGGGGGTGCCTGATGCCACTGAGTCGTGTGCCCTCAAGGGGCACGGCAGCAAGCCCGCCCTCGCTGCTGCAACTGAGCACGTGAACCCGTGATACCGTCGCAGTCCCGACCCTCACAAAATGTTACCTTGGCAGAGCTCGGTGAGCAGGAGGAACTCAGCCTGCCCAGTGTCGGACTCCTCTTTCCCTACGGACGCTGCGGAACAAAACTGGACAATATTGGGGTGGCCAGAAAGTTTTTTCTGCAGGTGTCTCGTTAAAGGAGAATGCGTAAGTCTGCACATTTAAAAACAAATATACATATGATATTAAGACACCAGAGTCAAAACGTTGAATGAAATTACCTTACAATCCCAGCACGTTGGAGCAGAAAGATGGAGAGCATGTGGGAGCGACTAGAAAGGCAGGTGGCGGGGGGGGGGGGTTGAGGTGGGGACGAAGCCCTCCACCATGCTGGCGGCACCCCCCTGACCACCGGCCAGGCAGGACAGCAGGCAGAGGGCACGGGCAGTGCGTGGGAGGCCACGAGCACTGAACGAATCCACCCAGCCTCTGCAAGCGAGGACCCGCCAGCGGGCTCACGGTGACCGAGCTTCGAGAGAGAAAAGAGAACACATTCTGACAGCGGAGGCCAAGAACCCCGCGGAGGGAGAACGTGCGCCAGAGCGGAACCAGCAAGAGAAGGCCCAAACGTCCACCGTCCGTGCTCGAGGCGGGCAGCCGGCCAGAAGGGACACGGAGGCCCACGGGAACCGGGCCCCGCGAGGGCCCTGGTGATGGTCCGGGCACGGCAGACGGCCGGGCTCGTGACGGGGCGCAGGGCGGGGAATCGGCCCCCCGCAGGCACGGAGCCCTCTCGGGTCGGACACCCGCATTCCCAGAGCTACCGAACCTCCTGCCATTACCCTGGGAGTGAGGAGCAAGGAAGAGAACTCCTGTCTACTGAGAAGGTTCCACAGACGGGTCCAGTAAAAGCAGAAGGCCAATTTTAGCGCAGCCTGAAGAGCACCCGAGCAGCCTCGCGGCAGCCGGCACCACAGCACAAAGCAGGCCTCCCTGGGCGCCCGCGTGTGTGCGCAGTCCCGGGAAAAGGATACCATGAAACACACTTCCTGGATGATGGCTCTGTTCTTTTCCTCTTCGTTTGACAGTAATCTCTGTATCAGGAAATAACAAACAAGAAAGGATTAAGGAGTGTGCATCTTTCTAGTCTGCACCCAAGAGAACGGACGCGCTGCCTCCCAGAAGTACGACCTGCTTACCTGCACTGAACGTCTGGCCTGGATAAAACCTGACAGAAGGTTAGACACCCTTCAACACGGTCCTTTATGATCCAAGGACACGAGAAAAACTAAAACTAGGAGGCTTTTCTCCAAACAGGCTAGCACAAAGCGAGACAACGAAGGAAAACGGGAGAAGACACTCGCAGAGATGTGGGCCTACGTTCCGGATCTCCAAGTCAGTCACACCTCAACAGCAGCCCACAAACCCCACACGCGCCCCCCATCCCCACGCGAGGCCTGCTGCGCAACCCAAGGGGCCCCCCACCCCGGGACCCCTGTCTACAGACAAGCTATGCACACACATTTCACACCAGTGGCTTTTGAAACCCCGCTATCTGTGGACCCCTCATTTTGGCACTTGGCATTGAGGTCACCCCGTGCCCCGAAGTTGGAAGCCACAGCTCTGAGTCCTCTAGAGCCGCCGATGGCTTCCCCTCAGAAGGAACAAACGGACAGACTGTAAACCAGAAGCGCATGCTACGTAATGGGAATAAATCTCCGGAAAGAGTGCCACTTAGAGATTTCCTTAAGGTGGTCCAAAACCCCACATAAACGTCATCCCTTATTACCTTTAAGGCATACTCTCTGCCACTTCCCAGATCTTGAGCTTCGTATACAAATGCAAACCCTCCTGGAAATGAGAAAGACAGACATATCAGTTCAGTGCTGTGACTCTGATAGTAAGCTTTACAAATACCTTCACTAGGTGAGATACAAACTGGACTTGTGGCTAGCGATCTGTTTTCCACAAACATAATGGCCCTAACTGATATGATCCTGTCTTAAATATCCTGCTTCGGAGACAGGAAGGAAATCAACGTAGGAACAGAGATCGACGAGGAAAGGAATCGAGAAAATCAACACCACCAAAGCCTCTGAAAGCCAAGACTCTCTGAAAACAAGAAAATGAAGCTGATAAATTCTAGACAGACTGATCAGAGAGCGAGCGAGCAAGAAAGAGAACTTGAGAGAGGACAAATTACCAGCATCTAGAATAAAAGAAGCTAGCAGTGCCCAACGCCCAAAAAGGACTCTAAAGTACATCCGGCACCCTACGTAAACACAAAGAATTCTTCACAAATTTTTATTAATATTTTTTTTATAAAATTTTTTAAATATTTTATTTATTTCTTTGACAGAGAGACAGCCAGAGAGGGAACACAAGCAGGAGCAGAGGGCGAGGGGGAAGCAGGCTCCCCGCCGAGCAGGGCGCCCGATGTGGGGCTCGATCCCAGGACCCTGGGGTCACGACCTGAGCTGAAGGCAGAGGCCCAACGACTGAGCCCCCCGGGCGCCCCTCTTCACAAATTCTTAATTCTGAGTACCATAAAATGTCAGCGTAACGAACCCAACAATATATACAAAACATATCATGACTGAATAGAGCTGGTTAAATATCTGAAAATGATGTAAAGCTCTTGTTCTCAGGGCTGACTTGCTTAGCTTTTTCTAGTCTCCTACGGCGGAACGTGACATCGTGCGACGAAGGACCACCTGCACACCAAGGCCGGGAGGCCGCTCGCTAGCCTGCTGGCGGGCGTCTGCAAGGGCCTCACCGCAAGCCCCGTGCCGGCGGGGCCAGCCCCGGCGCTTCCCCCCGGCAGCGGGGACAGGGTGAGGACAGGCGCGCTCGCCACGGCCGTGCACTACCACAAGGGAGGCCTGGCCAGTGCGATCAGGCGAGAAAAGAAATAGAAGGCATCCAGAGCGAAAATAAGTAAAAATGTCTTTTTTTGCACACAATGTGATTGTGTAGCTAATACTGTGACCTCTACTCCCGAAGAGCTGCTATGACCAGTAAGAGAAACCTCAGCGGCCTCACGCCCTAATCACTCTTGCTGTGGTCCGTCCAAACACCGCGGCCTTCTCACCAGATGGACGCAGGGCTGGGGTGTTTTCAGTGTGTGTTTCCCTAATGGGTGAGGACGTGGAACATGTGCTAACTCACCACTCGTGTATCTTCGTGAACTGTCTTTTACATAGTTCACCCATTCGAAATTTTGTTACTAAATTTTGAATTTTCTTTATATTCTCTGGATCGAAGTCCCTAATTGGGCCTATGCTTGACAGGGCAGCCAGGGCGCCCAGGCGGCTCAGTCTGTGAAGCGTCTGTCTTCTCACCCTCTCAGTGGTGTTTCTAAAAAACCAAGGGGGCGCCTGGGTGGCTCAGTGGGTTAAAGCCTCTGCCTTTGGCTCAGGTCATGATCTCAGGGTCCTAGGATCGAGCCCCAGGTCGGGCTCCACACTGGGAAAGAAAATCTGTTTAACAAAAATAGAAAACAGATGGCTTCACTGGTGAATTCTCTGAAACATTTAAGAAAGAACGAGCACAGCAATCTTGCACGAAGTCCTTCCTAAGTCACAGGAGAAAACAGATGCCAACCCATCACGTGAGGCCAAAGACACAATCACAGACCGAAGGCACTCGTTAACACAGATGTAAGAACCGTCAGGAAAATAGCAGCAGAGCGAGTCTGGCAACACCCGACAAGAACGTACACTATGACGAAGAGTGGTTCGACACCAAAAACTGTCCCTGTGGCAGAGGACACACAGGACAGGAGGAGCAGAGCACCTCCACAGACACACGGAAGGCATCCGTCAACATGCAAAACCACTCATGACTTCTCTTCTTTTTTCTGAAGATTTTATTTTATGTATTTATTTGACCCGGGGAGAGAGAGCGAGCACAAGCCGGAGACAGAGGGAGAAGCAGGCCCCCTGCTGAGCAGGGAGTCCGAGGCGGGGTTCGATCCCAGGGCCCTGGGACCATGACCTGAGCCGAAGTGAAACACTTCACCGACTGAGCCCCCCAGGCGCCCCTGACTTTTCACAACAGTAACATGAAACATTCTCAGCCAAGAGAGGGCGTATCTTCCATCTGACAAGCGGCAACTACAAAACCCTGCAGCTAAGGCGGGCCTCGATGGTGCTTTCTGATCTCAGGACCAAGGCCGGGATGTCTGCGGAGCACTGTGACACCTCCCACTGCGGACTGCCACCGGCCCAAGAACGCCAGAGAGACAAACGAACGGCATAAAGATCAGAAAGGAAGAGCTAAATCTGTTCTTCTTCACAGACAGCAGGACTATAGGCAGACAGTGCCAAGGGCTTGACCAAAAGCCTCTCGAACCAAAGAGGAGCCTCAGCAAGGCTCCAAGGTCCTCGAGATGCTCCTCCTGGTCCCCCCCGGCCCCTTCGTAGGGCCTTCCCCGGGAGCCCCGCACCCCCACCTGGGGCACCCTGGCCCCGGGCACTGGCCACACACACGCCCAGGCTCTGCTCTCCACCCTTTCCTGGGGCCCTTCTCTGACTCACCCCACCTCAACCACCCTCTAGAGCCAATTTCGTTCCTTCTTCCGAACGCTTTCCGGTGCCCAACGCTATGCCACACGTGCCACACGTTCCGCTCCGAGACTGTTTACTGCCTCCCCCACCGGCACCCAGGCCAGCGCCTGACGCACAGCGGGCAGTCACGGGTCAGGACACCGAGGCCCTAGGTGAAAGGCATCTTCCGATACCGAAACACCCCAACTGCAGAGCACCCAACGTCCCGCAGCAGTGTCACAGACCGCCGCCGAGCACGCGCTTGCAGAGAGTAAAGACGACGAACGGGTGCACAGAGGCTAAATCCGAGCTGGTGGCCTGGGAGGAGAGAAAGACGCAGTCAGGGGGCAGAAGGTCGGCAGAGTCTCTCAGTGTCTGCGATGGTTCATTACTGTGAAAGGTCTAGAGTCAAATACGATCTTTGAAAAACTCACGTTTATTAATTCCAGATAGTAAGAACATAGATATTTCTATTCTGTTACTCTACTTTCCTTTGTTTTTGAAATTTTTCCTAAAAGAGAATTCCCAATTTCCGGACTCGTTGTGTAGCTGCATTAACCAAGACTGTGTGGTGCTGGGAGGGACAAATTCAAAGATCCCAGTGCAACAAAATAGTAAAGTTCCAAACACAGTCACACAAATGTGCCAAGTGATGGTTAGCAATGGCAAGAAATCAGCTCAGTGGAGGCATGTGCAATGACCAGTGCAAAAAACCAAAACAAAAAAAGCAACTTTAATCTAAACTTTACACTTTATATGACAATTAATTCAGAAGGTACAAATGTAAAATAGGAAACTCCTAGACAAAACGTAGGAGAAAAACCCTCACGATCCAGAGCAGAGCCCTCACGATCCAGAGCGGAACCCTCGAGACCCAGAGCATAACCCTTGAGACCCAGAGCTGGACATAAGGGCTCCCAGATGTGACAGTAAAGCAGAAGTCACGCGAGGAAGCGCTGATAATGCGACCCCATCACGTTAACACTGTGGGTCTACAGAAGACCTTGTTTAAGATGAAAAGACAAGCTGCTGACGGAGAGAAAATTCTTGCAAACCCCAAGCCTGATGGAGAACTTCTCTCCAGAATACATAAAGGACTCTCAAAGCTCAGGGACAAGAAAACACAGTTCTAAAATAGGCAAACACCATGACACGCAGAGATACTCTGCCCACGAAGGTTCACGGTCAGCCTCTAGACAAGTGCAGACTGAAGCCACAATAAGGAATCACTACACACCTGCTAGAATGATCAAGTAAGAATGCTGCACAAAATGCTGGCAAGGCCCAGGGACACGGGGTCACTCTTGGTTAAGAACTCAGCTGCGTGGCCACAGACCCCACACGCTGAGCTCTCTGTGTGACCGTATCAGCACACGGGGAGGCAATTACAGAAACAAGGTCATCACAGTGGGGCCCTGACCCAATAGGACTGGGGTCTCTCTCCACCCACGGAGCAGAGAAGGCGCCCCCTGCCGGCCACGGGGAGAGGCCGCACTAGAAACCACCGCGGCCGGCGCCTGGCTCTGGGACGAAGAACCTTCAGGGCGGAGAAAAGAAATCCCTGTTGTTTGCGCCCCAGTCTGTGGCGTTTTTTATGGGAGCCTGAGGGGCCTAAGACACTCAGTCGCTGCTGGTGAGAAATGTGAGATGGCACATTTTCCTGGAACAAAACACACACCTCAGCACCTACGCTCCCGGGCACTGAGCCCAGAAAAGTAAGAAATGACATTCGCACAAAAACCTGCACACAAGTGTTTATGGCAACTTTATTTCTAATGGCCGAAAACATCTGGAAACAACCCACATGTCCGTCACTTGGTGAGTGATTAAACAAACTAGGGTCCATCCACACCACGGGACACTCGTCTCCCGTAAACATGAACACATTATGGACACGGCACCTGGATGGAGATCCAGGGTGAAAAAGGCCAGTTCTAAAAGGATACATACAAATGTCGAAACTGTAGAGAGAGAGACCAAATCATTGGTTTCCAGGGTTCAGAATGTCGGCATGGCTGTGAAGGGGCAGGAGGGGTCCTTGTGGAGATGAAACTTTACGACTTGACGACATCAATGTCAAGACACTGACTAGTTTTTCCAGCTGTTACCACTGAGGGAAATGGGCAAAGTATACCGGTGTCATTTCATTTTTTTTTTTTTTTAAAGATTTTACCCATTTATTTGACAGAGGGAGACACAGCGAGAGAGGGAACACAAGCAGCGGGAGTGGGAGAGGGAGAAACAGGCTCCTCGCTGAGCAGAGAGCCCGATGTGGGGCTCGATCCCAGGACCCCGGGACCACGACCTGAGCCGGAGGCAGGTGCTCAACGACTGAGCCACCCAGGTGCCCTCCGGTGTCATTTCTCAAAACTACAAGTAAATATCTACAATCATCGCAAAATGAGAGTTTAAACGAAAATAACACTGCTGGGGCGCCCGGGGGGCTCGGTCAGTCAAGCGTCTGCCTTCACCTCAGGTCATGGTCCCGGGGTCCTGGGATCGAGCCCCGCGTCGGGCTCCCTGCTCTGCGGGGAGCCTGCTTCTCCCCCTGCTTGCTCTCGCTCTCTCTAATAAATAAATCTCTAATAAATAATCTCTAATTTATCATGAGATAATAAATAAATCTCTCTAATAAATAAATCTCCAATGGAAACAGTGTTACTGCTGCGTGGCACATACAGAAAGCACAGGGAAGGCTGCGACACTGTGCTCTGCACATTCTGGAATTTGGAGACAGGCACAGACACCTCGGTGGGCCAGGCCAGCCCCCCGCTCCCCAGGGCAGCCTGGCCGGGGACAGCAGGGACCCCATCTCCGGCTTACTTCTCCTCACACACCTGCATCTGTGTGTATTATATAAAAATACACAACTCGTATCTGCAATAAAAAACTCCCACAATTCCTGCCCAATTCAAAATGGAAAAGACTCGAAAGGGCATCTCGCACACAAAACAGGACACATAACTGGCTAATAAGCAGGAGAAAAAGTGTCCTGCGTAGAATCACCAGGCACGTGGAGATGCCCCCAGAGCACGACCCCCGCGCACACACAAGAGCAGAGGGAACCCGAGTGGCAGGCCACACCGCCGCAGGTGCCGGCTGAGGACGGGAGCCCTGGGGCAGCTGCCCCTGCAGCAGTGCCGCCCGCCCCACGCAGAGGCGTGCATCCAACCTAGACCCCAGAACACCACTCCTGGGTCTCTGACCTGAGACGAAACACACCCACAAAAAATCCTGTGAAAGGATGTTCTCGGCAGCATTGGTCACAGAGTCCAAGGCGCCCACCAGCAGGCGAGCAGGCAGACGGGCCACTATGAGGCAACAAACTTCAGAACCAGACGGAGCACTCGGCGCGGGCGGCCTTGTGCAGGACACTCTGGGAGAGGGAAACTCCAGGCCGGGGCAGGCTGGGGGTGGGGAAGGGGGCCGGGAGCCCCGGGAGGGTCCGCGGGGTCCCTCGGCGGTTCTCCAGCTCGACGGCTAGTTGGCTACGTAAGCCCTTATCAGAGCCTCTAAACTCTGCATGTTTTACTGTATGTCAATAACTCAACTTAAATTGCTTTTACTTCAGAGGAAAACGGGCGCAGGACATCCACGCACGATTCTAGAGCAGCAGTCTGAATAAGCTAATGAGCACGGAAAATGCTCAAACTCCTGAGTCAGAGAAATGCCAATCAACACAAGCCCACAGTGTTTGCCCACTGCGGTGAGGACGGGGTGGGGACAGTGGGGTCTGGCAGGCCTCTACGCGGGGTCACGGACTCGGGGCGGGGGGGGTGCAGCAGCACAAGGAGCAATCCAGGAGGTCTGACTGTTATCAATCGACACTGTTTCTAAGCAACCGGCACCCCGTTCCCTCCATCTCCTACCCTCACGTGACCCCCACGGACCCGTCAGGGGTACGCGCCCATGCGGACGGCAGGAGCCCACAGAGAGGAGCAGGCCGATGCAAAGACAGAGGGCAGCCTTTCCCCTGCCCCACAACACTGACCTCCCCGCAGGGTGACTTCCTCCCACGACACCATCTTCCCCGACCTGCCCGTGATGTCCCAGTCCGGGCACCTGCAGTCAACGGAGGCACAGGGCAAGAAGGAGCGGGAGCTCTGGCCCGCGGCTCCCATCCCGCCCCCTCCCCCGGCGGCACCCACTTCCCGCGGCTCCCCAACAGGTGCACCGCCGCCTGCTCCTTCCGCCGTGACATCCTCTGGACGCTTCTCTCCGCAAGACACACTCCACAGGTGGACCTGCGCCGCCGGTGCCAACTCTACCACTCGCTGGCTGGTGGCCCTGGCAAGCTGCTGACGGCCCTGATGGGTGACAGACCACAGAAGCACCAGGGACTCTGCCCGCCGGACAACTGCATAAACGTCGTCGTGCTGGTGACCGTTACTATGCCGTACGAGGGTCAGTCACGACGGGGAAGGGGCTGACGGCACCGTCGCCGAGGTGCGAGTGAAGGGGGGGGTCAGGAGAACCGAGAGAGGGCAGTCAATCCGCCGCGAGACTGACCACACCGGTCTGAATACTAGAGCCAGTCGCCCGAGGCGCAAGCGCTTCTGCGAAGACCTTGTTACCTGCGCTCTGCGGCGTCCGGAGAAAAGGTCCGCCGGCACCCCTCCCTGGGTGGAGCAGCCACGCGGGAGAGAGGAGACACTCGGAGCGAGACCACCGACCCACGGGCTCAGGGCTCGCGCATGCTGCCTGAGTGAGAAGAGCCGCGTGCTGGAGCGTCAGCGAGCGACGACCGCCCCGTCATCTTTCCGAATCAGCTTAAAGCGTGCTCCGCTGTGCATCCCCGTGGAGGGCGTCCTGACTCAACCTCCAACCCTCTTCTTCCGTCACACCAACCCCAGTGGTTTCTGAGACCTCCAGCCAAGAGTCCTATCGCACAACCCGGCGACCGCCAGCCAATACCAAACGGCCCCTGTGCCCTCGCCAGTCCCGACACTTGACGCAGACGCGGGAGAAGCCCTCTAAAAGCAGGGACCAGGAGGCAGGGGGCTGGAGGGTCAGGCCAACAGCCGGCCTGGAGCTGGTGCGGCGTGTGCCCTCACAGCTTCTCCGGCCAGCACGGGCCCCGAACAGAACACAAGGGACCCACGTCCATCCAAGGCCACTGATACCACGCACGGCACAACTAGTTACACACACGGTACGGGACAGCTCTGCGGACTTGTTTCTTTTTCCGAAGAGCTGTCCCCACACCGCCTCGTCTACATCGCTAGCACTGCAGCCGAAGTCAGTCACTGGCGAGGTGGGCTCACCTCGAGGGGGAAAACCCGTCTCAGCAGAGCGATCACCTCTGTCACCTCTCTGGACAGTAGGAAGCAAGCAACAACGTGCAAAATCCAAAACAAGACGACTTAAAGAATGTATTCTAGAACCTGCTTGGACTCAGCGCCTCTGACATCAGGGTTACTCCCAGTAACCTGAGTTTTTTTTTTTAAATGAAAACTTAAAACCAATTTTCAAAAGATTAGGAAGCTATTTGGCTCCACAGTTCTACCCTACAACCCACTTCATGCTACAAATGCAAACTCCAAAAAGCTACAAAAACAATGTGTTTTTTCCTAAAACATCTGACAGCCAAATCTGATCTACCCTAAATTCATCTGGGGCAACACCCGACATGAACTGAGGAGGGGCTATTTAAAGACTTAATTATCCCAGAGTGAGGATACTCATTTAATTACAGATATACGATTTATTCAATTATTAAAGACTTTCCCAGCTCTCGTAGGAATATCATAGGATACACAGAATGCCTATTACCTTTCCAAAACCTGGAAACTTGTGCAGTTGTCGCCATCTCTCTCTCCCCAAGGGTTTAGGGTTTGGAACCTTGCCCACACTGACACAACACCGCCTGAATTCCCCTGGCCTAGGTTCCAGCGTTGCTGTTCTTCCTGAGACTTCACACGGCTTTCTTACCATTTCAGTTCAGGAAGAGGCTTCACAAGCTTTAAAGGCTATGAGGCTCCTGTTACGTTTCTAGAGACCAAGACTGTGCTGGGTATTTTTATCTCCTGACTTGCCTAGAGAGCAAAGGGAGTGGGTTCTATTGCACAACTGTACCGGCTAGTCCCACTTCCTCGTTCTTCATCCTGGGTTTGAAGTGACCGGTATGCTTCCTGCTCCACAGGACCCACCTCCATCTCTGATTACCCCTCCTCCTGCCTGGCGCCGCCCCTGCCCTGATAGGGGCGCATTCTCAACCCTCTGACCTCATTTTGGCCTGCCACTGGCCACTGCCTGTCCTGCCCAAGAGTCCCCCAGTACTGAACTGTCCTTCTGTCATTGGAGTGTGTGTCTAATTTTAAATAAGGCAAAAACCACCTACTGTCCCCTATCGATCTCTTAAAAGATCAAGATAATTGCCTGGTATTTTCGGAATAAAGGAACTGATCGAGGGAACTCACATTCTAACTGATACCACACTTGTTGACAGAAATTATGGCCCCCACCTCTGCAAGAAAAGCCTGAGGTTTTCTTACCAATCATACCCAAAATCTGTTTGTTTTTTACCCAAGCAGAGAAAAAGCATATGATAATGCTGCAGCCAGAACATCCCATCAGGCCTTTACGAATAAGGACATCAGAAGGGTCTGCCAGTTTCCTGTGTCAGGCTGAGCACGTGCGTGCAGCAGTAGTCGGTGCCGTTACAGCCTGAGCCTGCAGTCCTGCGAGCTACCCCAGGCGGGTCTGGAGTCCCACCTGGCACCACTCCCTCGCCCCATGCTCACTCAGGGGAATACCGTCCTGCTCCAGCGCCAGCCTCAGAGCCAACTGTGTCCAGCCAGTAAGCATCCCAGCTAGCAAAACGTGGCACACTCCTGAGGGCGCCACCGGCAAAACGTATGGAAAATCAGAGGAGAGAATGGGATCACACGGACGCTGGAACTAGACTCTGTGTGAGGAAGAGAAAGGACATCGGGAAGCTAGAGACAGCGTGCAGAAACAAAGATGACTAAAGAATGACCCTGAAATTCCTCCGTGACGGACGAGTCCAACCTGCAAGGCTCTAGACAGGTCACGGCTGTTGGCATGCCCTAACTTAAGTGGACTCAGAGATCAGGGCAAGGGGAACAGGTGGCGACAAGAGGAAGCTGGGCTATGGGTCACAGCACCGTCTACCCCAGCATCCGAGGAGGACAACCACCCTCACCAAGGGGCACACGCACCCACGCTCCGGATCCTGAGAATTGAGGAGAGTCAGCCCGGTGTCCGGAGATGCAGGGCTGTCCCACCACCCCCACGACGGCCCTACATGTGAGGCCAGGGCCATGACTCATACCCACCCAGCGCACTGCTCAGCCTTATGGGTCCCCTTCCTTCCGGCCCCACCGTGGCCCCTCACCCGCCCACCACCTCCTCCCCCCACTGCCACGGCCTCTCCTCCGGCCGCAGGTCGGCCCCACACCTGCCACGACTGCCACGCCTCCGGCAAGGAAGGGCCCGGCCCAGCCCCCGCCTCACTCACCCGCCGCAGTCCCGCCGGGTCCGCCCGACCCGCTCCCCGCCGCGGCCACCCTCCCCCATCCCCCGCCCCTGGCCCGCTCGGGCCCCGCGCCCGCGCCCCGCGCCGGCCCCCGCGCCCCCGGCCCGGGCCTCACCCTCGGCCAGGACCCGCCGCACCCGCAGCCGCAGCTCGCCCAGCTCCACCGTCTGGCCCACGAAGTCGGTCTGGTCGCGGCCGGCAGCGCCGCCCAAAGAGCCCGGGCCTGCCAGGAAGTCCAGCGCAGACTGCAGCAGCGACATGGCCGCGGCCCGGCAGCGGGCGCCGGAGCGGGGAGCTCGGGGTCCAGCTGCGTCCGGGTGCGCTCAGCAACCGCCGGCCCCGAGCCGCACCATCTTCCGCCCCGACGCCGTGACGTCGGCCGCGGGGCGCGTCGCAGCCCGGAAGAACGCCGGCGCCTCGGTTCGCCGCGCCGGGCGGGGGCGCATGCGCGGACTCCGGGTCGCGGACCGCGCGTGCGCGGCGCCGCAGGCCCGGTGACGAGCTTCGCGTGCGAAGGCGGGCGGCCGGGCGCCGAACCGCTGCCCGCGCGGCCGTGTGTGCGGGGGCCCCGGTCAGGGTGCCCGGGCCTGCGGGAGCGGCTCGCCGGACCGCCGCCCTCGAGGACGTTCCCCGCGACTTGTGCGGTAAGGTCGGTAGCCCCGGGCTCGCTCCTCGCCGGTTCGGCTCGGTGGGGCCCACGGGGAGGGTTTGCGTTTCTCGCGAGCTGGTTACTACCAAAGGCCCGAAAAACTGAAAAAACCCGGGTTTCCAGCTTCTGCGGAGAAGTCAGATCTGGCCACGCCGGACCCAGAGTCGCGCGTCCCGCTGACCCTCCGGCGAGAGCCGCCGGCGCGCTGGGCGCGGGGTGTCACCTGCCCGGTTCGCGCGGCGGCCCCTCCGTGCTCATCCTCAGGCTGAAAAACGGGTCCGAAAGCCGCAACCAGCGTCCTCCTTCTAGAATTTCAAGTTACAAAGAACCTTTCTAGACAGACGTGCGCGGTGACCCTTGCGGTGACAGTAGCTCGGTTTGTGCGGTGCTTGTTTATAGCGGCCTTTTATGGGCCCCTCGGAGGGGAAGCACCGCCCCGTCGCTCGGCCAGCGCCGCCAGCGTTCCCGCCAGACTTCTCCCCGAGTCGTGGCGTTTGTCCGGCGTTTGTCCGGTGCCGGGAAGGGCGGGGGCTCCGGAGCGAGGCCGAGCTGCAGGCCGGCCTCTGATGGCCGCAGCGGGGCCATGGCAGTTGGCTGTCGTGAGCTGACGGAAGGGTGCTAGAACATTCGGAGAGCCGAGCGGCGTGGGGAGAGGGGGCAGCCAGGGACCCAGGGAGGAAACCAAGGGGGCATCGTGGCCCAGAGCCAGGGAAAGATGTTCCCGGGGCAAAAAGGCCTGCAAGAGTGAAGTAGAAAAAGAAAGAAAAGATGCGTCTTGGGTTTAGCAACAATGAGATTATCTGGTGACCTTTCAAGAGTAGTTTCACTGGACGGTGGGGTGGAAGAAGAAGAAAGAAACCAAGACTTGGCGGTGACTCGAGAGGTGTGGCTGTGGAGAAGGAAGTGTGGGCGCTGGAAGGGTGGTGTGGGGTTGAGGTGCTTCAAGGTGGGAGATTTTTGAGCAGCTTGAAGCCGATGGGAGGGAGTCGGTGGGGCGAGAAAGTGTGCGGTTACAGAAGAAAGAGGACTAGTGAATAAAGGTCTCCGGAAGATAGGAGGGGAATGACATCCAGAGCAGAGCGAGAGAACATGCACTTTGGGCATAAGACAAACACTTTTCATAGCAAAGGGAGGGAGGGAAGATGGGCACTTGCAGGTAACCTTATGTGTTTGTTGGAATGAAAGCAAAGGAATTCTCTGATAGCTTCTATTTTCACCGTGAATGAGGGAAACAAACATCTACTGAAAACTAGAAGGGAGGCAAGAAAGCTAAGGTTTAAGCAGCGTGGAAAAGATATAAAGTAGCCTTTGTAGAAAACCTAATGCCTAACTCACTAGAAAGCATGGAGGAGTTCGCGGGTTCCTTTGAATTTGGAGGCCATGAGTTTATCCTCATATGACCTAGGATCAGGTACAGAGAGTTTTATATTGTGTAATTACTTTGGAGACCACAGTTTACTCAGACTTTTTATTTCATAAATATTTATAGAGCACCTTTATATCCTGGCACCACACAGACCGTTAACTCGATCTCCACACCACACTTCTCTTCTGAACTCTTGGACCTTTGCTGTTAGACAGCTCATGTGTATTCATGTTTAAAACTGGATTTATGGTCTTCATCTGCAAGCCTCTTCCTCTGTAGATTTCACAGCAAAGAATACTGCCAGAAATTAAGAGGGTCATTTCGTAAGGATGAAGTAGTACATTCATCAAAAAGTTGTAACAATTCTAAATAGTTTTGCACCTAATAATAAAGCTTTAAAATACATGAAGCAAAACCAGATTTTTTTTATCAAAACCCAATTGTAAATTGGTGTTGTAGATTGTAGTTGGAGATTTCAATACCCCTTTCATAATATATGATAGAACAAGTACTGAGAAATTCACCAAGAATATAGTTGAATGATACCATCAACCAGCTTGACTTAATGGACATATATGGAACACTTTACACAATACCAGCAAAATACACGTTTTCAAGTGTGTAAAGAACATTTACCAAGATGGATCATATTCTGGGCTATGAAACAAATATGTACTCTGACTGCAATACAATTAAGTTAGAAATCAATGATAGATATCTGGAAAATTTAAATATTGGAAACTGAATGACTCACTTCTAAATTACCTATGGGCCAAAGGCAAAATCAGAAGGACAATTAAAATTTTGAAGTGAATGAAAATAAACATGCAACATTTTAAAATTTGTGGAATGTAGCCAAAACAATACTAAAAGATAGTTCTCAAACCAGTAATTTCAGCCATTCATCTTAAGAAACAAGAAAAACAAGAGCAAATGAAACCCAAAGTGAGTACAAAAGGGAAATAATAAGTGTCAGAGTGGAAACCAATGAAATAGAAAACAAAAACAGAAAATCTGTGACAACAAAAGCTGATTCTTTGAGAAGAAGAATAAAATAGAAAAATCCCTGGCCGTATTGAACCAGAAAAAAAAAAAAAAAAGACAAATTAACAATATCACGAATAAGAGTGATGATGTCGGTGCTAAAAGGATAATCAGAGAACATGAACACCTTTATGCCAACAAATTCAGCAGCTTAGACTATAGGAACAAATTCCTTGGAAGATACTACCATGGCTTGGTCACTCAAGAAAAAAAAAATAGATAATTTGAATAAGTTCATATCTGTTAAAGCATTGAATTTATAGTTAAAAACTAGAAATATTTCTAATTCTGCATAAACAATTGAAGGAAGGACGTATGAACCAGCCCAGCCCATTCTATAAGGACAACACTATTCTGAAACTGAAATTTGACAGACATTACAAGAAAAGAAGATGAATACCTCTTGTGAACATAGATACAAAAAAATCTTTTAAAACATTTTTTAGCAACTTGAATCCCAACACTACAGAAAAGATAGTACAACATGACCAAGTGAGGTTTATCCCAGGAATGCAAAGTTAGCTTTGCATTTGAAGATTGATCAATGTAATTTACACTATTAACAGAGTGAAAAAGAAAGCCAAATGGATCATCTTACTAGACACAGAAAAAACATGATGAAACCCAACATCCATTCCTAATTAAAAAAAAAAACTGCCAGCAAACTAGGAATGAAATGAAATTTTGCCAGCACATTAAGGGCGTTTATGGCACTCCTGGGGGGCTCAGGAACTCCTGGGGGGCTTATCCAACTGTTGGTTTCAGTTCAAGTCGTGATCTCAGGGTCATGAGGTCGGGCCATATCTGGCTCTACACTGAGCATGGAGCCTTCTTGAGATTCTCTCCCTCTCCTTTGTCCGTCCCCACCATGTGCATGCACGTTTTCTCTCTCTCTCTCCCTCTAAAAATAAATAAAATAATTTAAAATAATAAGGGCATTTATGAAAAGCCTGTAGCTGACATACGGAATAATAAAAGACTGGGTTAGTAACAAGCCAGAGTTGTCAGGTCTTACCTATTCTATTCATCATTGTAGAAGAAATTTTAGCCAGTGTAATGAGGCAAGAAAAAAGAAGAAGCTTCCAGATTGAAAATAACAAGTAAAATTGTTTATGAAGATGACATAATTGTTGATATTACTTTCCCAGTCTTGGTACCATTGACATTTGGGGGCAGATAATTCCTTGTTGAGGTGAAGGGGTGTCGTTGTTGGACATTTAGTAGCACCCGTATCTCTATCCCCAAGATACCATTAACACATGTCACTTGTCACAACCAGAAATCTCTCCAGACATTGCCAAATATCCCTCGAGGGACATTACCACCCTCAGTTGACACTCATGGCTCTATGTAAAAACAAAAAACAACACACACACATAAATGGGGTCTACAGAAAGAGCTACTAGTACTAGTAAGTGAATTTAGCAAGATTGCAGAGTACAAGATCAATAAGCAAAAATAAGTCCCATTATTTCTAGATAACTAGCGAGATAGTGGAAGTTGAAATGAGGGGGAAATGCCATTTACAACAGCATAAAAAAATATTAAATGCTTGGGATAAATCTGAAAAAAGAGGTGCAGGGTTTATACACTGAAAACTAAAAAACGTGGCTGGGAGAAATTAAAGACCTTAATAAATGGAGAGAATACGCCATATTCATAAATTGGGAGATTCAGTCAGACTGATTTTCTCAAATTCATCTATAGGTTCAGTGCAATTCCTGGCAAAATCCAAGCAGACTTTTTGTAAAATTTGACACACCGATTCTAAAATTGATTTGGAACTGCAGAGGAGGTAGAATACTCCAAACAACTTTGAACAAGCGCAAGTTACATGACTTACATTGCCTAACTACAATGCTCATTATGAAGCCACAGTAATCAAATAGTATGGTGCTGATTCAAGGTACATAAGTAAATCTGCAGCGGAATAGTCCGAAATTAGCTCACAAGTACATATAAGGTCAGTTGATTTTTGACAAAGGAATAAAAGTAATTGAAGAAAAGATAGGTAGTCCTTTCAAAAAATGGTGCTGGAAAAATTGAATATCCTTATGTTTAAAAACGTTAATTCATACCTTGCATTATATACCAAAAAATTAACTCAAAACATAAATCTAAATGTGAGACCTGAAACCATAAAATTTAGGGGAAAAATGTGACATATTTTGGTATGACACTAAAGCACAACCAATAAAAAAAACAGTTAACCTGGATTTAATCAAAATTTAAAACTTCAGAATACATCGTTGAAGATACTCAACAGGTGAACGATAAACTGGTACATCTATAAAGTGGATTATTATTCAGCAGTAAAAAGAAATGAGCTGTCAAGCCATGAAAAGACATGGAAGAATCTTGAATGCATATTACTTAGTGAAAGAAGTCAGTCTGAAAAGGCCACATACCGTATGATTCCAATTACATGACATTCTGGAAAAGGACAAACTATGGGGACAGTAAAAAATGGATGGTTGCCAGGGGTTTCTGGGCGAGGGAGGGATAAATAGGGGGAACACAGGATTTTTAGGGCAGTTAAATTTCTGGATGATAGTATAATGGTAGCTACAAGTCACTTATTTGTCAAAACCTGTGGAACCTAATGTAAACTATGGACTTAGTGATGTATCGGTATAGCTTATTAGTTGCACCGCTAATGTGAGATGTTAATAACGGAAAACTGGAGGGGGGTGCTGAAAAGATACATGGAAACTCCTTTCTGCTCAGCTTCTCTGCACACCTAGAACTGCTTCAAAAAATAGCCCATGATGGGTGCCTGGGTGGCTCAGTCGGTAGAGCCTGCGACTCTTGATCTCGGGGTTGTGAGTTCAGGCCCCACATTGGGTGTGGGGCGCTATTAAAAATACATAAATTTATATTAAAATAGCCTATGAATTTGAAATACATATATATAAGTACATGCAAATATGTATGTGTATATATACTGTGAGGAGAATGAAAAGACAGTCCAGAGTAGAGAAAGTATTTACAAATCACATAATGGACTTGTGTTCAAAATATTTTACTTACATATGTGTGTGTATGTCTATATACACGGGACACACATACATAGAGGATATATGAACAAAAGTGCATCATCTCTGCATAATCTTCTCAATAATTTACAAACTCCCGAACAGTCAGGCACACAAGACTCTGTGATTTAGTCCTTGCTTAGTTCAGGTGCATCTCCTAGTTTGAGCCTTGTCCTCCAGCCTCACCAAACTCCTTGCACTTTGCCGCACGCCAGCCTGTCCCTGTTACATGCACACACAAACACCCCAATTCCTTTTTGTCTCCTAGTAATTCTCACAGCATTGTTTGAGGATTAAAAGAGGTATTATAAACGAAGTACTTGGAACAATGCTTGGCACATAGTAATTGCTTGACAAATGTCACTTATTCTCATTGTTGTCATCTTGTAAATATTTCCAGACTCCGCTCTGGCATATCCCATACTTAGAGCTTTCCCAGACTCGGTTCTCCCACAGCACCCTAATCTCTGTCATTTCCCCTGTACCATTGGGTGATTATCCCATTCACGTTTGCCTCCGATGCCCAGCACAGCGCATAATGCCCTACAGGGTCATAAGCTTTCAGTTACCCCCTCTGTCATGAAATTTCAGCTTCTTATTCCCATCAGGATTTTAAAATTCTTTAGTCTCTTTAAACGAAAAAAAATTATCCTTCAATCCATGCTGCTCTACTTTGTCTTGTATTCTTTATTTCATTACTCAGTCTTGTATTTTTTTTTTATTAAAAACTTATATATGATGACAGTAACATGTAACTCACATGTTTTGAACCTATATCCTGGACATGTTTTTGTTTTTTTTAACCCTGGTAAGATACACATAAGAGAATTTGGCATCTTAGCCGTTCAGTGACGGGAAGTGCATCCACACCGCCGTCACCCCCAGCCATTCGTAGAGCTCCTCTCTGCAAGACGGACACTCTGCCCCTGTTAAACAGTAACTCCCCTCCTCCCCCCGCACCCAGCCCCTGGCGATCACCGTTCTGCTTCGTCTCTGTGAATCTGACGAGTCTAGAGACCCTGCATAAGTGGGATCATACCGTAGTTATCCTTTTGTGACTGGCTCGTTTCACTCAGCGAGCATAATGTCCTCGAGGCTCCTCGATATGGTAACACAAGTGAGAATTTCTTTCATTTTTAAGGCTGACCAATATTATGTTTTTGTGTATGTATGTATACACCACATTTTGTTTAGGTTCTCATCCACAGGACGTTTGGGCTGCTTCCACCTTTTGGTTACCGCAAATAATATTGCTGTGAACACTGGTGTACAAATACATCTTAAAGTCTCTGCTTTTAATTCTTGTGAATATATACTTAGAAGTGGAATTACTGGAGCCTATGGTAACTCTGTGTTAATTTTTGAAGGAACCATACTGTTTTCCACAGCAGCTGCACCATTTTACATTCCTACCAAAAGGGTTCAGGGGTTCCAATTTCTCCACATCCTCCCCAACACTTGTTATTTTTCATTATTTTTATTATCACCATCCCGGAGGACGATTATCTCATGACTTCGATTTACTTTTCTCTAATGTAACCTAGTGATGTTGTACATCTTTTCAAGTGCTTGTTGGCTAATAATGTATCTTCTTTGAGGAAATGTATATTCACATCCTTTGCCTATTTTTTGAATTGGGTTGTCTTTTTACTGTTGAACTGTAAGGGTTCTCTATATATTTTGGATACTAAACTTTTCTCAGATATATGATATGCAAATATTTTCTCTCATTCTGTGGGTCATTTTTTCAATTTCTTAATAGTGTTCTTTGAGGCAGAAAAATTCAAATTTTTATGAGCTCCAATTCCTATTTTTGTTGTTGTTTGTGCTTTTGGTGTCATATTTAAGAGTCCTTTGCCAAATGCAAGACCACGAAGATTTCCTCCCAGTGTTTCAGCTCTTACATTTAGGTCTTTGATCCCTTTTTAATTAATTTTTGTATGCTATATGAGGTAGGATCCAAATTCATTCTTTTACATGTGGATATCCAGTTGTCTGAGCACCGTTTGTGGGAAAGACTGTGCTTTCCCCATTGAGTGGTTTTGGCAGCCTTATCAAAAACCAGTTGACCATAAATGTAGTGGTTTATTTCTGAACTCTCAGTTCTCCTCTGTTGATCCATGTGGCCTGGGCTGGCACTGCACTCTTGATTACCGCAGCTTTGTAGTGAGTTTTGAAATTGAGAAGTGGGAGTTGTCCAGCTTTATTCTTCTTTTTCCAGATTGTTTTGGGTATTATGTAAATTGTCAAAGGTTCCTTAAATTTCCATATGAATTTTAGGGTCCGCTTGTTCGTTCTGCGTAGAAGGCAGCTGAAAGTTTGGTAGAGCTTGCATTCAGTCTGTCCGTCAGTTTGGGCAGTAACAGTAGTAAGTCTTCCAGTCCATGGGTATCTTTCCATTTACGTAAGTCTTTTTCAATCTCTTTCAACAATGTTTTGCACTTCCTTTGTTAATTTGTTACTATTTTTAATGCTCTTATAAATGTAATTGTTTTCCTAAGTTTTTTCTCAGATTGGTTTTTGCTAGTGTATACAAATGCAGTTGATTTTTATATATTGATCTTGTTTCCTGCAACCTTACTGAACTCATTTATTAGATGTAATAGTTTTCTTGTGTGGATTCCTTAGGATTGTCTTTGTATAAAATCACACCCCCTGCAAATTGAGATACTTTTACTTCTTTTCCAGTATATATGCCTTATATTTTATTTTCTTGCCCACGTGCTTTGGCTAGAACCATAGCAGTATAGCGTTGAATAAATAGTGTTGTCCCTGATCTGGGGCAGGGGCAGGAGGTGGTCAGTCTCTCACCACTGAGTGTGATGTTAGCCATGAGATTTTTGTGGATACCATCTATCAGATTGACAGAGTTGACTTCATTCCTTATTTGTTGAATGTTTTTATCATGAAGGAGTATTGGATTTTGTGAGATGCTTTTTCTGCATCTGTTGAGATGGTTGTGTAGTTTTTGTCTTTTGTTCCTTTCATGTGGTGTATTACAGTCACTAATTTTTTATTTTAAACCAACCTTGCATTCTTGAATAAATCTTACTTGGTCATGATGTACAGTCCTTTTTATACATTACATACAGGCTTTCTCTCTTGCTGATGACAGGTAAAAACTCGGGATAAAATATTGAAGACGATGCAAGGCCAGTAGCTTGGGAAGGGTAGTCAAAACTTGGAGCAGTGACCCACATAAGTGAGTTTTCCGCTTTCTAAAATCTCTTTTTCCCACGGCTTTGACCATAGGCCAGCTATCCACTGTGGGCCTGTGCTGTGAGAGTTGCCACACAGACAGCAAAAACCCTTAAGAGACACCCCCATCTTTCTGCCTAGAGGAACTGTGGAAAGGGGCCCCTGTAAGCAGAAGCATGTGAGGGGAAGGCAAAAGAACTAGAATGCTCAGAACAATTTTGAAAAAGAAGAACAAAGTTGGAGGACTTACTCTAGCAGATATCAAGACGTACTATGGAGCTGTAGTCAAGACCGATACCGGCGAGGGACGGGTACATAATAATCTACTGGACAGAACAGAAGCTCCCAAGACAGACCTACACAGATACGGCCAGCGAACTTCTGACCCAAGTGCAAGGGCAGTTCCGTGGAGAAAGGGTAGTCTTTTCAACAGGTGGTATTGGAATAATCAAACATCCGTCTGCAAAAAAGGAAAGCTCAAATATACCTTACATGTTATATAAAAATTATATAATAGTAATAAGTAATTTATAAAAATTATAGATAAAAATCTATCATCCACTGAAAGTAAAACCTGAAACTTTAAAACTTCTAGAAGAAAACGGGAAATCTTTGTCATCTCAAGTTAAGCAAAGCATTGTTAGATATGACACCGAAAGAATGATCCATGAAAGAAAAGTCGAGGGACACCTGGGCGGCTCAGTGAGTGAAGCGTCTGCCTTCGGCTCAGGTCAGGATCCCGGGGTCCTGGGATGGAGCCCCGCCTCGGGCGCCCTGCTCAGCGGGGAGTCTGCTTCTTGCTTTCCCTCTGCCTGCTGCTCCCCCTGCTTGTGTGCTCTCTCTCTTTTTTTTCTGACAAATAAATAAAGTCTTTTAAAAAAAGAGAAAAGTTGAGCTGGATTGCATCAAAATTTAACCCTTCTGTGCTCCTACACTGGTAAGAGAATGAAAGATAAGCCACAGACTGCGCGCAAATATTTGCAAATTACATACCTAACAAAGTACTTCTAACCAGAATATATAAAGAAATCTCAAAACTCAATAACAACACAAATAACTCCCCCAAAATAAACAAGAGATTCTAGCAGACACTTTGCCACAGAAGGTACTCATATAAAAGGCACATGAAAATACCCGATTAGTCAGTAGGGAAATGCCACACAAGATACACTCCACATCTATTAGCTACAATTACAAGTTAACTTTAAAAAATCCTACCAAAACGAGTGCTGGGGAGGATGAGGAGCAATTGCAGTTTTCAGGCACTGCCAGCAGGGACACACAAGGGTGCAGCTCCTCGGGTGAGTGAGGCGGCGGTTTCTTACAAAGTGGAACATGCATTTGCCCAGCAGACGCATTCGGAGGTATTTACCCAAGGGAAATTAAAACATGTTTACACAAATATTTGTGTGCAAATATTTACAGTGGCTTTATTTATAACCACCAAAACCTAGAAACAACCCACATTTTCCAGGGAGTGAGTGGATGAACAAAGGGGTCCATCCATACAGTAGAATTAGGTACATAGCAGTAAAAAATTTCTTATTGCTACTCCCAAAACACGGGTGACTCTCAGGCGCGTCATGCTGACTGAAAGAAGCCAGACTCAGAAGGTTCCGTGGGTTAGGAGTCCATTTATGGGACATTCTGGAAAGGGCAAACTGATGGTAACAGAAAACATGAATGGTGGCCAGGATTTGGGGTGGAGGAAGGCTTGACCGCAGAGGGCGTGCTCAGGGACAGCACCGCATCGTGACTGTGGTCGTGCTTACACACCTGTGTGTGTGTGTCAAATATTTATAGACCTGTACACCTGGAGGAGTGCTCTTTATGCAAGCTTTAAAAAGTGAACAAAGTGAGAAATTCTAGATACATCTGAAAACTCAAGTCCCACTCCCACCCCAGCTCCCACCCCTCCGGCCAAGGTCATTGCATTGCTGTCGTGAAGCTGGTGAGTGCCTGAGTGCCGGCCTCGCTAGTTCCCATATTCTTCCTGTGCACGTTCCTATAATCACGGGAGGACAGACGGCCGCTCGCTGTGTTATAAACATTTACATACGTGGTATAAGATGTATATTTTGTTTGCAACATGATTTATTTCTCTCAACATTGGGTTTCTGAGTTTTACACATGCCCAGATCTGTTTCATTTATCTTCATTTCCTGTCTCAGTCGCGGGGCCGCCCTCACAAGACCCCGCGGACCCGGCCTTCGGCGACGGGCCCGGACGTCTCCCGGTTCTGGAGGCTGAAGTCCGAGCATGCGGGGGCGGCGCACAGACCTCGCGGTGGCCTCCCTTGGAGGCCGGCGACCTCTCCCCTCTCCTCCCCGCCCTCACGACCGCCCTCACCTCACCCCGCGCCTGAGGTCCCCCCTCCTGTGCTTCCGTGGAGGAGTTTGGGGGACGCAAACATTCAGTTGTTAGCACTTTTTAACAATTCATTTAGTGTTTAATAATAGAATGTTTCGACTCTGTTAAAATCAACGACACCCGTGCACACGCCATGCGTCTACACCCTCGTCCACCCGCCTGGGGCTACCCCTGGAAGCGGAGTCCCCCATAGGATGTGCTCGCCGCACGCGCGTGGCGCCCTTCACGTCCTGCCCGAGCCTGTGTCCCCACGACCTCGTCACTCTTGATGGACTTCTGCAGACCTTAGTGGCACCTCACTGTTTTCACTTGCGTTTCCCTAGTTGCTAATGAAGCGGAGTATCTTATTGTCTGTTGGCAGTTTGTTTTTCCTGCCTACAAATCGCCAGTAAGCCTCCTTTATCTGTTTCTGGGGGTGGGGCTCATTTTCATCGTGTCTTGTCCTTGCGAGGGCTGGCACTCTGTTTAGGCCGAGCCTCTGGGACTTGGTCCTGTAGAACATCCCACACTGAGTCTACGGCCGTACCGCCCTGAACGCGCCCGATCGCAGCTGATCTCGGAAGCCAAGCACGGTCAGGCCCGCTTAGTACTTGGATGCAGGAACATCCCACATTTAGGATGAAAGCGTCTAACAGCACAGTGGTCTGCTGTTGGGGTTGAGGGTTTCGGGCTGGTGACACTGCGTGTGAGCACCTACCATGTGTCCGTGTGCTTTCTCTCGCGTCTCCCATTTCGAGAGGGGAGGCAGGCACCGCGTGGCTCCCAGGTGACAGTGCTCAGCAGTGAAGCGGGGCTCTTCCTGCGGGAGAGGACCAGTGGCAGAGCGGGACCTTCCAGCCACCACTAAGCCCCCGCTGGGAAGGGCGTCCTGCTCTCAGGCACCAGCCTGCCCTGCGTCACCGCCGAAGCCAGCAGGGGCAGGCCCCAGTAGCACTCGGGCCCGCTCAGACCTGTGCTTCTTCCCAGGCCTCGCCATGTCTGCACCCCAGACCCCAGAACCGGCCCTCGGGGTACAGGGAGACTTCCCCACGGGCTCGAGGGATGAGGATGCTGCTGACGGGATCCAGCACTCACACCGCATGCTCAGCTTCAGTGATGCACTCCTGTCCATCATCGCCACTGTGATGGTCCGTGGGCCCCCCCCCAGAGTCCCCTCTTGCATCAGGACCCCGGCCACCCCCTCTCGGGACAGCCTTCCTGTAGACCTTGGCCCAGCACACACCCTGCCCTGTCTCAGCAGCGTCCTGGGGTCCCCCGGCCACTCAGGCAGCTGGATGGGTGGGGGAGCAGTCCAGCACTGGCCCAAGTCCCTGACACTCTGGCATCCGAGGAGTGGTCTGTGCACAGCCCAAGAAATGTCCCCCGGTTCTTTTGTGTCTTTGCTCTCCTAGATCCTGCCTGTGACGCACACGGAGATCTCCCCAGAACAGGTACTTGGGGACCACAGTCTGCAGCACCCAGGGTGACAGTGAGGGTGCTGGAGACTCAGTCCGTCCACGAGCCCAGTTCTAGGCTCCCCCCGGGCTGTGCCTGTCCTGGCTTGCAGACAGGGGCAGTGCCCTCAAAGTGAGCCTTCAGGGCGGGCCGAGGACAGAAAGTGCGGAAGCCCATCCGGCTGTGGGTCTGGAAACCTGTTCCTGGCGCCGGCGGCGTGTCCCTCACGGTGGATGTGGAGGGGGCAAGGGCAGCCTCAGTGCACAGGGACACGCGGGTTTTGTCGTGGAAGCGAGTGGGAAACAGGGTTTTCTAAAGCAGTTTCCATTGATATTAACAATATTTCTGTTTTCTAAGTTAAGTCGTGCCACTAGGCACCTCAAAAGCTGGACACGATTTCGGAAGACTCTTGAACGTCCCCGGGCGTGCCGGGGTGAGCATGCCTCGCCCAGCCCCTCTGAACGGGGGTGTAGTTCAGACCCAGAGGAGTGAGGGTGCGAGGGGCTGGGTCTGCCGGGCCCGCCGGCCCAGCTGCCGTCTGGGCTCCAGGCCCAACAAGTGTGCTCAGCCCGGGTGCCGCTGGGGGTCACGGGAGCTGCTCAGACTTGGGTTTCATCTCTGGGAAAGGGACCGTACCTCTGGGAGGGTTTTGAAGAGAATTCAGTGGCAGTGCAGGTGGATGGAGGGCCGGTGCCACTGTGCTCCTTAGCCGCCCTCAGAGGAGGCCTAGTACCCGCTGGGGCCCTGGTGCTTGCCCAGCTGTGCCTGCTCCAGAACCTTCTCTGGGGAGGCTTGGGCCTGGGCCAGGTCAGGATGGGCTGTGGGTGAGGGGCGCCTGGGGGGCTCAGTCGGTCCGACGTCTGACTCTTGGCTTCGGCTCAGGTCCTGATCTCCCGGATGGTCAGATCGAGCCCCACGTCGGGCTCTGCGCCCAGCGGGGAGTCTGCTAGAGATTTGCTCCCTCTCCCTCTGCCCTTCCCCATCCCGCACATGCTCTATCACTAAAATAAACAAATAAAATTTTTCAAAAAAGAGAAAGGATGGGGTGTGAATGTGTGCCCGGAGATGCCAGGCGGTGACGTGGGAAGGTGTATGCAGGGAGCCTCACTCCTCTGCAGCTGGGGTCACCCTTCCAGAGAGCAGCACTTGTTGTTGGGAATTCCTTTTGTGTGCTGGCTGGCTCGTGGGGAAGTTCTGAGCCACAATGTTGTGCAGCGGTCTGGGCGCCTTCAGAGAGCGCAGCGCTGGAAGGTGCCAGCCAGCGGGCGCTCCTCCCCACGCGAAGGGAGAGACCAGTCAAGGCCCAGAAAACCTAGCAGTTCAGAAACCGAGTCCTCAGTGCAGTACTGGCGTATTGGGTGAGACACCCACCAGTCGCCGGTAGGGAGCCAGCGAAAATGGTAAAGCGATCGGTTTTCCACCTGGAGTTTTTGCTGATAAAGTCCAAGCTTTGTGCCTCCAAGTCCCTTCCCACGTGGGGGAGGCACCGCCACGACCTCACCAGGCTGCATGGCTACGTCAGATTCGGGTGCCGGGTGGCTCGATGGGCTCCCTGCTCTGGGCGAGGGGGTCTCTGCCTCCGGAGCCAGCGTTTCAGCGGGAAGCTCGCACGAGATCCCGAATAGGCACTTGGGGACGCGGGGCATCGGTGTGGGGCAGGGGCAGGGAGACGGGGAGGCTACCCCAAAGAGGAGCGTCAGCGAGGGGCTGGGCTCGAGGCTGAACCAAGAACCCGGAACGGGCCCTGGACAGGGCCGCCGGCGGCCACAGAGCGAAGCGGTCTCTGATGGTGACGCTCTTCTGTTCCGCCAGTTTGACAGAAGTATACAGAAACTTCTGGCAACCAGGATTGCTGTTTATCTGATGACGTTTCTCATCGTGACGGTGGCCTGGGCGGCACACACAAGGTACGGAGCGCCGCTGGGGGCTTTTTCCAGACTGAGGTCCACGTGTTTGGAGCTCACTTGGTGCGTGTGCCCTGTGGCTGCAGGCCTCCGCTCCCGCGCCGTCCCGCGACACAGGGTCACCCGCTGCACACGCCGAGCCTCGAGACGGGCAGGGCAAGGGCAGGTCGGGCCGCGCCAAGCGTGCACACTCCCCCGGCCCGGCCAGGGACCTTGGCGAGGAGGAGGAGGCCGCAGTGTGAGCGGTGCAGTTGCCAGGGACTCAGGCACGCTCCCAAGCCAGAGCTTTGTCTCCGGAGGAGAGGATCCTGGGGGCCTGCCGGAGCTGTGGGGACCCCGGAGCCCCAGGCGGGGCGGGCGGGCTCTCAGGAGGGGCGTTGGGGCGGGACATGGCACCGATGCCCTCGGTTAGCCGTGTGCCCTTGCAGAGGCGACGCTTACGGGTGGAGGGTGCTGGGCGCCCAGGGAGACCGGGTGCCCCTCAGACATGGGCACTCGCATGGACGGTGTCTCGGCAGCGTACGTTACAAACGTGTTTTCAGCAAGATGACTATTTGTGGCAGGGACAGGTGGCCCTCCGTAAGGGCTTAGGGGAGGGCTTTTCTCTTCTGCCTCACTGGTCCATGGAGAGTGAGGAGGGCCACAGCTAGCCTCTGGTGTTGCCGGCAGCTGATGTGACTGAGCTCCCGTCGCTCCAACAGCGTGGACGGGGCCACGCAGCGCCTCACCTGTGCGCCGGGTCACCCACGGCCACACTCGGGGCCGCAGTGCCCAGAGCGGCACAGATCCGACCAGGGCCCTCACGGCTGTGCTCCGTGGGTCGCCGGTGGGCCTGCCGTCCCAAGGGGATGCAGCCCCAAGTACCGGCCCCCTCGGGCCCCTTTGGCGCCTGGCTGGATCTGGGTCGGGGGTGGGGGGGCTGAGGCCCACTGAGCCCTGCCCAGGAGAAGGTCCTGTCCGCAGAGGGGTCAGAGCCCTGAGCGGTGTCCATGGAGGGGCTGGGTGAGTTCCTCAGTCGCTCGTGGTCCCTGGCCCTGTGTTTAGTTTTCTGTCTCACCTTCCTGCCTCCGGATCCGACCATCCCTGTGCTTGGTAGGGGGTTCCAGTGGGTTAGTGTATGGCAAGCCCAGAAGGACTTCCTTTTTTAAAAGTGGTCTTCGGACACAAGGCCTGAAGAACGAGCTCCCTGGGGGGTTGAACTCCTCCTCCTCAGGGTTCCAGCCTCCCAGGGTAGCCAGGGGACGTCCCAGAGCACTTGGGGCACCTCCCGAGGGCGCGCCCTCCCTCCGCAGCTCCCTCTGTGGCTTCTGCACGCCCACCCCGGCTCTGTTGGAAACCACGCGCCCCAAGTTACAAGAGTCTGTGCAAATGTGAGCAGTGCAGTTTCTAGGGACCCAGGGTTTCCTGTTTGTATTTTCAGTGTCTTCCAAAGTTTGTCCAGTAGGGAGTATTTTAAATGTGGTTAAAAATGACACATTTGGGGCACCTGGGTGGCTCAGTCTGTTAAGCATCCAGCTCTTGATCGGGGCTCAGGTCACAATCTCAGGGTCGTGAGATCGAGCCCCGAGTCTGGCTCCGCACGAGGAGTACAGCCTGCTTAAGATTCTTTCTCTCCCTCTGCCCCTCCCCCCCAATGACATGTGTTACTGACCCTTTGATCAGCAAATGCTGGAGCACGTGTGTGATGCTGTTAGCGCCTCTTTACCGACAGCACGTCTTCTGATTTTCTTACACGGTTTAGACTGTTCCAGGTTGTTGGGAAAATAGACGACACGCTTGCCTTGCTCAACCTGGTGAGTCCTTTCGTTTCTTGGGAAACGATTGTTTGCAGGCCCGTCCTCCGAGGGGGGCGAGCAGGGGCTCGGCCTTGTGGTGCCTCTGGTGTATAGAGCCTGGAACCCACCCCCACCCAGGCCCAGGCTCCTCACAGGTCCTCCCCAGGGATGCCCCTGACAAGACGAGCCCCCTCCTCTCCTTGTCGGGCAGCGCGAGGGTGTGGGCTTCCTGGGGTCTGGGAGGTAGACAGTGACATGCCTCCGAGGGAGGGGGGCATTGCCAGAGGTCGCCCTAGGCAGCGGGTCCTGGAGCTGCCTGCCTGCCCGCCTTCCCCCCCTGCCCTTCCTCCTCCTTTCCAGGCCTGCATGATGACCATCACCTTCCTACCATTCACCGTAAGTACCTGCATTTCCTCCCCGGGGCCAGCCTGCCCTCCCTGGGCAAGAGGGCTCAAGACCCAGGACGCTTCCTCCCCGGAAGCACTCAGACCAGCGGGGTGGTCCGGGGCCCAAGCGCAGCGCGACAAAGGAGAAAAGCCCTGGGGGAGCCGGCAGCGGTCACGGCTGCTTTGGGGGTGGGCATACCTAGGGTTCCCAGGCTGGTCGAAGGAGGGGAGAGCACCCCCAGAGGGGGCCTGCAACGGCAGAGACGCCAGCGTGGCCTCTTAAGGGCCCAGCGAGGGCATCCCGCGCACGCGCGGCCACGCTCCCGGCTCCTGCCTGGCCCGCATCCCTCTGCCGTCGGCCATCTCGGGCCCCTCCCCGGCAGCTCCTCCGCACCTGCCCCCACGCTCAGGTGTGATCGAACTGTGGTCTGGGTGTGCGGGGCTGTGTGTCACACAGAATTCTTCACGAATCGGATGACGTTTCACCTCGAAAGGCTGGGAGCGTTCTGTGGAGTTGCTGTGGCCGGGACGCCCTCCGGGTCTGCGGCCAGATGTGCGCCCAGCAGAGAGCAAGGGCTCGCGGGGCTGCAGGGACCCTGCAGAACCTGGTTTTGTCCTGTCTTGTGTTCTTGGCTGCAGTTTTCCTTAATGGTGACCTTCCCCGAGGTGCCTCTGGGCATCTTCTTGTTCTGTATGTGTGTGATCGCCATCGGGGCTGTGCAGGTAGGACCCCGGCCTGCCTTCCCCCCGCACGCTTGTCCTCCTGGGGCACACGTCGTCTACACGCGTGGATGTGGCGTGTCGGCCACAGCGAGGGTCATACTCACGGGGCACGCTGTAGGGTGACCGCCCGGGGCCCCTGCCACGCTGCAGCAGAAGATCCAGGGGTCGCTAGAGCCTGGGCTCCCTGTGCGGGCTGGAGAGGGTCAGGGCCCTGCAGTGCCTGGCAGGGCAAGGCTCTCTGGGACCCCCATGCGGCCCCGGGAATAGAGCAGAGGCTCCTGTCCCCTGTCCACCCCCCAGGTCGTTGTGTGGTGAGCCTCACACCTGTGCGGCTTCTGTCCGTGGACATGGGTGGCCGGGTGTTACTGGCCAGAGGCCTCTGCCTGTGCCCTGCAGCCTCCCTCTCCCGCAGGCGCTGATCGTTGTGTATGCGTTCCACTTCCCCCACCTCCTGAACCCCCAGATCGAGCGCTCCGCCCACAGGGCCCTCCACCGGCAGCATATCCTGGGCATCGTCCTCAGGGGCCCGGCGCTGTGTTTCGTGGCCGCCGCCTTCTCCCTGTTCTTCTACCCCTTGGTGAGTGGGGAGAGCAGGGGGCAGGACGAGGGGCAGATGCCCCCAGGAGGGGGGGGGCGGGCGGGGCGGAGTTGTGCAGAGGTCTGAGGGGCCACCGGCACGTGGCCTGGTGCCCAGAGTGCCAGGGAGCACGGCCGGAGGGAAACCTGCCCGCCTCACCGGGACGAACAGGGGCCACGGAGCCAGGCCTGCGTGAAGAGACGCGCCGTCCGGTGGGGGCAGCCGGTGGGCCGTGATCACCTACGTTTTTTCCCCAAGTGGGCAAAGCTTTAAGACGAGAGGAGAGAGACATGGATGCCCGGAGTCTGGGCAAGTAAGGGCTCTCCGTGAGGCCACCAGGCAGGCAGCCAGCCCTAGAGGGCTTCTGGGCGGAGGGGTCCCAGCAGCATTGCTGTGACAGCAGGCGAGAGGCGCCGTGGGGAGCACGTGTGGAAAGGTGCTCAAGACCCACGTGGAGGCTTCGGGCCGCCCAGAGAGAGCGCAGGAAGGAGGGGAGGAAGCCCCCGCCCGGGGACCGGCCGGCTCAGGGACAGCCAGCTGAGGTCAAGGTCAGGATACCGCACATGGACAGCCCTGACTCTGTCCGCGCCGCCGCCCGCGTGGGGTTGCCAGAACTTGGAGCTGTGTCAGCCAGGTCGCAGAAGTCAAGGTCGGCTAGTGCCCTTTCAGCCGTTCGCTAATGGGATAGGAATGTTCTAGAACACTTCCGCTGTCCAGGAATGCAGAGAAGTACAAACAAGCCGCCGTCTCGGTGGATTGCGGGGGCTTTAGGTGTGGCTCCTGCCTGGACCCGAGCCCTCACCAAGGACGGCGAAGCTTCGGGCCCAGAGCGTCACACCTGGGAACAGATGGTTGGTGCTGTTTTAAATGTCTAGTAAACATTGCAAGATTCCAAGTTTGAAACAGGCCGGCAAGGGCCACTGCCGAGCATCGCTTCCTGGAGGATGGAGCTGCGTGCTGGGGGCTGAGCGGCCAAGGCGTCCAGAGGTCAGGCCCGGGCAGGCGGAGCGGGGGAAGGCTCAGGCTGGCACGTGAGGTGGAGGGCAGGCTCCGGCTGCTGCTCGGTCTCTTGTGTCTTGAGCACGGTGGAGGAGTAGGGGCGTTGGCGGGAGGGGTGCCGCAGGGGTGCTAGGGGTCAGGCAGGGCGTCCTGGGCTGTGGCCTCCAGCACGGTAGCTCCAGTGCACAGGGCAGGGCCAGAAGGGGACTGCATCGGACTGAAGCCAGGAGTAAGGGACATATGGTCTGAGGCCATGTACGCGTGTCCCGCTGTCTCCCTGAGGGCAGCGTGTGCATCGCCGTTGGCTCCCCATGGCAGGTGACCTTGAAGAACCGGGTGTGTAGGACAGAGGGGCGGGAGCCCCCCACCGAGGGCAGGCATGGGGTGGGGCAGGGGCGACAGGAGGAAGGCCCCCCTTGCAAGGCTGCGGGCTGGGTGGTGTGGGGCCTGGAGGGCTCCCGCTGCCAGGGCCCAGGACCAGGACAGGATCTGCTGGGCCGCCTCAGGACCCGGCCCTTCCTCGGTAACGGGGACGCACAACGTGAACTATACCCCCGCAGCCGCTGCCACCTGCCCAGTGCAGCGGCCCTGGCCCGCAGCCACCCCTCCACCCACTTCTGGACTGTCGCCATCGCGGCCACGGAAGCCCCGCGCCCCCCCCCCCCAGCCGCGCCCCGCTCCCCAGGAATCCCCGGTCTGCTTCCTGTCTCTAGAGCTCTGCCGACTCCGGGTAATTCATGTCAGTGGAACCATAAAACACGAGGCCTTTATGTCTGGCTTCTCTCATTCCGCATGTTTGCAAGTTCACGTGGGAGCAGGTGTCGGGAGTCCGCCCTCTCGCTGGGAGGTCATGGGAAGGACTGCAGTTTGCTTACCCATGGATCCGGCCGCGGATATGCGTGCGTCCCCGTCTCCACTGGGGTGCATGGGGCTCCCGTGTCCCCACATGCTCGCCTCGGCGTGTCTCCTCTGAGAGCAGCCGCCCTGCGGGCTGGGACGCGGGGTTGCCCGCGGTTCTGATCCCCGGTGACGCTCCGCGCCCCGCCCTGTGCGGGTGGGCCGCTGTGCGGCTCCTCTGCCCACCTTGGGGTGGGGGTTCATGTCTTTGCTGTGGGCTCTGCACGGGGGGCCAGACCCTCGTCGGCTACACGGTCTGCTGGTATTTCCCTACCTCTGGGAGCCTTTTCATTCTCCTGGAAATTCTGATGCACGAAAGGTTTCAGCCTGATGAGCGAGAATCCACCTGTGGTTTCTTCTGTCGCTCGTGCTGCCATCCCTTTGCAGCGGATGGATGGCGTCTGGGTGGGATTCCTGGCGCCGCACTGCCCCCTGACGTGTCGTGTGTCTCACGCAGTCGTACCTGCTGATGGCGACGGTCATCTTCCTCCCCTACGTCAGCAAGGCCTCCAGCTGGTGCAAGGGCAGGCTCGTGGGTAGGTGCTCGGGCCGGCTGGCGTGTGGGGCCTTGGCACTGCTCCCCAAGGCCTGTGGAGCCTGGGAAGGGCCTGGGCAGCCGTGACGGCCAGGCATCCCTGCAGAGTCCCCTGCCCTGGCCAGCTCCTCCCTCCTGGCACACCCACAGGCCCCCGAGAGCCCCCAGCTCACAGCATGGAGTTCTTCACTTTTGACCTGCATGAACCTCTCAGCAAGGAGCGAGTAGAGGCATTCAGTGACGGGGTCTATGCCATCGTAGCCACGCTCCTCATTCTGGACATCTGGTAAGGACCCGGGCCTGAGGGACGGGAGGGGTCCACAGCCGGCCTGTCATCATCTGCCCCACAGACGCGGGGGCCGCAGTCTCCCAGTGCCGGCCCTCCCCTTGAGGAGGGGTCCCAGCCTGCACCGAGCTCCCGAGAGCTCAGGCTCTCCTGTGCTGGGGGCCGGGGGCACAGAGGACTCCTCCTGTCGCTTCTCCCTTCCCCAGGCTGAGGACATGGGTGTGGACCGGCCTCCTGGCCCCCAGGCCAACCCTCCCCTCCTCCCCTCCCATGTCTTCCCCCAACTGCCCCCCCCCAGGGCTCCCCACCTTCCCCCTCCTGCTCAGTTTTCCCTTCTCTGGGCGCTCTTTTGTCCGACCTAATCTACCTCTTCTCTCTGTTAAAGCTCTCGTTTTAGTTACTGCATTTTTAAGTGTTTCATCTGCTTTTTTTCTCTTATTTTCCATTCTTTTTTAGAGACTCTTGTCCGTCTGGTCCTATTTCAGTACATTCTTATTTCGTTGGATAGGTTACACCATCTTGATTTTACATTTTGTATCTGATGGTCTAAAGTGTTAGTTCTCCTAATCTCTCTTGATAGCTTGTTCCCACTGTAATTTGTGAATTTTTAAAATTGGGGAGCAAATGCTCGTTGGCATCGACCTCAGAAGCCTCGAGCTAAGGTTCCAGAATGGTGCGGCTTTGCTCCTGCCGCCAGGGCCCAGCCAGCCCAAGTTCCCTGGTGAGTGGCTGCCAGGAGGGGGGAAGGCTGGGGGGCCCCCCCCAGGGCCGCAGTGCCCAGCCCGCGGGGCTCTTACCCTGCCTTGGGACTCCTGCAGCTGCGCCCCCCAGGCACATGTGTAGCCCCCTGTTGTGCGTTGAGAGGCGTCTCCGGGTGCTTGCCCCCAGCCTGGGAGTAGGGACGGGCTCTCTGGGCCGTGCAGTTGGGGACATCCACGAGGGGGAGAATCCGAGACGTGCCTTAGAGTCGCTCCTCCCAGTGACGCTGGGGCCCCGCTGGAGCCCGGGGATCTGAGAACCACAAAGGCCGGCCCCTCCCCCCAGACCCGCAGGACCACTGCTGCGGGGGCGTGGACAGGGCTCCGTGTGCAGGCCCGGGGGGCCGTGGGCAGACAGGGCGCCGTGAGATCCGCACTAACGACGCACGGCACGAATCGCTGGGCGCCCTGTGCGTGCGCCGAGGGTCCGAGCACTGCGTTGTTCCGTGTCGTCCCCGGAAACGCACGGGTGCTCGGCGGGGCGGGGACGGGCTGGGAGCCCCGCGGCGGGGCCGTGACAAGCGCTGCGTGCTGACCGTCCCCAGCGAGGACAACGTGCCGGACTCCAAGGACGTGAAGGAGAAGTTCCACGGGAGCCTGGTGGCGGCGCTGAGCGCGTCCGGGCCGCACTTCCTGGCCTACTTCGGCTCCTTCGCCACGGTGGGCCTGCTCTGGTTCGCCCACCACTCGCTCTTCCTGCACGTCCGCAAGGCCACGCAGGCCATGGGGCTGCTCAACACGCTGTCGCTGGCCTTCGTGGGCGGCCTCCCGCTGGCCTACCAGCAGACCTCGGCCTTGGCGCGGCGGCCGCACGACGAGCTGGAGAGCGTGCGCGTCAGCTGCGCCATCGTCTTCCTCGCCAGCACCTTCCAGTTCGCCATCTGGACCGCGGCCCTGCTGCGCGAGGCGGAGACGCTGCAGCCCTCGGCCCGCTTCGGCGGCCGGGAGCACGCGTTCATGTTCGCCAAGCTCGCGCTCTACCCCTGCGCCAGCCTGCTGGCCTTCGCCGCCACCTGCTTCCTGGGCCGCTTCAGCACGGCCATCTTCCACCTCATGCAGATCGCCGTGCCCTTCGCCTTCCTGCTGCTGCGCGTGCTCGCCCGCCTGGGCCGGGCCCTCCTGCGCGCCCTGCGGGGCCTCGCGCGCCCGGCGCCCCGGGCCGAGCACGACGCGCGCGCCCCGCTCCTCGCTCCCGCCTGCTAGACCCGGGCGCCCGCCGCCCCCGCCTGCACTCGGCCCGGCTCGCTGTGTGTCCGCATCGCTCTGCTCTGGAGCCTGCGGGAGGCCGGGGCTCGCGTGCGTCCACGTCTGTCCCAGGCCCCCGTTCTCCCTCCTCGAGAAGCTGAAACGCAGGGGTGCTCGCCACCCGCTGGGAGCCCAGCCGCAAGGAGACGGCAGCAGCACGGCAATGCCCACACTGTATTTGTCCTGGGTATAAATTATGCTTCCATTCAGGTAGTGACAAGGTACACGAGGGCCGGGAGCGAGCCCCCACCGCCCCTCTGGGCGCACATACACACTTAAATACAGGACACGCAACTAGACCAGAGCCAGAGCCGAGGCCTGCAAAGCGAACACGAATGACCCCGCTGGGGACGTCAAGGCGAACACACGTGTGTGTGCTGGAGGCACGTGATAGGAATGTTCAGCCACAAACGGCCACTACAGTGCATTTGTGCGGTTTTGGCAGAAGCTCGGGGGACACGGGGCTGGCGGGGCAGAGCTCGGCCACACGGCGCCGACGGCAAAGAGCCAGGACGAGTGGAGAAACGTGATTCCTGGGCCTTTCTGCGGGGGACCCGGAGACTCCCCAGACTGACCCGCGGCCTGTGTGAATTCCGGGCGGGGGGAGGCCCAGGCCTCTGGCCGGCTGGACGGGTGCTGGGAACGGGCATGCTGATCGTCCACAAACAGGTGATTAAAGCTGGCTCCTCCCCCACTTCACGCTTTGTAAACTTCCTCCGGGCCTCCCAGCCCGGCCGCCGCGGGTTTGCTTCTGGTCCCTTCTGCGCACGCTCCGCCCCCGCCTGTGCGGGATTGTGGGGGTGCCCAGCTCCCCTCCTGCTGCGACTCCAGGATGTGGGCCAAGCCCCATCCGCCCCCCAGGTGCAGCCCAAGCAGCTCCTCCACAGTGGCAGGGCCAGGAGAGAAGGCACCTTCCCAGGACAAGTGGCAGGTGCCCCCACCCAGCTCTCCGTGGGCAAGTGGGCCAGAGGACCTGGTGGCCAGGCATTCGCGGCCTGTACTGGGCACACTCTTAGGGGCATCCAGGGGGATGACCTAAGACTCAGCTGCCCAGCTCGGTGGGCTCAGAGATGGTGGGGGGACGCAAAGGGAGAAGCGACTGCCACCCAGGATGGTGGCCTGGACCCCAGGGGCGGGACGCTTGGCCAGCCAATGCCCCGCGCCCAGCCCGTCACTGGATCGGAGGCCAGGGGGAAACCGCTGCTACCCCACCCGGCAGCTTCCATGTGGCACAGGGGTGAGGGAGAGACGCCCCCCTCAAAGCCGGAGGCAAGTCCGTCCACCGCTGGCTGGCGGCTGCTGCTGCTGCAGGGCCCTCCTCTACTTGGGGTCCCCTTCAGGGACAGGCGCCCCGTCTGCTCGGGCATCCTTGGGGGTCCCCGCCTTCCTGGGCTTCTGCTTGGTCTTCCTGAGCATGTGGACCTGTCCCGCGACAGGTCAGGTCAAAGGGCTGGGGGTTACTGCAGGGACGGTCTCAGCCCGCTTTACAGAAGAGGTGTGGGGGGTGGGGGTTCCGCCTGTGTGCCCCTCCCCTCCCTGTACCCGGGGGGCCGTTAGGGAATGACGGTGCACCGCCCAGCTGGCCCTCAGGCCCCGCCCAGCTCACCCCACGCGGTACCTTGGGGCCCACAGCCGAGATGATCATGTGCCCAGGAGCCTGGACCCAGGGCTCGCCATCTACCTGCACCGGCGTGGCCTTGAGGAGAGTGACGCGGAAGTAGGAGCCCTGGGCGATGCGGATGCCGGAGCGCAGCCCGCCCTGGACCTGGCCCTGGAGCGGGGAGGAGGCCGGCGGGGCTCAGCGGGCCGCGGTCCCAGGCCAGGGCCCGCCCCGGATGCCCACACTCACCATGTGCATGACTCCCGTCACCCCCACCACCTCCAGCAGCCCGTCGTCCATGCGTGGCTTCTCGAACCTTGAGTCACTGTCGGAGCCCCACAGATCGGCCCCCGAGCCCCAGCTGCACCGAGGGAGGGGCGCACAGGTGAGTGGGCAAGCTGGACCAGGGCCCCGAGCCCCGCCGGAGGCCAGAGCCCCCTGCGGCCCCACCCGCTGGCACCTGGGGATGTTGATGAAGATGAGACCCTCGATGTTTGGCAGCTCCACTTCCTGCTGCTCCACCTGCAGCCGGATCTCCCTGTGCAAGCCGCGGGAGTGGCTGATCTTCTGCAGCCCGACCCGCACGTACACGCCCTTGTTGTGGAACCTGCGGGGAGGCACACGCCTACGGTCAAGGTGGAGCCCTCGCCCAGCCTACCACGGCCCCCCAGGTTCCAGCCCATCCACCAGGTCCTGCTGGTGAATCCCAAGGAAGTACGCTGTCACCAGGGGGCAGCCCTGCCGTCTGGAGCCGTCCCAAGCCCCCACCCTTGATCTTCCGGCACCTGCTCGTGAACTTGCCGGGCTCCTCCTCCCGGGCCTGGTGGAAGTCCAGGCTCAGCTCTGCGTCGATGCCTATCCCACAGTAGTTACTCATCTGCACAATCTGGAGACAAGACACATTCTCCCGTGGCCCTGGTCAGCCCCCACCACGTGCTCCCCACCTCCCCCACGCTGGGTCCAGCCTCCTCGTGTCCCACCCAGCCCTCCGCTGTTGTCACGGCGGCATCTGTCCTGTGACTGACGTGCACTCAGGAGGCGGCAAGCATCTGAGCCAGCCAGCCCGGGATGTCCCCGGCAAGCCGCTGCGGACCATGCCTCAGCTTCCCTGTAGACGGGGTGGTCCTGGTGCCTACGCCAGCTGGCGGCTGGGATCCGCGTGAGAGCCCGGACGGGAGCGCAGAGTTGCCTGCGGGGGGCCCGACAGATGCCGCACCGGTACCTTGGGGGGCTCCACGTCCGCCACGCTGTCCTCTGCAGCGCCAGCCTCGTGAGCGTCCAGCAGGATGGTCCAGCGGTCCATGAGCACAGCGTCCGCCTCATCCACCGACACCAGCACGGAGAACGGGTCCTCCCCGCTGTAGCCCGCCCCCCAGCGGAGGACCCGGCCAAGGTCGTTCCCTGGGACGGGGGCAAGAGAAGACGGACTCTCCACACCCGCCCCTCCCCACACCCCCCGGGCCTGTCCCCCGACCTGCTGGCCGACCCCACCTGTGCCCAGCGGCAGGATGGCCACGGAAGGCTCCGGGCAGGCCAGACGGTGCCGCATGTCCTCCAGGGCGGCGAGCACCCAGCCCACGGTGCCGTCCCCGCCGCACACCAGCACCCGGAAGCGGGGCACCTGAGAGAACACGTGGAACCTGGCGAGAGGCAAACGGGAAGCGCTCTGTGCGCATGCGCTGCGGGCGGACGGCTTGGCCGCTTCTGCTCCCCCGGGCCTCTCCACGGCGGTGTGACGCACCCCTGCAGAGGCTCGTGAGGCTGTGAGCAGCACGGCGGGGACGCCCAACTCACCCAGGAAGAGGCCCCCCGTTGGTCAGCTCGAAGACCTGGTGAGGGTTCAGCAGCTTCCGGAAACTACACAGCAGGTCCCGGCCCTTAAGGCCTCCACTCTTGGGGTTCACAAACACGAGGAGGGGGCAGGAGTCCGGGGGCAGCTGCGTGTGCTGACAGATGGGGGGCTGGGTTAGCGCACATTCTCCAGGCCACCCCACGGGGGCCGTGACAAGTGCTGCAACCCTGAGCCCACCTGGGGCCAGCACCCCTGCCCGAGGAAGGCACCCACGGCGCCCAGGGGCAGATGAGGCTGGCCGGCCTGGAGCTCTGAGCATACGGGCCACGCCACCACCCACCGTGCCCCTCATGGCCAGACCGTGCCCGCTGCCCGATCCACACAGCCCAGACGCCGAGGCTGGACACCCAGTGGGAGTCCACGTGCCCCTGCCCACCCCCAGCGCAGCCAGCAGGAGCAGCCGGGCTCACGGAGGGGCCCCATGCCTCCCACAGGCAGAAGTCTATCTCCCAACAAACAACCCCCAAAACGTGGGGCCCAGAGACAGCGGGCAGGGGGCTGAGGTCCCCTCGATGGTGAGGGTGATGGGGGGCACCAGCGTCCATTGGTGGGAGCTGCTGGGTAACAGGCACGGGCTCGGCAATGCCTCAGAGCCAGGGATACACTCGGGGTGACGTGTGACCCCCGGGGCACAGCTGCCTGCTGTCCTCCGACACCCGCCCAGCCCGCAGCAGGGAGCCGACAGGAGAGAGAACGGGCCCGTCGGCACTGCCCTCCGGGCTCTGCCGCCAGGCCGGCCGTCAGGGGCCCTGACCTGCGGGGGCTGCATCCTCATCGGGACAGCGGGGTGGCACCCAGCTCAAGTCGGGGGGGCAGCCGGGCCCAGGCATCGCCCCCCTGGTCAATGACCTCGTCTACTCTGATGCTGCTGACCCCGGACAAGCTCCAGGGTCAGGGATGGAGCAGCCACCAATACCTCGGAGGAAACCTGGGGGGCCAGCAGGGCTGAGGACCAGAGGCTGCTGGCAAAGGCACGGAGCGTAGGACAGGACCTGGGGCTCCGGCCCCTCACCCTGCCCTTACCCGTGTGGTGTCCACCCCGGGCCTGGGCTCACCCCCAGTTCACTCTTCCAGACGCGGTCCAAAGTCGGGGAGCCCCGCCTCCGGGCCAGAGGTGGCCCAGGCTGCCCAAACAGGGGGAGTGGGCCAGGTCCCAGTGACCCCCCAGAAGGCAAGGGTCTGCAGGAGGTCTGCATACACACAGCCCCTAGCAAGCAGCCGCGACCGGCTGGGAACCACGGCCCGTGGTCCTCCGCCCGTCGGCCCTGGTGCAGGCTCCTCCCCGGCTGCCAACCGTGCGTTATAGACAAACCAGTGTCCTTGCCGGCACCCACTCACCAGCACGTCCGGGAGCACCAGGGCGGTGAGCGGCCGGCCGTGCACGGCGGTGTCCCTGACCAGCATGTACAGCCGCTCGGCCTCCGCGAAGCAGGCCACGTCCAGCACCACGGCGCCTGCGGCACGGGGACCGTGAGCTCAAACCGCGGCCTCCCTCATCCTGCCACCAGAAGGGACCCTGGGTCTGGGCATCTGACGGCAGCCACGTGACGCAGGACCAGTGGCCCCATGGAGCCTTTGAGGGTGACCAAGCTCAGACGAGACATGGGGGTGGACGTAAGAGGGCGGTGTGGCGGGGCACACCCTCACCCCTGGGGCCCCTGGGCGGGGGGCGGGGGACACGCACCCACAAGAATGGTGGACACTGACAATTGCTGGGGACCCCCAGAAGGCACTTGGGGCTCATGGAAATGGCCTCCCGCCTCGGGGTCTCCCGTGAAGAAAAGACGCAAACCCAGGGGCAGAACAGGTTTTAGAGAAAAATCCTCTGCAGCTCAGTCACGTTTTAGCAAAAGCATGACAGCCGGGAACCAGGAAAAAAAACAGAAATGGGTCCCTCCCATGGGGTTCCCCCAGGAAAAGGTCAGGTCCTGAACAAAATGCTACACTGAACACGGAGGCAAGAAGGGCAGGCCTTTCGACCTAACTCCTGGGCCCAGCCTGACCACGGCCCACGGCGGCGGCTCACCTTGGGAGGAGTAGACGTGGCTCACGGACACCAGGCCGGCTGCAAAGACAGGCTGCAGTCAGGGGAGGCGCGCTGGGTCCCCAGGCCCCGCCCAGCCTCGGGGGCCACCCTGCTGCCCCTCTGTTTGCAGTTGGCGCCCACGAGCCAGCACGTCCCTCCCCAGCTCAGAGCCGAGGGCAGAGGCTGGACCTCAGGGCTCTCAGAAGCCCCTTGGAGGAGGTGAGAACGGAGACCCACTGAGTGGGAACCAGCCTGGCGAAGCCTCAGATACCGAGTGGCGGGGGAGGAGGGGAGCAGGAGAACCCGCCCCCGCGGCCTGCTCTCAGACCCCTCCCCGCCTCCCCCTGCCCTCAGGTCAGCCCAGGCGGTCACACCTTTGGTGGCCACGGCCTCGCCCAGCAGGCTGCCATACTCCTGGGCAGACAGGCCGGGAGGCAGGCCAGCGACATACAGGGAGACGTGGGGGGTCACAGCTCTGCTCTCAGCCACGTAGAACCGCGTCTGGGTCATCTGCCTCAGGGAGGTCTGCGGGGAGGCAAGACCCAGAGCGGCACACTCAGGGAGGGCACAGCGGCACCCGGCCCCTCCACCCTCCATCCCGAAAGACTCCCCAGGCTGAACCGCACCGAGATGGAGAAGGAAACACAGGCTTCCTCCCTCGGGACGAGCCCCTCGACTTCCCTCGGGGAGCTCCGGGGAGGGGAGGTCTGTGGCCCAAAACGCCACCTCCCAGGAAGGTGCTTGACATTAGCAAGCAGACAGCCCCACCAGGCCCAGGAGGGCACTGCCAGCCAGGAGGCACGTGGGGTCCCGGGGACAGGCTCCCTCACTAGGAGGCAGCGGCCATGGCCAAAGGCTGGCGACTCCACGGGGACCAGCATTCACACCCAATGACCTGCCGGATGTCACGCAGCCGGGCGAGCAAGGGCTCCTCGTCCTCCAGCACCGTCCGCTGGACTGCAAGAACGCCAGACAAGGCCTGTGGGCACCAGGTGCCACGCCCACGTCTGCAAACAGCTGCCCCGAAGACCTCAGGGCACCCGGGGGCAGATCAAGGAACCTTGACGGCAGGCGACCACTCACCTTGCCTGCTACCCATGAGCACCTCCACCAGCTGGAAGCTGTCGGGACCCTCGGCCTGTGGGGCAGAGGTCGAGGCGTCAGGCCTGGAGCCCCGACTCCCCCAGGTCACTCACCAGGCTGCCCGGGACCACAGCGGCGTACGCACCTGACAGCCGAGCAGCGGGAGGACCTCCTGCACCACGGTCCGGGCTGTGCTCTGTGCGGTCACGTGGATGGACACGAAGGCCACGCCCGCCCTGCGGGGGACAATCTCAGGAGCTTGGGTCACACGGCCCCCGCCCCTCCCAGCTCCCGCCGGCAGACCCTGGGCCTGGGGCCTGGGTCTCACTTGAGCCCGGCCGGGTAGATCTTCAGGACTTCCTGGGTGTGGGGCAGAGCGCGGAGGACCCAGGCCTCAGGGGCGGCCTCTCGGGATCCCGGGCCTCTGCTGCCGTCCTCCTCTGCACTCCCACTGGCCTGGGTCCTGCCCCGGGCCCCGGTGTCCGCGCCGTGGACAGGTGGGGGGACGGCCTGCAGCTCGAAGTCGCGAGGGTCCTCCGTGACATAATAAGCCCGAAGCGCCGCCTCCTGTGGGGTGAGGCCAGATGGACAGCAGCCAGGGCCGCGCGGGATGCCACAAAGCCCCCCCAGGAAGGGGCCGTGCCGCGGAGCCGCGGCCCCTACGCGGGCTCCCTCTTACCAGCACCTCCTGGCTCCTGGCCAGGCGGGGAACAGCGATGACGCGAAAGTGGCTTCTCTGCAAAGCATCGTTGCCGTCAAATATCTTCAGGGTCTGCTTGCCTGGGCCCGGAGAGAAGCGGGTGTGGGTCCGTGGAGTGGGGTCCGGGCTGGGGAGGGGACGGGGGATGGGGGGAGGGATGGGGGCACCCGGCTGCCGGCCTGGCGACAGCTAGGAGGCACTCACTGGACTCCAGGGCCGGCACCTCTCTGCCCAGGCCGGCGGGGGCGCTTCCGTCCGCACCATCGTCCCCCTCACCTGCGGGAGGGGCACAGCTGATCTCCTACTCGGGCTGATCCCCCAGCCCGCAGGCCCGGCCCCGGCACAGCCCCTTACTCACCCTGCTCTGGGGCCTCGCTCTCAGAGATGCGGAAACAGTGCATCTTACTGAAGTTTCGGGACAGCAGGCGCACGCACGCCGGCGGCAGGACCATGGTGCGCAAGCGCCCAAACGTGCACTCCGGAGCGAGCGCCGCCGAGCACACCGAGTGGGCCTGCAGATGGGGGCGTGGGCTGGCCCTCAGCCACTCTGCAGGGGCCCGCGCTGGGCTGATAGCCCCTAACCAGGCCACCGCGGGCGGCGCCACCCTCAGCCCTGAAGGATCCCCGACTCTGTAAACGGGGAGCACCCCCCGCCCCGGCAGAGCGCGATGCAGACGGGTGAGCGTGGAAGGACGCACCGCGCCTGCTCCCGGGACCTCCATCCCGCTTTCCAAAGGGATAACACATCCACCCCACACCCCAGGAACCCCCCACCCTGCACACCTCTGCCCCGCCCACCAGGAACCCCGGTCCCATTCCGCCCCCCAGGACGCCCCCACGCCCCGCAAAGCCCCACCTGCACGCTGCCCCACACCCCCCACCCCGCCCCCCAGGACGCCCCCACGCCCCGCAAAGCCCCACCTGCACGCTGCCCCACCCCCCTGCCCCTCCGCCCCCCAGAACGCCCCCACGCCCT
>CM052899.1:176180178-176218013 GCA_028534135.1 Potos flavus | reverse complement strand
TCTCCGCCGGGGACGTGGGGCCCCCTCCGTCCTCGCTGCTCTGGCCACGTCCCCGAACGACCGCGGACGCCGTGGGCTCACAGACGGGGTTCGGCGAGCGGGTGAATTCGCGATCCCAGGGTCCGTGAAGACAGAAGCTTCCTGTGTCAGCACCGCCACCTCCGCAGCCGGACAGTCCTGGCACTCTGTGGCTCTGGGCGAAGAGGCCTTCTTAAGCCTTCATCTCGTCCAGCTGATCCACCTTTCCTCACTGGGGAGGGCCTCCGTGTCCTGTTCAAGTACCTGCCCGCCCCGAGGCCACGGAGCTGCCACCAGGGTCGCAGCGCCCTCTCCCGAGGCCGCCGGGCCTATCTTGGCAGCGCAGGGGAGGCAGGGTCCCATCTCGGCAACCCGCAGCCTCTCTCTAAGAAAGGATGCAGGTCATCCTAGAATGAGATACACATGTATCCCAAAGGAGACAGGGATTCATAATCTTCTTAAAAATTGACCAATAACAGAAACATCACAAAATCCAGAAAATACCACGATTTTATTCATAACTGCATGGTACTCCACCGGGATACATTTTTCATCTACATTTTTTATTGTCTCTTCGTATAACAATTTTCCAGTATTATTTTCCAGGGAGCAAGAGGAGGAGAACTTAGCGTCTCTGACAAGGTGGGTTGGAAACAACATCGCGACTGCTAGCTCACCGAAGTCCTCGCTTGGCCACTCGCCCCTCACGACTTGTGTCCAGCGAAGACAACCGTCAGATCTGGGGAGAACTTCGACGAGTTTGTTTCACTTATAAGCTGGAAAGTCTGGGGCACTGCTTTTTCTCGAGCCGTGACTAATCTCAAATGCCCTTACGGATCTCACGAACCCCCTTACATCACGTCCTTGTCACGTTGGCTCTCAGGGTTCTCCATTATCTTGTTAGTGTCAGCATTTCCCGTTAAATCGGCAGAATGTCTAATCCCGTTCCAGAAGTCCATGTGATTCCCTCCTTCTGGTTAGTCGCCACGGCTGTTCCTGGAAGCTGTTCTCTGTGCCGGGGCGTCTGGCATCGGCTTTCAAGGAAGTGACGGGGAGCGACATAAGTACACTCCACCACTCGGCTTCCCCTTGGCCGTATCCTGAAAAGGCTCCCCCACCTCCCCAGGACCCTCTGGCAAGAGGGGAAGTGGGACAGACGGAGCCCGAGGCAGTGTGGGAACTGCTGTGGTCCTAGCACCTTCCTTTAGGAAGCCGACAAAGCTATCCGATCATATGACCAAGGGCCTGTGGGCAATCGTGTCCGTCTGGCCGGGGTCACGGGTCTCTGCTCCTCCGCTCGGCAGCCCTGATCCGAGAGAGCAGGAGGGAGGCCTTGCATGTGCTCAAGGTGTGGGCAGGTTGCGCTCCCTTCAGACGCCTCCTGCTGGCTTTCTCTGCCTTCTGGGGCTGTGTTCTCTGCCGTCCGGTGCTCACGACCCCTTCCTCACCATCAAAGCACAGCATCTTTACTCTAAAATGTGTACCCAGGATTTTTTGAAAAGAGATTTTGTTTATTTGAGGGAGCGAGCACGAGCAGGGGCAGAGGGAGAAGCAGACTCCCCGCTGAGCGGGGAGCCCGATGTGGGGCTCGATCCCGGCACCCCAGGATCATGACCTGCACCAGAAAGCAGATGCTTCACTGACTGAGTCCCCTGGGCCCCCCACCCCCAGAATTTGTTTTAATCAGATAGGGTTAGGTGACAGAAATGCAAACACCCGCCTTTGGAAGGATAATTTATTACTTACATTTCCCGAGAGAAGGGGTACCCCACACCACGCAGGGCCATAGGGGGAAGCACCAGTCGGAGTCAGAAATCAGAAGCAGGAGCAAAGGGAATGTGGCCCAGAGCCTTTCCTGGGGTTTTCACAGGAAGGAAAGGGTGAGCAGCAGGCCCAGGGAGTAAGTGTAGGATCGGGCAGTTTGAATAATTTTGGCGGGCCTCGGCTATAGTGGCGGTCCCTGGTTGTCCAGTATCGGGCTTTGGCATGATCCGGGGCAAGGGGGCATTGGCTTAGCACATGAGAGAAACGAGGGGCGGCTTGGGGCTGTGGGCTCTGTCCAGGAACTGCGTGGCCCTCGGAGCGGTGCTCTCTCCAGGACCAAGGCCCCAAATGCCCGAGCATCAGGAAAGAAGAAAATAAGCAAATACAGGCAGAGGAGGAAAAAAAAAAAGAGCGGGGGGCGGGGGGGGGGAGATACAGGCCTGATCTAGTGTGTTCTTTCACCGGGAAAAATTAGGAGCAACTAATGGTGGGTAGCAGCCCCGGCCCCGATGATGTGGTCTCGCCACATTACCAACATCGCCAACACCTTAACCCAGACACACGTCACTTGAAGCCGCCATGTCCCCGCGCGGTTCTACAGAACCGGTTTCGCTGAGGGACACGATGGTTAGACAATTCCCCTCCGTATCCCAGTCCAAGGAATGGAGCCCCAGATGAGTCTCTGTCTTGCCTCAGGCCTTAAACTCCCTGAATTAAGGGCCCTTTGCCCAACTCTCACCTCCAGCAACCTGAAAAGCTTTTTCTGTCCTTCCCGTCCTGACGGGAGAGAAGTTCAGCCCCCGTGTAATGGGGGTCTGCTGATCTCTGCGCGGTCCTCGTGTCCCTGCGTGGCCGTGGCCCGAGTGCCCGGCCTTCTGTCTACTGGGATCGGTGAACATGAATGTCTCCCTTCGTGGCAGTCATCTCCCCGTGTGGGCTGAGCGTACCTGGTCAAAACAAAGCCTGAGGACACAGTTCACAAAAGTCTCCGAATCGGTCCCTCTCTTCTGAGGTCTTCACGCAGCCACTCCCATGGCAAGCCTCCCTCTGCCTCCCCCTACAAGGCCGCCCGGATGTCACACAGGGGCTGTCCGGATCATCCAGGATTATCTCCCCATCTCGAGATCCTTCCCTTAATCTCACCTGCAAGTCTGTTCGGCACATGAGGTCACACTCAGAGGTCCGGGGATCAGGCCCACGGACCTGGCCACGGGCCAGCCAGTCACTGCATTTGTCCCGCTCACAACCTCTATGCTACTGTCATGCGTTTCAATTCCCTGGGGTATTTAAGCCCCAGAAGACACTACATTCGGGTTTTATAAATCGCTCTTCATTAGGTTTACATACAGCACACTCCTCCTGAACCTCTGGGCTGTGCGGGGTCACTCCGCTCCGAGGGCCCCAGTCACCGTCTCCTCGGGTGAGGGCCAACGGCGACCAGTGTCCCCGGAGTCCATTTCTCGGCAAAGTCCGTATCTGACCTTCTCTTTTGAAGTAAACTTCTTGCTGGATTCAGAATTCTAGCTTCCCAGCGGTGTATTTCCAGGACTTGAAGTTTCCATTTCACTGCCCGTGGGTGTCAGTCACGGCTGTGGAAGTCGGTGAGCTCCGAAGGCCCTCCCTTGGTCTTGGGCTCCAGCCCTTCTGGGCACGGCCACAGCCTCAGCCACATGCCTGGGCTGGGCGGTCTCTGCGCGTCCCCCCCGGGCCTCGAGGCACTCGCTGGCTATGTTCCAACCCTCGGAGACCATCCCGAGCTCTGACCTCCGGACACGGTTCAGTCACCAGCTGAGGGGCTGGTGGGCTGACGGCCTCCAGGGTGGGGTTCTGGGGCTGGCCGCGGGAGGTGCGCCCCAAGCCGGCTCACGGTGTGGGGACACGGCCGACTGCGGAAGCCACAGTGCTTGCCCAGCGCGAGCACACCCAGGCCGGGCCGCCCAGCTGTCCGTCCGCAAGATCCACTCGGTTTGTGCCCCAACCGCACCTGCTGCTCGTCCCTCCCCGAGCCAAGCCCACCCCGCAGGGGCTCGCCTTTGACTCTCCCACCCCCTGCATCCCATGCCCCGGCGGTCCTAGCGCTCATCATCCCAACGGGCCCCACGTCCGACCACCTGTGCCCACTGTGCAGCCATCGCAGGTCGGAGCCATCGAGTGGCCGCCTGACCCGTGCGTTCGGCTGCTCCCCGGCCTCCGGGGCGACCCTCCGAAGCACGAACCAGACAACGGCTCACACTCCGGCCCCGGGACGGCGGAGCGCTCCTGCACGACGCGTCCGCGCCCAGCCCGCGGGCAGGGCCTGCGGGTGCCGCCCTTGGGCAGGGGAGGCCCGGGCCAAGAAGGGGCCGCCCAGGACCCCGCGGGCTGGAGCCCGGCGGGGCTCCCCCACCCAGTCCCCGCCCACCCAGTCCCCGCCCATCTAGTCCCCGCCCACTCGCCGGCCCCGCCCCGCCCGGGTTCCGAGAACCCGCAGCGGCGGTCACGTGACGTGCGACCCGGAGGCGGAACCGGCCGGTGCAGCGCTGCTCTCGGCTCCCCGCAGAGGACCGGCCGGGCCTGCGGGGACCCTGCGCCCCCGCGCCCCGCGCTCGGCCATGCGGGCCCCGCGCCCCCGCACCCCGCTGCTCGCGCTGCTGGCCGCGCTGCTGGCCGCGCCCCGGACCCTGGCAGAGGCCCCGCACCTAGTGCTCGTGGACGCGGCCCGCGCGCTGCGGCCCCTGCGGCCCTTCTGGAGGAGCACCGGCTTCTGGTGAGCCCTCCGTGCGGGGAAACCGAGGCCCGAGAAGCCCATCTCGCCTCCGTCCCGCCGCGCGCTCCTCCCGAACCCGGGACGCGCTCCCGGCCCCCCGGTTGCATTGGAGAGACCCTTGCGCTCCCGCGCCCAGGGCGCACCTTACGCGCTCTGATGTGAGATCAGCGGCCCCAAGCCCTAACCCGCCCCTGGCTGGTTTACTCCTTCCCCTCAGGGTCCACCGTCAGTCAGACCCGGAGTTTTCTCTGTCCGCCGGCTCCAGGCGGTGTTTTGGGTGCCAAGAGGGGTTTTCTGAGTGGGTGCCTGGGTGGTGGCGGCCTGCGGCCAGGCCCTGAGTTTGCCTGCTGGCCCCTCCGGGCAGGCCGGGTGCAGGAGCGGCAGCAGACCAGGCCCCTCCGGAGGGGGCAGCCGCAGTGACGTCACACATCCCTGCCGTGGGACCTGGCTCCCACCCCGCTGTGCCTCAGACAGGCCCCTGTGTCTCCCACCTCCCTGTGGCTCCCGTCCCCTCTGCAGCCTGCTTCTGGCTGGGAGCACCTGGCAGAAGGGGGAAGGAGCAGGGTACCGGGATGTGGTCCTCTCCCTGCACGGAGCCTCTGATTCCCATAAACGGGAGACTTCCTGACATTCATGGTGTGAGGGGTCATTTTATTACATCGGGGACAGTAACATTCACTGGCAGGCACTCCCCGTCCAGCTGCTGGAGACTGGCAAGCCCGGGCCTGTCCATGGGACTCATGCCCATCCCCCTTGTTCTGTCCCCAGCCCCCCACTGCCTCACAGCCAGGCTGACCAGTATGTCCTCAGCTGGGACCAGCAGCTCAACCTGGCCTACGTGGGTGCCGTCCCTCATGGCGGCATTGAGCAGGTCCGGACCCACTGGCTGCTGGAGCTCGTTACAGCCAGGTGAGTGGGGGGTGCAGCTGGCGGAGCCCCCTTTATGGAGGTGAAGACCGGGGCCGAGAGGCAGACTCTGTCCGGGTGTGCGGGCCGTGCAGTGTGGGCGCTGCGCTGGGCGCAGCTGGCAGCCCGCTGGACATCACTTAGAGGCTCGGGGGCAGGCGGGTGTCCCACTGCACGAGCTGTGTGGCTGGCCCAGCGCGTGTGCACCCCGGACCTCGCGCCGTGCGCTCGCGGGTCAGGCTTTGCAGGAACACTGCCCAAGGGCTGGGCTGAGGTTGTGTGGGTCACACCGCCTCCCCCTCTGGCCCTGCAGGGCTCAGCCCAGCCGAGGCGTGGGACGTAAGGGACACTTGGGTGCTTGGAAGACTTCCAGAGACACACAGACCCTCTTGCCCCTGGCCAGAGCTGCCACCTCCCACCCAGTGGGACTGGGACTGGGCAGGGCAAGGGACCAGTATCCCGTTGGCAGCTTGGAGGCGTCAAGATTGCCTCGGGGCCCTCGTTCGAATACGACGGGGACACCTGGTGTCAAATCGACCCTGCGGGGACCACGGACGCTCAGCATGCAGCCCAGGGTGGCACTGGGGCAGTTTGCTTCAAAGGGACCGCTCTTGGATATTCGAGTGTCGGGGCCTCTGTGTGTCCCCTCCAGGGCGGAGGGGCACGGCATCGGTCTTGGAGGGGCTGTGGCGACTGGTGTCGGTGACCCACGGTGTGCGCGTGTCTGCCGACGGCTCCTGGGACGGATCGGAGGCTGCGCTAGAGGGCGGAGTCTGTGGCTGCCGGCGCCCTGCGGCGGGCTCGGGCCCCCTGCACGGCGCCGTGCACGCTGTGGAAGAGCTGCCCGTCCTCGGTCACGTCGCCCTGGTCCTCCCCAAGGAAGCCGCCTCTCCTCAGGGTGTCCCGCACCGAGGGGCTGCAGCAGGCCAGGAGCAGCGTGACGCCCAGGGCCGCATAGTCTCGGCGCAGGTCCCGCAGCGTGGCCACACCGGCCGCGTCCAGGAAGAGCAGAGGGGCACAGTCGATGACCACGGTGTGGAAGCTGGCCGCCGTGGGCACTAGGGCCGCCATGCTGGCCCCCGGGCCCAGGTCCACGCCCTCGGCAGGGTCTCCGTCACAGACCCTGGCCTCCGGGCGACGCTCCTTCTTCCTGGTGGCCGCGCGCCCTGCGTCCAGCCCCGTGAGGCCGGACAGGGACCGCAGGAAGAAGTCCTTGTTGGCGTAGTAGAGCGGCCCCGCAAAGCGGAATATCCGCACCCCGGGCTCGGGGACCAGGCCCTCGAACTCCGCGACGTCCTCGTAGAAGCCGGAGTCCCCAATTTGAGCGAGCAGGGCGGCGCGCGGGCGCTGGGTGCGGCCTGCCAGGCTGAGCAGAGACAGGAGGACGCCAGCCAGCAGCCCCACCTCGACGCTGACCAGCACACAGGTGGCCGCGGTGGCCACCCAGACCAGCGCGTCGGCCGGGCTGAGCCGCCACAGCTGCGGGACGTCCCTGACCTTGCGCAGGGCGCCCCGCAGGCTGACGATGATGACACAGGCCAGCACGCACCGCTGCAGGGCCCGGAAGAGCGGCGCCAGCACTAGCAGCACCAGCAACACCACGGCGGCGCTGACCACGCTGGACAGCTGCGTGCGGCAGCCGGTGGCCGTCTTCACCAGGCTCTTGGACAGCGCGGCGCCGGTGACATAGCAGTGGAAGAAGGCCGGCAGCACGTTGCAGCAGCCCACGGCCAGCAGCTCCTGGTTGGCCCTCACGGAGTAGCCGTGGCTGCGGGCAAACATCTCGGCCAGAGAGATGGAGAAGGCGGAGCCCACGAGGGCCAGCGGCACCGCGTCCAGCACCACACGCCGCATCAGCCCCGGGTCTGGCACCCGGGGCGCCACGAAGCCCGTGGGGATGTCGCCAGCCACGCTGGAGCCAAAGCGCTCGTGGAGCTGCCCGAAGTGGGACACCAGCGTGGCCGCCACGATGACCACTAGCTCCGTGGGCAGGGGCACCTTCAGGCGGCGCTGGCAGCGGTCGGAGAGCTCCCTGCCGGCCAGCAGCGCGGCCAGGCACACGGCGCTAGTGACCACGTCGCACAGGTTGGCCTGGCCGGCGCTGCGCAGCAGGCTCAGCCACGTGCTGACCACCATGCCCGGCCCTTGGTGCCGCGGGATCTGCACGCCTAGCAGGTGCCTCAGCTGCGACGTCAGGATGGTCACCGAGGCCCCTGTGGCAAAGCCGTCGAGCAGCGGCTGGGACAGGTAGGCGGACACAAAGCCCAGCCGGAGCACGCCCAGGAGCACCTGCGGACAGAGCGAGGTGAGGGTGGCGGGCGGCCGGCGCAGCCCGGAGCCCCACACCCCTTCGCCGCCGCCTGTTTCCGGAACAGACTCTGGGCGGAGTGCCCTGCACGCGCGTGTGCATGCACGGACACAGCGGACGCCGGAGGGCCTCGTGTGCTCGTTTCCAGTCCTCTCCCGCGTGTGGGCTCCGGGCAGCGGCAAGCAGCTCCTTGCCCCCGCCCCGCGCGGGGCGCTGCCCCCCTCCCGGGAGACGTGGGGCCCCTGGCAGGGTGTGACATTGGGGTGGACAGGACAGGCCGGGTCCAGGAGAGCCCGGGGCGTGGGGAGGCTGCAGGAGGAGAGGCAGCCCCCTCAGGGTCCCACCGGGGACAGGAAACCCAGGGGGCTGTGTGGGCCAGTCGGGCCACTCCGCAGCTCACCAGACAGGGTCCCTGCTCCTGGGCACCCTCAGACCCTTGGGTGCCCCACCCTGGGGTGCCGTCCCGTGCCCACCTCTGCTCGGTCCGTGCCGCTTAAACCCACCGTCCGCCGACGCTCCGACCCCGCGCTGCCCCGGGATCGGCCCTCCGCGTGGGCGGTGAGTGCCTGAGGGGCCCACGCCTCGCTCGGCAGGACCCCCACCTGGGCGGCCCCTCACCTGGTAGATGCCGGCCACCAGCGTGAGGGCCGTGGCCACGCGGATGGCATAGCAGTCGTGATCGCAGTCCTGCGGCCCGAGTCCCGCCACGGCGGCCGAGGCGTTGACGGTGCTGCCGTTGTCCCCGGGCCCGGGGCCGAGCTGGGCAGGCCCGAAGCCGGCCAGCAGGAGCTCGCGGTCTACCACCTGGCCCACCATGAGGCAGAGCAGGCTGAAGATGCCCACGGAGACGTGGTGCGAGGTGCCCATGAGGAAGTAGATGAGGTTCGCGAAGAAGGACGTGTACAGGCTATAGATGGGCTGCAGCCCCGCCAGCAGCGAGTAGGCGATGGCCTGGGGCACCAGGATGATGCCGATGACCAGCCCGGACATGACGTCACCCGCCAGGGCCTCCCGCGGGCGGTACTGGCGCAGCCAGCGGGTGGCGGGGAGCAGGTCGTGCACCAGCGTCCGGGCCCTGCGCGTGCTGCACGTGCAGCTGCGCCACAGCCTCGCTTTGAGCACCTCGCACAGGCCCAGGGGCCCCGGGGACCGCCGGCGCACCAGCACCGGCACCGGCCCCGCGCCCGGCTGCACGCACTCAGCGGACACCTCCATCCCGGCCCGCCGCACTCCTCGGGGGAACCTGCATCGGACGAGGGCGTCACTGCTGGCGTCAGAGGGCAGCGCAGAGCCCCAGGCCTACGCATGGCCAAACCCAGCTCCCCTGCTCCCCGTCCACCTCCCCGGGCAGGCGGCGGCCCCTCCATCACCCATCCAAACCATCACGGTCCCCTCTGGCGGCCCTTCCATCGCCTCTGTACCGTGGCCTCAGAGGAGGAGGACCTCCAAGGCCCTCTTGAATCTTGGAGATACCGGGATCCCAAATCTGCACCGGGCCAGCAGCGCTGGCCACCCCCCTGGTCCTTGTGGCAGAACTCCTGGGACGGCTTTGGGAGGGTGATCTCGCTGGGGCCTGGGAGGGAAGTCGGGGTGACTGGCCTCTGTCTTCTGCCCCGTCCCCCAGGACTGTGGGGTCCCCTTTCCCGGGGCTGTGATAACACCCCTCAGCTGGGTCGGGGTCTCAGACCCCACAGGTGCACCGTGGAACACAAGTGTGGGACTGTCCCTTGTGTCCCGAGGGCAGCAGGCCTTCCGGGGCCCGGCCTGCTCCTGCCTTCCCACCCCTGGCCCAGGACACGGGGCTTGGCATCTCCCCGGGGCGCAGACGACGGCGTGGCAGGAGGCATGGGCAGCCACAGCCCCCCGAGCCCGAGGACACTGAGTGGCTTTCCTCCCTGGGAAGACCTCAGCACATGGCCCCCAGAGTCCAGGTGCGTAGAGGGGACTGCTTCAGCGGCGTCCGCCTTGTGCCTGCGGGTTCATGAAGGAGGCCCTGGACCCGTCCCGCCCTCCCCTTCCCCCAGGGAGCTGGCCTTTCCGGTCGCCGCGGGGATTTCACGGTCCCGCAGCAGGGCCCTGATGGTCTTACCTGAGGGAGCCGCTCGCGGGCTTGGGGGGCTGGAGGGTAGCGAGGCAGCTGGCCTGTCGCTCCTCCGGGGCCGGAGTGAGCCGGCCGGCTCCAGAGCCCTCTGGCTTCTGTTGGCCAGTGGGGGGGCGTGGGCGGCAGGGTTCGGGCGCGGAGCTGGAGCCAGGACCCCCGCCGCGGCAGATGTGGTGCCCGCCAGGGGCAGTGCTCCGTGGTGACCATCTGACTGCTTGGCCGGCTGGGCTTGCAGTTAAATTATTTACCCCCAAAAATCGCTGAGTCATGGGTTTCCCCCGGACCGGTGTTACCTGACTGCTAATCCAGGGACCTGCCCTGTAATCGGAGGCTCACAAACAATCGTGGGGGCCTCCGGATAAGCTCCCAGCCTCCCCCCACGGCCCCAGGTGTAGGACAGGGTGGACGAGGGCGCCCGGTGGCTGGAGCAGGGTGCCTGGAGGCTGGGGTCCTTGGGGGAGGTGGAAGGGGACCCTTCAACTCTGGGGCCTGTTGCTGGGGTCCCCACAACTACCCCGGGGTAGGCGAGGAGGGGGAGGGGCGGGCTCGTCATCGCGTCCCTGGTCGCCCCCCCTGTCGTGCGCAGAGACAGGTCTGGTCCGCGCTGGAGCGCAGGCCAGCGTGGCCCTGGGCAGCTGTATCCTCGGCTTCTGTTCTGTGTCCTTGTGTGGAAGGCAGGCGTGAGCTGTGTGTGCGTGCACACGTGCAGATTGCTGCGGCCGGAGATCCAGCAGGCGCCAAGATACGTTACTGGCCAGGGGCGCCTTCTTGCTGTGGGAGTGGGGGTCTGACCACCTGCGTGTGGGACAGGTGCCGGGCATGGGCCGGGGCTGGCGGGAAGGAACGTGATGGCTTTGGATGGTTACTGTCGTGCCCCACGAACGATAGGACTGTTCTGATCTTTAAAATCTGCGTTTTAAATTGCCCGGTACGCTTATTTGGAAATGAGATATTGCATCCCGACCCTGAGTGCAAAAGGGCCAGGTCGACCCGCGTTTTGCTTCCAGGGCCCCGAGGGCCAGACCCGCGTTTCCCCGACTCGCCGCCACGGTGCGCGAGCCCCGGGTGCTCGATAGGAAGATGGAGAGCACCGGCCTCTCCCGCCAGCCGGCACTGACCCCGACACCCTCCTACCCCCATGCTCGGACTGAGGCTGCGGGCTCCCTTGGGGGGCGGGTCCGTCAGCGCGCCGCGCGCGCGCCCCGCGCCTTCGCCCCGTGTCTTTGCTGCGCGCCCGCTCCGTGCGCGCCCCCCCCACCGCCGAGCACGCGCGGCCGCGGCCCGGGCCTCACTCCCCCGCGCGCGTGCGGCCCGGTCCCGCTCGGCGCACCCGCGCACCCGCGCACTCACCGGGCCGGTCGCCGCGCGGTCCTCCGGCGCACGCGCTCAGGCCCCGCAGTGGGGGCGGGCTCCGTGCAGCCCGACCGCTGCCGGCGCGCGTGAATGAGCCTTTTGTGCGGCCGCCGCAGCCCCAGCCCACGCGCCAGGAGCAGGAGGCCCCGCGTCCCGGCGCGGACTCTTCCCGGGCCGCAGAATGCAGGCCGGTCGGTGGAGACCCAGGCCTCTCTGCACTTCACCTTGCCGCTCAGCCCCCTCCGTGAATGAGGTCTCAGCTCCTCACTCTGCTCCCTGGGGTTCCTTGGCTGGGGGTCACCTCTGAGATGAGTTTTTTGGCCCCGGAGACAGGTGTATTGGCCTGGAGGGTATCCTTAGCCGTCGAGGCTGGCCGGGCCAGGGGACGCTCCTACCCACCCAGGGTGACAGGCGGGGGATCCTCTGTGTTGGGGCTCCCCCGTGGTACCCCACTGGCCCAGGACACCACGCACGGCAGCACATGTCTGAGGTCTGCTGGGCACCCAGTGTGTGCAGGCTGGGGTCACTGCCGCCAGGGGCTAGAGGGAGAGCCTGGAGCCCGCTGCACATGTCCTCACTCTCCCCTCGGTCACCCCATCACCCCTCCCCACCCCCCTCCTCCACAGCAGTGGGACTTTGGAACTGTCTGCTGTGCACATTTAATTTTTACCCAAGTGCTTGCTAGTTTTCTTTGCTGCCCGTCGTGACCTTTGGATGGGAGGGAAACGGGTGGGGGAGGCGAGCCCCACTGCCCACAAGCTTGTCCTGCTGGGCCCCAGGGGTGGGAGGACGCGGCCCTGCGCAGAGGGGCCAGCCAGGGAGAGCAGAGTACCGGGCCCGGGAGGAGCCGGAGGCCCTCGTGGCTGGTGGCTGGCCCGAGTCCCTGGGGTGGGCTTTGAAGGCCAGGCCCGGGCTCAGCCTCGAGCCAGTACAAAGCGAGGCATGGGGGAGAGAAGGACGTAGAGGGGAGGCGCTGACTTATCCATGCCCTCCCTGTGTCCAGGGAGACGACGAGAGCCAGCCGAGCTGTGGCGTGGGATGGGGAGGTTGGCAGAGGAGCTGTTCAGGGCGGGATTCCAGGTGACCCCACCCCGCTCCTCCCCAGCGGCCACAAGAGGGCGCACTGCAGGCCCTCCGGCCCCCGGCCACCTTCCTCCCTGGGACGGACGGCGGCAGGGAACAGGCATGTTCCAGGGGGAGCGCCGAGAGGCCTGCCCACCTGCCTGCCCGTGCTCCTCCCGAGGCAGCGCCTCGCAGTCCAGGCCACCCCCAGGCTCCGCGCGTACCCCTGCGCGACTCCTTCCGCCCTGGCCCCTTGCCTGTGCCTGACTGCAAGGCCACCAGCTTCCTCACCCGGCCCCCAACGCTGGGTCCACCGGACCCCTACCCGCCTAGCTGCTCAAGCGCAGCGTGCGGGGATGTGCGAGACCTGCCCCACCCGTCCGCAGGTGTGGTCCCCTCTACCTCGTAAGCCCGTCTGCTCCAGCTCCTTCCTGCTGCCTGGTGGCCACCGCCCGGGGCTGGCGCTGCACTGCTCTCAGGGGACCTTTCCAAACATCATGGCGAAGGGAAAACTATGGGGATGGTGGCAAGATCTGCGGTTGTGGGGGGCCGGGGGAGGAGGGCGAACGGGCGGAGCACGGGGGATGTGGGGGCCGGGAAGCAACTCTGGGCGATACTGCGGTGGTGGGTGCCTCTCGTGACGGCCTCGTCCAGACCCCCAGAACGTGCACCCCCGGGGGGACCCCGATGTCATCTGCGGACTCTGGGTGATGGTGACGTGTCCGTGGAGGCCGGTCCACCGTAAGGGACGTCTACCTCCAGTGCAGACGTGACTCGTGGGGAAGGCTGTGCCCATGTTCAGGGAGAAATGAGAAATCTCTGTGCCTCCTTCTCAGTTTTGCTAAAAACCTAAAAGTGTTGAAAAAAGTTTTCAAAACAAAGTCATGGTACTTTTCTCCCTGGATCTCCGACAGGGCTCCCCATTTCTCTCCGAGTCAGGGGCCCACCCTCGCCTCGGGCACAAGGCCTCCTGGGACCCACTGTCACAGCCCGCACCCTACTCCGCCCCGGGGCCACCCCGCGTTTTCTGCTGCTCGATCGCTAGTCTGCTCCGACCGCAGGGCCATTGCACCTGCGACCCTGGCTGTTCCCCCAGCATTCTCGTTGCTGGCTTTGTCTCACTACTTGGTAGGTCTTAGACGTGACCTCAGAGAGGCCCTCCCTGCCTGATCCTTTGCTCCCAGGCCCTTTCCCTTCGTGCTACATCTGATGCGCTCTTAAAGGTTCAAATAGTTGCCCGATGATTTCTGTCTCCTCCCAGAATGTGAACCTGGAGGAATTTGGGCCCCAGTCTGGGATGAGTGCAGTCTGGTGGGGAGGCTGCCCTTCTCCCTTTTCTGGGTGTGGGAGGGGGAGAGGAATACTCGAGACAAATCTGGAGCCCTGGCCTCCAGGAGGTGCGAAGAAGCAGGGTGTGGCGTCCCCCAGGTCCTGCCGGCGTCCTGTTCCCTGGCTCCTGCTCCACAGTCCCCTGTCTTTAGGAGGCCTTGTTCTCCCCTGCTCCAGTCTGTCGTACCCTCCCCAAAAGGCCCGCGTGCCCCGTGCCAGCCCGGAGCCCAAAGCTGTTCTGAGCTCCCGAAGGCTGGGGGTGGGGCTCCAGTACGGGCACACTGGTTCATACTAGGCTATGAATGACTGATAGGCTGCCATCATTGGTGTTTTCCAAGGGGAGGGACCCACTGAGGAGTCTGGATCGGAGACCTGTGTGGCACCTTGCAGGCTCTCTAGCTGCTTGACTGTGGCCACGGTGCCAGCCCGGGGCCCACTGTCCTCTAGCCTGATGTTCACGGTCCTACAGGGGGTCTGCCGGGCAAGGCCCGAGCTACAACTTCACTCATCTGGATCGGTACCTGGACCTTCTCCGGGAGAACCAGCTCCTCCCAGGTAAGCAGCAGCTCTGCCCTCTGCCCTCTGGTCCTGTCCCCTCCCCGTGACCTACCCCTCTGGTCCTCGCTGGTTATACGCAGGGGACTGGCCTCTGTGCAGGCCGCTGGGGCCCCGGGCCGGACAGCCGCCTTCGTGTGTTGCAGGCTTTGAGCTGATGGGCAGCCCGTCCAAGCACTTCACCGACTTCGAGGACAAGCAGCAGGTGTTTGAGTGGAAAGAGCTGGTGTCCCTCGTGGCCAGCAGATACATTGGTGGGCAGGGCACAGGCCCTGGGGGGACAGGGCGGGCACTCCTGGGCGGGCTCTCCCATGCCCCCCGGGGCCACCTCCTCGGTCTTCTCTCATGAACCCAGAGCCAGGGCCTCCTGATGGGGGAGGGAGGCCGGGCAGGGTGGAGTGGGCCTGTACAGGTCGGATGTCCTTGTCACAGCAAGTGTCCCAGCGTCCGCAGGCCTCCCTGTGAGTGGGGATAGGCTTGGCATTCCCCGTGGGGGGGCATGTGTCACAGTGGGGACACTCTGCAGGCCGGTATGGACTCTCCCACGTTTCCAAGTGGAACTTCGAGACCTGGAATGAGCCAGACCACCACGACTTTGACAACGTGTCCATGACCTTGCAAGGTGGGTGGCGGCTCGGGGGTCCTGTGAGCACGGGGGGGCGGGAGCAGCCCCTTGGGCGCTGGGGTGGACTCGAGTTCCCACCCACCCAGGCTTCCTGAACTACTACGACGCCTGCTCCGAGGGTCTGCGGGCTGCGAGCCCGGCTCTGCGCCTCGGCGGCCCGGGGGACGCCTTCCACCCCTGGCCGCGCTCCCCGCTGTGCTGGGGCCTCCTGGGGCACTGTCACAACGGCACCAACTTCTTCACGGGGGAGTCGGGCGTGCGGCTGGACTACATTTCCCTCCACAAGAAGGTACAACCCCCCGCGCCCCTGCCCCCCCCGCCCCCCTGCCGCGGCCCCGCCTTCTCTGCAGCCCAGTGGTCCTGAGGCCGACCCCCGCAGGGCGCGGGCAGCTCCATCGACATCCTGGAGCAGGAGAAGGCCGCCGCGCAACAGATACGACGGCTCTTCCCCAAGTTTGCCGACACCCCCATTTACAACGACGAGGCGGACCCGCTGGTGGGCTGGGCCCTGCCGCAGCCTTGGCGGGCGGACGTGACCTACGCGGCCATGGTGGTGAAGGTAGGCCCGGCCCCAGGACCTAGCCCCGGCGCCGCGTGCCTTCGGGGGAGCGGGGGTCCGGGCGCCTGGACGAGCGCTGCCGCCTGGACGCCCGCAGGTCATCGCGCAGCACCAGAACCTGCTGCTGGCCAACGCCAGCTCGGCCGTGCGCTACGCGCTCCTGAGCAACGACAACGCCTTCCTGAGTTACCACCCGCACTACTTCACGCAGCGCACGCTCACCGCGCGCTTCCAGCTCAACGACACGCGGCCGCCGCACGTGCAGCTCCTGCGCAAGCCCGTGCTCGCCGCCATGGCGCTGCTGGCCCTGCTGGGTATCCCGCCTCCCCTTCCCGGCGCCAGCCCGGACCGGGGCAGCCCGGCCTGCGGCGGGCCCTAGTGGCTCGTGCACAGGCCCTGAGGCAGGGGAAGCACGGATGTGTGTGCCCTGCTGGGGGTGGGGGAGGGCGGGGGAGGTTCTTGCCCCTCGTGGCGCCGCTTCCCCAGCTCCGGGCCACAGGACCCCCACTGGAGGGCCATGAAGGGTGGGAAGCCAGGCCCCCGGGAGGGCAGCCCTGGGAGGCCGCGACTTCGGCCTGGCGACCCGCCCACCCCGGCCCTGCAGACGGCGAGCAGCTCTGGGCCGAGGTGTCGCAGGCCGGGACGGTGCTGGACAGCAACCACACGGTGGGCGTCCTGGCCAGCGCGCACAGCCCGGCCGGCCCCCTCGACGCCTGGCGCGCCACGGTGCTGGTCTACGCGAGCGACGACACGCGCGCCCACGCCAACCGCAGCGTCGCCTTGACCCTGCGCCTGCGCGGGGTGCCCCCGGGCCCGGGTGAGCCGGGGTCGCGGGGAGGGGGCGAGGCCCTGCGGGGGGCGGGCCCGGCGGGGCGTGGCTGCAGCGTCCGGCTCCGCAGGGCTCGTCTACAGCACGCGGTACCTGGACAACGAGCTGTGCAGCCCGCACGGCGAGTGGCAGCGCCTGGGCCGGCCGGTCTTCCCCTCGGCGGAGGAGTTCCGGCGCATGCGCGCAGCCGAGGTCCGCGGCCCGGGCGCGGGATGGGGCAGGGCTGCTGTCGGGACCCCGGGGGCCTGAGTACCCGGTTCCTGTCCCCAGGACCCGGTGGCCGTGGCGCCACGCCTCTTCCCTGCCAGCGGCCGCCTGACCCTTCGCCCGAAGCTGCGGCTGCCCTCGCTCCTGCTGGTGCACGTGTGCGCGCGCCCCGAGAAGCCGCCAGGCCAGGCGAGTGGCCGCTCCCTACCCCGCCGCCCAGGCCTCTCCAGCCCCCCGGTCACGGAGCCTCTCTCCCTGCAGGTGACCCGGCTCCGTGCTCTGCCCTTGACCCGTGGGCAGGTGCTTTTGGTGTGGTCGGATGAGCGCGTGGGCTCCAAGTGCGTGAGCGTACTCACTCCCGCTCCCCTAATCCCCGCCCGTAGGAGCTGCTCGTCCCGCCTATGCCCGGACCCTTGAGGCCGCGGTGCCCACGCGGTCACTCCACCCTCGTCCTCCAACTCCTCCCCACCGCCGCCTGTCACACCCCCGCTCCCGCTGTTGTCACAGCCACGCAAACGCAGAGACACGCCACCCTGCTTGATCCGGGTGCCCCCTCCCCCCCGCAGGGAACATTGGCAGGTGGCGTCTGGGCTCCAGTCCCCTCTCTCCATCAAGTGTGGCCTGTCATCATTGCAGGAGGAGGGCCAGGGACCCGGGAGGGCTCAGAGAAGGGGCTGTGAGTCTGCCCCATTCCCCACCTCCCCGGGTTGCCAGCCCCCGTCCTGACTGACCCCCGCAGGTGCCTGTGGACCTACGAGGTCCAGTTCTCCCTGGACGGTGAGGCCTACGCTCCTGTCAGCAGCAAGCCATCAACCTTCAACCTCTTCGTGTTCAGCCCAGGTGCGCCTGCCGCCCTGTGCCCTGGCCTCAGCCCAGTGTCCCGTGGGGTGGGCTCCGGGAGCCCTAGGAGTTGGGGCGGGTTCCGGGGGCGGCCGGTCAAGAGCACATGGGTGTGTTTGCCCCCTCAGACCCCGCCGTCACCTCTGGCTCCTACCGGGTTCGAGCCGTGGACTACTGGGCCCGACCAGGCCCCTTCTCGAACCCCGTGCGACACGTGGAGGTCCCTGCACTCTGAAAGCCCCTCCCCTCGCCCGGTGACCCGGAGCCTGGGTGGCCGGGATGGGCTGGACCACCAGTGGCCCATCAGTCGGCTCTGTCCGTGCTCTCCTGTCCTCTTGCTCATCCCCTTGAAGTGCCTTCCGCTCGTCAGTCTTCAGTCACCCTTTGTGGCCGGGCCCAGGGCGGACTCAGGACCTGGCTAGAGCAGGGCCTTCCCCACCTCCCTCCTCTTCCGAGCGCTCTCCTGCCGTGGGAGCCGGGATGGGACGCCGGCTGGGCCCGCGGAGACTGAGGTCCGGCCGCCATTAGGCTCACTGCCCTCCCCGGGGCCTCTGGCCTCATTGCTGGGTGCACTGGGCCCCGCTGCTGTCCCCTGCCCATTCTGCTGAGCAGGAGGGGGCCCGCCAGGGTCAGCTTGGAGCCCAAGTGGGGACCCACTCCTTGAGGCCCCGGCAGGCTGACCCCTGCATCCCACCGGGTGGGAGGGGGCGGGGCTTCCGGCTCGTCTGGCCCCAACCGCGGCCAGCAGCGGAAAGGCCCACAGCGTCAGCTGCAAGCTGTGCCCGCCCCCGTGGCCATCCTGGTTCCATATCTGAGCCCAGAAGGAGACAGATGGCGTGCCGAGATGAGGACGGCTGGGGGCCGTTGACAGAGATGTGACAGCGGGCAGGGATGCTGCGTGGGGAAGTGTGGGATCCCAGGATCCCCCCGCCCCCCACCCTAGGGCCACGGAGCAGGTGAGGGAGCACTCACCGCTCCACACAGAGAGGTGCGGAGAGGCCACCAGGCGAGAAGCAGAGACCTTCAGCCCAGGGGTGCAGCCTGTCTGGGGGGCCCTGTGAGCAGGAGTCAAGAGTGAGGAGACCCTGATTCCACTCTCCTCCTCTACTGCCCTCCGGGGCTACCTTGGGCTTTGGGCTGGGGAGGCGATGTGGGTCTGAAACGGCAGATGGGAGACCAGGGCCGCTCGCCCCCTCTGGCTTCCCCCAACCTGCTAGCTGCCCATCCACGTGAGAAACTAAAGGACCGCCAGGTCTCACCAAGTGCCTTACCATGGGCAGGAGAGGTCACCTTGATCACACTTCATCTGAATCCCGCAGTCAGCCCCTGTTCCTTTTCCTCTTTGCTGGTGTGGGTACCATAGGGCTCGGTGCCAGGGGGCCCACCCCTTGTGTTCCCTGCTGACCACCATTAGTTTACAGGGGGCAGAGGGGGTGCTGGGTGGGTCCCTGGGTTCCAGGCAAGGTCCTCCTGCCCTGTCACACAGCCCTGTCTCAGCCAGCTCAGGCCGTCACAGCGAAGTAGAACCAATCAGCGGCCCCAAGGCTCCAGCTACAGAAGCGTGTTCTCTCCCAGGCCCGGAGGCCGGAAGGCTGAGAGCAAGATGTGGGCTCTGGTGGACCCTTCCGAGGCCTCTCTCCCGGGCTCAGGCTCGCAGACAGCGGCCTTCTCCCCGCCTTCTGTGTCCTGCCGCCCTCCCCTGAGGACACCAGTCCCGCGGGAGTAGCGCCCACTCTCAGGACCTCGTTTTCACCACCTCCTTGAAGGCCCCATCTGCAAGTCTGATTCTGGGCGGAGGCACTGGGCGTTAGAGCGTCGGCACAAGAATTTGGGGCTACAGTTCAGCTCCTGGCATGGACCCCGTTTCTCCGTGGTGGGGTCCATCACCCCAGCAATAAAGCAGCCTCTTCCCTACCTGCTGGTCCCGTGGTCATTGGGCCCCTGAAGGTGGAAGGGCCGTCTCGGCGTCCAGCTTCCGGGAGGGGGCCTGAGCTCCTGGGGGACTAGGTCCTTCCTTGGGTGCCAAGACCTTCAGAGCCGCTGAGTGGAGGTCCCACAGGCCGTGGGGCTGCTCCCCTCTCTCTGCCCTGTGTGTTCGGCGTCTGGCAAAGCCGCAGCTCACCCGCCGTCTGCCCCTCGGCCTTGAGTTCCCGGCACAAGCGCACAGCCCTTGTCCTGGTGGGAGGATGGGTCCCCCTTTGGAGGTGAGTGTGGCTCCGGGGCGGTCAGCAGGGAGTCGGGGCCACAGAGACGCATCTGTGCTGTACCCCTCGGTCCCCAGGGGCTAAGGCACCGTCTCCGCCGTGCTTGTGACGTCCATGTCATCAGCGTGTCACCAGATGCTGGTGCGTCCCCCTTCTCTGGCCACGCGGACGGCTTAGCTTTGGTCTTTGCTGATTCGGGGCTGGGCTTTCTGGGGGTCGGGGTGTCCACATGATCGGCCCGCACACAGCCTCTGCCCCTGCTGCCGGCCTCTCTGTACCTGGACTCCCGCAGCTGTCACCGGGACGGCTGGGACGCCTGTTTACCGGTCTCAGATGTAGGGGACGCCCCACACGTCCGTGGAGGTGTTTCCGTGGGATCGCGGTCGCTCCGTGCTTCTCCCCAGACCTCGTCCTCAGGGTCCGTCCCGGTCTTCGGGAGTCGGGCCAGCTGGTCACCCTCTTGGACGCTGCCTCTGGAGAACCAGGCTGGGGCAAGGAGTCCCCTCGGCTTGGCGCTGAGAAACGCGGCTCTGTGGACACATTTGCCCCTGAGCCGCGTCTGCACGCTGCTCGTTTCCCGGCGGCCAGCGTCCCTGTGAAGCCCGGCTGGCCGAGGGAGAGGGGAGCTGGCCCCTCGTGCTCGTGTTCGCACGGCTCACTTCCCGCTGCCGCTGGGCCCCGGGGGGGCTGACGCGGCACGTGCGCGGTCCCCGCTGGCCGCTCGGGGCCGTCAGGTCGGAACTTACCAAGAGCTCAGCGGCAGCCCGGAGCCGTCGTCGAGCGGGTGAGGGGTTTGGACGGAGGAGGAAACGGCCCTGCCCGGGAGGCTGGGCGTCCTCCCGTGGGCACGTCCCGGAGGTGTCTGTGCCGCGGCTGCGGCCGGCGCCGTGGGCCCGATGGGCCGTCCTCCCAGGTGCCACAATGTTACTTTATAGGACATCCGGCGTTTCCCGTCAGATCCCTGGAGGCCCGCGGCCTTTCACAGCTTCTCTTCCAGCCCGTGGTCAGCACGGGGTCGACGGAGGTGCCCGGGGCGCTCGTTAGCCCGCACACGCCCGGTCCAATCAGCATAATGTCCTCAAGAAAACCAAGAGCCCTGGGACCCCACTAAGCCCGGGAGAGGAGTGCCATCGGGGCAAACCGGCGTCCCCATCACGCGAAGGCAGCTGCTTCGGATTCTCCTCTTTGGGGAGGATGGAGAAGGAGGCGTTTGCCAGGTTAGCTGCGGGTCAGGAGACACACCGTGCGGTTTTGTGCAGGAAACACGCTCTCAGCTGGGACCACCTGCCCTGCCGACAGCACAGAGGGCCCCCCCACCCCCCAAGCCCACCCCCGGTGGCTTCCCGGGTCTGATACAGGAACAGAAACGGGTCTCTGCGGCTTCCCCGGAGATGCGGTGGTTTTGGGGTTTGGGGGGGCACCTGGGGGCTTCCGTGCCGGCCCTCCCTGCTCAGGGAACCCATGTGGGACGTGTCACCCCGCGCCCTGCACTCGGAGGGCTACAGAAACTCCGGCAGGAGGGGTCTGCCAAGCCCTGGGCTCCCAGGCTCCGTCAGACCTCTCCGCGCCCCCGGGGCGACTGATGGCTCCCAGGCATCAGCACCGGGTTGGGCCATCGTCCAGTAACCCCGGAGGTCGGAGGGCCGTCTCCTGAAAGTGGCCGCAGGGCCCCTTACTACTTGGGGACACTAACAGTAACTGGATTCTGAGTTCTTTTCAGGGGACGTGACCTCCCCCCTCCATCAAGGGCTCCGGGCCTGGACATGAGGCCCCGAAGCCTCGTGGGGATGGGTTGTGTCTGAGACTGTCCGCCAGGCCCCCGTGCTCTCTGGTTTGCAGAAGGGCCTCTGAGGGTCCCCGGCTTCGGAAACACCCGCGTGTGTGTCGCCTGGGTCTTCTCGAAACTTCACGCTGACTCACGAGCCTGTCTGGGCCAGGAGGACATTTCCGGGAGCCTCAGGCCGCCGCGGGTCCCACGGCATGCGGAGAAGTAGCTGCGGCTCAGAGTCAGGCCCCTCCGGGGCTCGGGGCGGCCCAGGCCCGCGGCCGCGTGTCCCCCACTGTGCGGGGGCCGAGGCGTGCTCTCTCTTCCCAGAGGCCGTGTTAGGGTCTAACCTGCGTTGGGTTCTGGAGGCCGAGGGGTGGCCCAGGCACAGACGTGTCACACGGGGGCTCGACGGCCCCGGCTAGAGGACCCGGCGGCCCTGGTATCCCGCCGGTGTGGGACCGCGTGCCCGCCCCGTCCCCAGGGGACCCCGGCCCTGCAGGCCCTCAGCTCGCTGTCCTTGCTTCCCTTTGGAGGGAGCGGGGGCGGTGCCCAGTCTTTACAGGCTGCGCTGTCGCCATAGCAACCAGCCCCTGGCAGCCCCCCGCCCCCCGGGGAATTTGAGTGCCCATGATGCCACTTCCCATCCGCAGGGTCAGCCCTGACGAGCTCCTCAGATCGGAGTCCCCTGATGCCAGGAGCCTGTGCGGAAGGTGTGTGTCCTGGGGCCACCGCGAGGGCGGATGGCCCCAGCGGTCAGGGCCCTGGCGGGGAGGACACACGCGCTCTGGCTCGGCGTTAAAGCAGGGTAGTCGCAGGGGGTCGGGGAGCAGAGAGCCCAAGGGAGGTTCCTGCAGGGGCCGGGCTGGCAAGCACGGGCGGTACCCTTCCCAGGTGTGAGGGAGGAGGAGCGGGATGCCCCACAGACCTCTGACCTTGCCTGTGGACTCCTCGCAGATCGGGCACAGACCCAACCGAGGTGGGAGCCAAAGGAGAGAAGCCAGGAGGCACCAAACAGCTGGGGTGACCTGCCTCCAGAACGGGGGTGGGGGTGGCAGTGGGCCTGCTGGGGGAGGGCGAGTGGGGGGTAGAGAAGGAGGGAAAGGAGTTGGACCCTTTTCAGGCCCCCAGCAGGGTTGGGGGGGCTGCAGAAGAGGGCCATCCTGAGCCTGGCGCCCTTGCCCGCGGCCCGGAGGGGGCGCATGGTCCGCTGGGGCAGGGGGGATGTGGTTGGAGCTCGGCCCCTGGCACGATGGAATGTCACGAACGCAGACCCTTCCCACTGAGAGAGGCCCCGGGTGCAGCTGCCGGGGGTCGTGCAAGTCCCTGTCCCCCCAGCACCTCGAAGACCGGGCAGGCAACACCACCTGCCCTGCCCACTGGGGAGCAGCCCAAGCGCCCTGACGCCAGGCCAGAAATTTCCGCTGCCCCCTCCCAGGCAAGGGTCTCCACGGGCTTGGCAGGGAGAGGGGGTGCCCCTAGCGTGTGGCAAGCAGCCCCTCCCTGCCCAAGCCAGGCTGGGCTGCGGGCGCCCCAACTCAGCAGCAGGAGGGGCCGGAGCCCCACGGTCTGCCCTCCGCACGCGGCCGGACCCCTCCTCCTGGGGCCCTGGGGCCGGCCTGGAGGGTGGCCGTCCCTCCAGGTGAGGTCATGTGTGGCCGACAGCAGGCGGGAGAGGGGCCGTGAACGCCAGCCCCTGCTCCAGGCCGCTGCCTTCGGGGAGAGCTACAGAGAACCCCGGCCGGGAACGCCCTGGGTCGGTGACGGCGGTGAGCTGGGCTTCTCGGTCAGGGACGCTCATCCCCCCACTGGCCCCGGTCAGATGGCCGGGCCCTGGGCAGGGACCCCCTCAGGGTTCAGGGCTGAGAAGCCCAGTGTCAGAGTGCTGCTCAGCCCCAGCAGCCCCATCCCGTGACAGCCGGCCACAGAAGTCGCCACAGCTCGCCTGCCCCGGGCAGCGCCCGATCTGCTTTCTGCCCCTGCAGCCCCCCTGGCTTTTCTAGAACGAGACACAGACGCCATCACATGATGTGTACCCTCTTGACTCTTCGTGTTTCTTTCACTTAGTGTCACTACTGGGAGATTCAGCCGTGTTGCTGCGAGTATCTGGTTTTTGCTCGCCCATTGTACGGACGTGGACCCGCCCGGTGGCCCATTCGCTTCTCGGACATTTGGGTAGTTTCCAGTTTGGGGCTCTTACAAATAAAGCTGCTGTGAACATTCGTGCACGAACATCTGTGTGGACACGTGCCTTCTTTTCTGTTGAGTAAATACGTAGGGTTGGAAGACCAGATCGTAGGATGAGATTCGATGTGTGCTCCGCTCGGAGCGAGCAGGCGCCACTGCTTCCTGACAGTTGCACACCCCGGCAGCGTGCGAGAGCCCCATCCGCTGTCCACACGCACGTGACCGACTTCGCCGCCTTGACCTTGCATCTTGCTGAGCGCGCTAAGACGATTAGTTCTAGTGGCTTTGCTTTTATACATTACGTAGATTTTCTACATAGATGATCATGTCATTTACAAATCAAGACCATTTTACTTATTTCTTTCCAATTCCCCCCTCTCAAATAAATAAGTAAATAAAATATTAAAAAATATCTAGTAAGTTACATTAATTGATTTTCAAATGTTAAACCAACTTTGCATCCCTGGGATAAACCCCAGTTGAGCATGATATATTTTTATGTTGTTTTTATATTGTTTGTACTGTTGCTGGCTTCGTGGGATGAGTTGGGAGGCACTCCCTTCTCTTCCCTTTTCTGCTAGTATTTGTGGAGAATGGGTTTTATTTCCTCCCTAAATGTTTTCTTAGTCATCTCTACACCCAGGGTGGGGCTCGAACTCACCACCCCGAGATTAAGAGTCACACGCTCCACCGACTGAGCCAGCCAGGTGCCCCCCAACTGTTTTGTAGAATTTCTCAGTGAAGTCCTCTGGGCATGATATTCTCTTTGTGGAAAGGTTTTTTGTGTTTTTTTTTGTTTGTTTTGTGTTTTTTGGTTTTTTTTTAAGATTTTATTTATTTATTTGACAGAGAGAGAGACCACAAGTAGGCAGAGAGGCAGGCAGAGAGGGAGGGGGAAGCAGGCTCCCTGCTGAGCAGAGAGCCCGATGCGGGGCTCGATCCCAGGACCCTGAGATCATGACCCGAGCGGAAGGCAGAGGCTCTAACCCACTGAGCCACCCAGGCGCCCCTGTGGAAAGGTTTTTAATGAAAAGTTCACATCATTTAATAGATACATGCAGCTCTCTGTCTCTCCCAGAGTGCGCTCTGGCGGTTTGTAATTTCCAGTGAATTTGTCCATTTCATCTAATGTGTCAGATTTTTTGGCATAAAATTATTCATTACATTTCCTATTAATATTTTCAACGTGTGTAAAATTTGTACTGGTGTGGCCTCGCTTCCACTAATCAATCCCTCTTTGATTCCAGATCGATCTTCTTAAAGAAACAGGTTTTGGGTCATTATTTTTCTCTGTTTTCTATTTCACTAATTTCTAATCTACCCTTTATTATCTCTCTTCTCTGTTTGCTTTGGGTTTCATTGGTTCCCATCCTTTCTAGCTTCTTTACCTGGAAGCTAAGATCGTTGGTTTGAGACACGTCTTTTCTTAAATAGGTCTTCGGTGCCACCGGTTCTCTAAGGACTGCTTTAGCTGTATTCCAAATAAAGGTTGTTCTTGTTGGGGTTTTTGTTTTTTTGTTTTTTTTTTACATGTTGTCTTTTCATTTCCATTTAGTTCAAAATAATTTTTAATTTTCTTTTTAGTTCTTTTTCTTCAATCATGGAAAATTAAGAAGTGGACTATTTGATTTGCAAGTATTTGAGAATTTTCCAGATCGCTTTCTGTTAGCAATCTCTAATATAATTGTAATGTGGTCAGAGAACATTCTTTTGATGACTTGAATTATTTTGCATATGTTGAGACTTGGGCCCAGAAAATGAAAGACTCTTCTATAAATATCAATTAGGCCAAGTTAGTTGGCAGTCTTCTATGTCCCTAATTATTTTCTGCCCACTTGTTGAATCTAATATTGGGAGAAGAGAGTGGAACCCTACATATAATTGTGGATTTCCCCATTTCCCCCAGTTTTTTACTTTTATTATCTGTCATTAAGTTCACGCACATTTAGGGTTGTTACGTCCTTTATCAGTTTGCTTTTATGAAATAGTCATGTTTATCCTGGTGATACTCTCCCTGCGAAGTCTGCTTTGTCTGATACCAGCGTAGCCACTCTAGCTTTCTTGCGATGAGTGTCCGCATGGGATACCTTTTCCCATCCTTTTGCTTTCACCTACTTGTGTCTAGGTGTGAAGTGTGTTGGTGTAGGTAGCATAGAGTGGAATCTTGCTATTTTACCCAATCTGGTGACCTCTGCCTTTTGTTTGTTTATTATTTATTTATTTTTAGATTTTAAAAAATTTATTCATTTAAGAGAGAGAGAGTGAGAAAGTGAGAGCACAAGCAGCAGGTGTGGGAGAGGGCAGAGGGAGAGGGAGAAGCAGGCTCCTCGCTGAGCAAGGAGCCCAGTGCAGGGCACCATCCCAGGACCCTGGGATCATGACCTGAGCCAAAGGCCGACACTTCACCAACTGAGCCACCCAGGCGTCCCAATAAACTCTGCCTTTTAATTGGGATATTTAGACTGTTTATGTTTATTGTGATTATGAATGCGGTTGGGCTTACTCTACCATCATGCTATTTATCTTTTATTTGCCTGGTCTGTTATTTCCCCTCTTTTTCTGCTTTCTTTCTTTTTTAAAATAATTATCCCATCTGTCTGCTTTTGTTGCCTTACTAGGTGTAATGCTTTCTCAGGTGATTTTAATGATTGCTTTCAGGTTTATACCACATGTTTTTAACTTGCCAATGTCTCTTGTCAAGTAATATGATGCCATCTCTATGTACTAAAAGAGCCCTGCCACACTGCATTGTCACTTTCCCCTCCCAGCCTTTGTGCTCTGGAGGTCATATATCTTACTTTTTTGTATGATATGAGCCCCACGATACACTGTTGTTATTTTTTGTTTTAAATAACTGATTGTCAGGGCTCCCGTTTGGCTCAGTTGGTAGGGCATGTGACTCTTATTCTCAGGGTTGTGAGTTCGAGCCCCACGTTGGGCGTGGCCCCTAAAAATTTTTTTTTAAATAAATGGCTGATGGTCTTTTAAAGAGATTTAAATAATAAGAAAAACATCTCTTATTGTTACTGATGCAGCTACTATCTCTGGTGCTCTTTATTCTCCCCCTCCCCCCTCCCTCTCCTTCTTCTTCTCCTCCTTCTCCTTCTTATTTGTGTGTGTGTGTGAGTGCGGCTTCAGGTTTCCATCTGGTGCCCAGAGGATGCCCTTTAACATTTCTTGTAGTATAGATTTGCTCATAAGTAATTCTTCCATCTCCTTATGTCTGAAAAAGTCCTAATTTATCTTTGTTTCCAAATGACATTTTTACTGGTAGAGAATCCGGATCGGCAGGCTTTCTCACAGGTTGTGAAGCGGTTGCCCCGCTGTCCTGTGTGCGCCCTTTTCCTCCAATAGGACAGCAACGCGGCAGCCTTTCCTTTGCTCCTGTACACAAAATCTTTCCCCTGGATACTTTTTTTTTTTTTTTTAAGATTTATGTATTTGGGGGGTGCCTGGGTGGCTCAGTGGGTTAAAGCCTCTGCCTTCAGCTCGGGTCATGATCTCAGGGTCCTGGGATTGAGCCCTGCATCGGGCTCTCTGCTCGGCAGGGAGCCTGCTTCCCCTTCTCGCTCTGCCTGCCTCTCTGCCTACTTGTGATCTCTCTCTCTCTCTGTCAAGTAAATAAAAATAAAAAATCTTAAAAAAAAAAAAAAAGATTTATGTATTTGGGAGAGACAGAACATAGGAGGAGGGGCAGAGGGAGAGGCAGAGAGAATCCGAAGCAGACTCCCCACTGAGCACAGAGCCCGACATGGGACTCGATCCCACAACCCTGGCGTCATGACCCAAGCGAAACCAAGAATTGGAGGGTTGAGCGACTGAGTCACCCAGACGCCCCATCTCTTGGATACTTTTAAGCTATTCTCTTTATCACTGCTCTTCAGCATTTTGAGAATAATGTGCGTGCTTTAGCATAGTTTTCTTCATGCTTCTTGTGCTTAAGTTTTGTAGAACTGTTGGCAACTGTGGGTTTATGTTTTTCATTACATTTGTAAAAATTCTGGCCATTTTCTTAAGATACTTTTCTTTCTCACTTCCACTTTCCATCCTCTGGGGACTCCAACTCCACTTGTCACTCACCATGTGGGGTTGCCCAATGGCTCGCTGACACTGTTCATTTTTCCTTTCTGTCTTTTTGTCTCTGTGTTTCATTTGGATAGTCTTTATTGCTATGACTTCAAGTTCACAATTTTTTCTTCTGCAATAGTCTATCAATCACACTCAATGTAATTCTTTATCTCAGATGTTTTAATTTTCATTTCTAGAAGTTCAATTTGAGACTTTAAAAAATCTTCAATGTCTCTACTTAACATATTCAGTCTTTCCTCTAGCATCTTGAACACATGGAGTGTAGTCACAGTAAGTGTGCCTACTAACTCTCACCTTTGTCGCATCTGAGTCAATTTTGATTGATTCCCCCCCCCATATGGGTTATAATTTCCCGCCTCTTTTCATGCCTAATGATTTTTGGTTGTCGAATATTTGTATTCTACCTTTTTGGGGGCAGGATAGCCCCCAAAATATCCTTACATTTCTTTCGGGGATGTAGTTAAGCTACTTTGAACTTCTGTAACCGTTTTGCGTCTTGTTCTTTTTTTTTTAATTAACATATAATGTATTATTTGTTTCAGGGGTACAGGTCTGTGATTCATCAGTCTTACACAATTCACAGAGCTCACCACAGCACATACTCTTCCCAGTGTCCATCCCCCAGCCACCCCATCCCTCCCACCCGCCTCCCCTCCAACAGCCTTCAGTTTGTTTTCTGAGATTAAGAGTCTCTTTATGGTTCGTCTCCCTCTCTGATTTCATCTCGTTTCATTTTTCCCTCCCTTCTTGGGTCTTGTTCTTAAGTTTTGTTGGGCTGGACCAGAACTACATGTAGCCTAAGGTTGATTTTTCCCTGCTACTGAGGCAAAACTCTTCTTTCTACTCCAACTGATGCCCCCTAACTTAGGGGTTCTCAACCCTGGCTGTCAGATGCAGGCACTATTCCTGGTGGGCTCACCCTTCTGGGTGGCTCTTCCCCTAAGTTGGGGGGAGCAGCTTGCACTCAGCGGAAACCTCTGTGATCCCTGGGGTTCCCTGTGTGCACAGCTACTTCCTCGCCAGGACCCTGCCCCGTGAACTCTGGTCACCTTGCCCTCCTGCGATTCCCCGCTCTAGCCCCTCAGCCGAGGGACACCTCTGGGCTCCGCCTGGGTCCCCACTGCCTCCGCTGACCCTGGAGACTCTCTCCAGGCGGGGAGCGGGGCTGGTCATTTGTGTCGCACCTCTCAGGGATCACTGTCCTTTCCTGTGTAATGTTGTGTTTTGGGTGCTGTTTTTCACATATATTTGTCGCTGCCCCCCCCTTTTCTTTTTCCTGCTTCAGGTGAGAGCATGAGAACCTGGTCCCTGTTCGCGCCTCAGCTGATTTCTGCTCCCCACCACGCGCTTTCCACCACCTGACGTGCTTCTCGGTGAGCTCACCTGCTCTAAGGTGCCGTCTCTTAGTGGGGGTGGGGGCCTTGTTCTCCTGGCAAAACCCCACATCTCTAGCCCCGCTGACAGAAGCTGGCACAGAGCCGGGGGCGGCTTGTCGTGGCAGAAGGATAATATGAAGAACGACATATTTTGGGGGGCTTGCCTGTGCCCGGCACATGGGAGCCAGAAACTCTTGCAACATCCGTGATAATTCTGGGTCTGATAGCGGATGCGGGGACCGAGACAGAGTTACCAATGCCCTAAGTCTCAGTGGTAAACGGGCAGGATTTGAACCCGTTTGGTATTTCAGGTCAGTTGTCATGAAGGGGCAGTGGGAGCTTGCCAGTGGGAGGGCTTCCTGGAGGAAGTGGCCTGGGCTGGGCATTCAGGCAGACCTGCCTCCCCCCTGGGGAGCCCCAAAAGGTGGGCCTGGGGGCCAGGAAGTGGCGAGGCCCGGGAGGGAAGCTGGGGGCCCTTTGGTGGGGGCCGCCTCTTCACGTGCCTCCGCCAGGGGGCAGCACGTCCCTGAACGCGGAATGGGGTCCCAGAGCCGCTCTCTGGGACCCTAACCCAGTACCCACCGGGTGGGCTGCGCCTCCTCGCCCCGTCGGCCCCGCCTGGGGCTGCTCGTGGGCTCACGACCCCTCTCCACTGCCCCCGTACCCCCACGCTGCACTGGATGGGCTCGCGTGCTGCCCACGTCCTTGTTTCCGCCCTGCCCCCGCCTCAGGGCCACGTTTTCACACAGCTGCCTTCGGTGGCCTACACACCTGCTGGAGGGGTTCACGCTCCAGTTGTGTCTCCTCACAAACCTGCTCCTGAAGTCCGGGGCAGCCCTCGGGCTAGCCGAGACCCCCTCCACCCACCTGCCCGTGACCCCCGGTCCGCCCTTCCCAGGTGGGGCCCGAACCAGCTCTCCTTGCTGGTCTCCCTTTGGGCCTCACTCAGGGTGCAGACAGGACAAGGTTGGGCTGGGCTCGCCTCTACCTCGAGGTGCCTACACTGGTCTGGAGACAGGATTTGGGACCCTGCCTGCTCACTTGCTTGGGAAGGATGGGTAGTCTGGGCCTGGATAGGCCCCAAACCCTGACTGTTGCCGTTCCCTCGCCCAGCTCTCCTCTGCCTTGGGAATGTTGGTCTGCAAGGCCTCTGCAGTTTCAGTCTTCCCTGGAGGGCTTCCTGGAAGAGGGGCCTCCTAAGCAGAGAGAAGCTGCTTCAGTCAGGGTTCCTGACGGAGCAGCACGGATAACGGTCAGAGGGGATTGAGAGGCTCCTGCGTGGGTTCGTGTGCGTGTGTGTGTGTGTGTGTGTGGTATCATTTGGCCAGAGTTTGTGGGGGAAGGGGATGTGGTTAGGACCCGGGCATCGAGGGCCTCAAGGGTCGTGGGTTTATGTTGAAGGCACTATGGAACCACAGCAAGGTCCCTGTTGTATTTGAAAATGATGATTATCCGTTGCAGTGAAGTGGCGGTGGAGGGGAAGCCGAGGAGAGCCTGGCCCCCTCCTCAGATCAGAGAGGATGGGAAGGAGGCCCTGGGGGGGACGGTGGGGGAGGCCGGGCGCCCGAGTGGGCAGGCGCTGAGCAGGCCGGGGCTGCGGGCGGCGGGGGGCAGTGTGCAGAGAGGGCACAGGAAAGCTGGACTCCGAAGCACGCGGTTTCAGTCCTGGACATGCCGACCGCCCATCGCGAAATCTTGGGCGAATTACCTGCCTTCTCCGGGCCTCCGTTCCTTCACCTGCGTCAGGTGACAGCGAGGCACCTGCCTGCCTCTGAGGATTAAAGAAGGCGCGGCGGGTGTCGGTCTGTATTACTCTTGTTCACGTCCCTGGGGTTAGCGTCAGCGGCCGGCCTGAAGCCCCAGGTGGGCGGTGGAAACATACCTGCCTTCGGTCAAGGCCGCCACGTGAGCCGCGGCACCGGGGGCACAACCTCTGTGCCCCACTTCACGGGAGACCTGCTCCCCTCTCCCGGAGCCGCTCGGGACCAGAGCTGGGTCCTAGATCTCTCCACTGCGCCCAGCGGCTCCCCGGGGACGTGGACCTCGGGGCCCGAAGAGCCATCCCGTCCGCCCCTCCTGGGCAACCAGGAGACGGCCTAGCTGCGGTCAGCGCTGGCCGGAGGTCCGGCGGCCGGGGGCTCGAGCAGGGCCAGCGCCGAGGGTACCAGGAGGGCTCGGGCACGGTGGGTGCCGGTACGGCGTGGGCGCGGCGGCACCCGGGGGCGCGCGGGACAGGGCGGGGAGCTGCGGGGCGGGGTGGGCGTGGGGGCGGGGAGGGGGCGGCTGGGCCGGGTGGGGCGGACTGGGGGCGGGCCAGGGGCGGGCCGGGCCGGGCCGGGGGGCGGGCCGGGGGCGGGGTCGCGCCCCAGGGAGCCGCCCCGCCCGCAGGCCGCCCGCACCGCGAGGGTTAAGGCCCAGAGCCCGGCGGGCGGGGCGGCCGCGCGCGGATTGGGGGAAAGTTTGGGCGCGGGGCGGGCGCGGGGCGGGCGCGGGGCGAGCCGGGGCGAGCCGATTGGAGGGAAGTTGTGTCGGGGCGGGGCGCGCGGCGGGCTCGGCGCTCGCTCCGGGAGAGTTGACAAAGCCCCGCAGGGAAGGACGCCTCGCGGCGCGGCGCCCCGGGCCCCTCGCCCCGCCGCCCCGGGACCCCGGCCCCGGCCTCCAGCCCCTGGACTCGACCCCTCCGCCCGCGCTGCCCCCGGACACCGGCCTCGGCGCCGGTCCTGGCCCGAGCCGCCCGCGCCCAGGTAGCACCGCCCCGTCCCGAGCCCGGGCCCGGGGGCGCGGGGCGCCGGGGTGCGGCGCCCGGGGCGGCGATGACCGCGCAGCGCGTCCCGCGGGCCCGGCCCTGAGCCCCGCTGCCTGCCTGCCCCGCCGAGGTGAGCCCCTCCGCGCGCCCGCGACCCCCGGGGGCCCGACTGGGGAGGACCAGGGTCCGGGCTCCGCGGTCTGCCCGGGGGCTGGGACGGTCCGGGTCCCGGGTGGCCGGGTGCGAGGCCGCCGGGCACCCGCACGCGCCGCCGCCGCCCCTGCCGGGCCAGGGGTCCTGCCGCGCCCCGCCCCCGCCCCTGCACCCCACGTGGGTCCCCCCCCCCCCGCCCAAGCGCAAATTTGTCCGCTAATGGCGCAGGCGATTATGTGCGCGGCCGCCGGTGTTGTGTGTCCCGCGGGCAGGGCCCGAGTTACAAGCGCCAGGAATCCAGACGGTGTTTAGAGACGGGGGGCGGCGGGGGAGGCCGGTAATTAGTGTAAACCCTTTGTCTGCCTTTGATACCCACGGTGCTCCCCGCCGCCGCTTCCTCCGCCCGGAGCGCTGGCAGGGAGGGCGGGGCGGCCCGGGACTGGGGTGCTGGCGGCTCCGGGGCCCTAGGCTAGAGGGCGGCGACCCCTACCCCGTACGCCAGTGACCGACCCTCAATACCTCCAGGTCCGGACAGGCCAAGATGACGCCCAGACCCACGTTGTTGCTGCTGCTGCCGCCGCTGCTGCTGGGGGCCCTCCCGCTGGCCGCCGCCGCCCGAGGTGAGTCCTGGCGCCCGGCCCGGCGCCCCGGCCTGCGCCAGCGCCGCCCCTTTCCCTCCCGGCCCTGAACCCTGCCACAGTGCCCGGCTGGCGCGCGTGCCTGCGCCCCGCCCCTGCTGGCTGGGGGCTTGGCGGGTCTTCTCACCCGCCGGGCCCCCAGGCTCAGCCACCGGGTACACCCCCCTTTGCCCGTGGGGTGCCCCAGCTCACCCACAGGGCATCCCTAGCTCGCCGTGTGCCGCCCAGCTCATCTGTAGGGTGCCCCAGCTCACCGTTGGGACTCTGCTCACTGAGGGGGCACACCTCACCCACAGGGCCCCTCTCACCCAAAGATCACCCCAGATCACCTGTGGGACCCCACACTTGCTGGCAGAGTGCACTCTGGCCCCGGTGCCCCTCAGGACACATGCCCGTCCATATGTGTCCCTGTGTCCCTGAGGTTGAGGGCAGTTGGGGTAGGCTGGTTGGCACGTGGGCCCAATTAGGCCCCTACGAGGACCCAGTTAGACCCAGAGCTCCCCGTGGTGGCCAGGGTGGGGTTTGGGGACAGTGAGGATGATGTTAGTGCCTGGGACTCATGACCCAGCCCTGTACCCTGAGCTGCCCCGTCCCTGGAAAGACATAGGGTGGGGGGCTGGGGGTTGCGTGTCGGGAATATGGAGGTGCTGCATGGCGTAGGGGGTGGGGGTTGTCCCTAGCAGACCCAGAGGACCACCTGCTTTGGGCCGCACGCTGTGGGCGCGGGCCGAGCCGGGACTCCGACGCAAGCACACACTCCTGATGTCCAGGCAGGCAGGCCCCGAACGTCTCCCGAGGGACCCTCGCCCCTGCGCCCAGCCCCAGCAAGGTACACCCTTGGCTGGCGGGCGACGGGACGTACACGTTCACGGACTCCCGCCCGCCATCTTCTGCGCTGGCCTCTCCCCGGTCAGGCCAGCCTTTGGGTGTGCTGACCACTCAGGAGCGTCCCTGCCCTGTCCACCGGTCCTCTGAGGCTTCGCGCCCCTCCCCCCGCCACCCAGCGGGTACACCGAGCCCAGCCCGGCCTTATATGGGCACGTTCGGGTGTTGGGTGGCAGGCGGCAGCCCAGGTGGGCCTAATGCCACAGCACCCCCCCGCCTGCCCGGCTGGGGACTGGCCCGGTGGCCTGGTGGGGGCTGCCCAGGCGGGGCTGGGCCTGGCAGTGTCCTGGGCACGGCGGGCACCCAGGTCATATGCAGCAAGGCCCCCCCGCCTGCCGGTGGCCGGCAGCCTGGATTCTGATCCCTCTTTCATCTGCTTGGAGCCCCCTCGTTCCCACACCTGCCCATCCTCTGGCTGCTCAGCCAGGGGCTCTGGAGGCCTCTGGCCTGGCCTGGCCATTGGCCGGGGCCCGACGCAGAGTGGCGGATGGCAGCGATGGCAGCGATGGCGGTGGGCGGCGGGGCCTGCGTCCGTGCCGGGGGGTTTGGGGGGGCCCTGCAGGGGCCACACCCTGCTCTGTTCCCCTCAGCCTTGGCCTTGGGACTGCGCCTGGTCTCCAGCCCCGGCCCTCGTGCCGGGTGTGCGCGGCCGCAGGGAACTGAGAGTGGCTTTCCAAGGGCAAGGTCCTGTGTGGCTTTGGGGGGTGGGGTGTTGGGGGCCCCGGGTCCTGAACCGTGCTGGCTCCCGCTCCAGGCCTGGCCTTGAGGGGCACGGTCACTCTGGGCGCGCCCCGGAGAGGGCCAGGCTGCTGGCCGAGAGCGGTCCTCCCCGTGCGTCAGGCTCTCCGCGGTCGGCCCGTCTCTAGACTCAGATCATGTTTTCAAAGTTCCCGTTTCTGAAAGTTTCACAATCGGGGTGGGTTTGTCTTGAACAGCTTTTTCCAAATCGGAGGGAAGGTAGGGTTTGGGTTTCTCACAGTGGGAACTCGAGAGGAACTCAGGCTCCGAATGCCTTGCCCTTCCCAGAGAGCTCTAGAACTTGTGGAAGGGCTTGTCCCGTTTGAGCTTTTCCACGGGGGATGCAGTGGACAGGTCTCTGAGCAGCTGGCCCTCGAGGTCACCTCCCTGACCCCTGCTGGGGTGCCCTGGGAGGGCCGAGCGCTGCCCCCTGGGGCTGGGGGCTGGGTGCTGGCTGCCGGCTGCCTTCTTGCCGTCCGGGCTGTGTTGGGAAGGGTCCACCGGGGCGTGTGGGGGCGTGTGGAGGACGCGCGGCTCAGGAGGGCTGTCGTGGTGTGCGTGTGCACTGGCTGACCTTGGCCTCTGGCCAGGCCGCGGGGGGCTTTTCCCCCCTGCCCCCAGGCAGCCCCAGCCCCAGAGGATGTGCGGGAGCTGGGCCCAGGCGCTGTGAGGTGGGGATGCAGGCCAGCCGCCCCATTTATGTCTCGGGCCCTACTCCTAGAAGAGAAAATAAATCACTGTCCCCTCTGGGGGGAGGAGGGAGCCACGAACAAAGTCGCCTTTGGCTGGGCCTGGAAACCCTACCGCAGGCTCCTTCTTCATTGTGCGGGAATCAATGGGCCTTCAACTCCCGCCCAGTGCCATGGGGAAATGTTGGTTTTTCCCAGCAGAGGCCTCAGCCTCCGGCCTGGGGTTCGGGCACTGCTAAGAGTGCTGGCGGAGGCAGGCGGTAGTCCTGCGGGCCAGGAGCCTCGCCGCTGGCCGTGTCCCTGCTGGTGGCCGGCCTTCTGTGCCTTCCCGGTGACCGCAGCCCTGGCATGTCCAGGACACAGCCTCTGCCCCGGGCTGCCACCCCACCCTGCGTGCCATCTGTCTTCCTAGGTCACCGCGCGCTCCTGGTCAAGCCCGGGGGGCGTCCAGCGTGGCGAGTCTTGGGGCCCGAGGACAGCAGGGGCCACTGTCCCGGGCTAGTTGAGGCTGGGGCTGCAGCCAGGTGACCCCCGGTCCAGGAAGGCCGGGGGAGGGGGGCGGGGGCACGGGGAGAGGCGTGGGCAGCGCAGCCCAGAAGGAGATGTGGGTACCGGTCAGGTGAGGGGAAGAGCACGGGCAGAGGCAGGCAGGTCGCGCCAACCAGGGTGGACATCTTGGAGCCGCACATGCCCTAGTGAGCTGGACTGGGGGCCGGGAGTACGGTCAGGCCGGGACTGAGCCGAGCGGCCGGTTGGCTGGGGTGCGGGGAAGAGGGGCCGGGGACGTCCTGGGGGCTGGCTTCCTGTCCCCAGCGAGTGGCCGGGGGCAAGGCCTCGAGGCTGGAGGGCCTGGGGGGCCTTGCGCACCCTTCGTCCCATAGGGACCGGCCCCTGTGAGCAGGACCAGCATGAGTCGGGGGCCCCCAGGACTGTCCCTGAAATGCGGGGGACAGTGTGGCAGGGACGGTTCTCCAGCCTCGGGCCTGCTGACACCCGGGGCTTCCCTTCTTGGCAGCAAACAACGGCTTTCTTCCCCAGTTGGTTGGAGAGTCACCCAAGCCCTGCACTGTGAAGAAATAACGGGGCCTGGGGCAGCAGGCGGCGGGGAGGGAGCCGTGCCCAGCTCTGGCCTGGGACCGCGCTGAGTAGTGACCCCCTCTGACCCCACCGCGCTGAGCCCCAGGACAGCCAGGGCCACCGGCCAGCGCCTGCTCCCTGTAGCGGCCCGCCCGTGCCGTCGGGGACCGCGGGCTTCACCGTGCACCCCGCGGCCTTCGGGGACCTCAGGGGTCCCAGCACGCCACAGCCTCGTGCCCTTGGTCTGTCACCAAGAAGCTGGCTGTGGGCCGGTGGCCGGGTTGCCGGGGTGGGTGGGAGCGCGGGGCTCCGGGGCCTGGGGCCCGGGGCCGTCCCAGTGAGGAGCGGCCCCGCTGCCGGCCTCTGGCCCTGCGGTTCCGGGCTCAGGAAACACCACGTCGCACGGGTTCGAGTGGCGGGCGGGGCCCTCGGGGGCGCGGGGCCTCTTGTGCTACCCTGTCCCCTGGGTCCAGCGCCGGCCTGTGAGGGAGGCCCCGGGGACCAGGCCCCTCTTGGTTCGGGGCCGGGCTGGGGCTGGGCCCCTCTGGGGAGGCGGTGACGCTGGACCAGTTGTAGGTGAGCGATGTTTCTGGGAGGTGCGGGCGGGGGGCAGCTTGGACTCTGGCCGACTTGGCAGGCTCTGGATGCAGCCACCAGGGTGTGCCGCAGAGCCCTCTGGGCGGGTCCTGAGGCCGTCAGCTGTTGGCAGTTCCTGTGGGGACCCCCCCCCAGGACAGGAGCCCGTCGAGATGCTCTATGGCCCCCGGGTGTGTCTTGGGAACGGCAAAGAGGAGGCGCCCCGGTCAGGGCTCTGCTGGAGGTCCGCCTGGGGGCTGCCAGGGCCCGGGACAGACCTGGTGGGTCCCCCCCGGCCTGTCGCCTTCCGTGGTGCTGCTCCAGGGCCGTGGGTCGGACCGGACACCGCGGCCAGCTTGCCGGCTCCGTGGGTCAGGCGGTCCCTTTGCTGCGCCCAGACGCCTGGTTTCTGGGGCAGCTGCCCGCCCTTCGGGTCCGACCAGTCCCACCGCAGATCCCGTGGGTCCAGCCCCGGGGCCGCCCCGGGCCTGCTGGTGACCGGGAGCCCGTGTGTGTGCGTGTGCATGTGTGTGAGCGTGCACGCGCGTGTACCCGAGTGGCTCAGAGCCAGGGCCGAGGCTGAGCCCTGCCTCTCACGGCCGCCCTGGGATGCTCTTCATCTGGGCCTCCTCTTTTTGGCCTCCCTGCCTCCCAGGCCTTGCCTTCTCGGGGAGGGCACTGGCCCCAGCCCCGCCTCCGCACGGGTGTCCCCCCACCACCGGGACCAGCACAGGGACCCCTGCTCTCCCAGGGAGCGCCCCCTGCCCCGCCTGGTTCGGGGCGTCCGACCAGGCTAGGCGGGACCTGCCTCCCCTCCCTGCCCCCCAGTCAGGCCCTGTCACACCGTCCTTTGAGTCCTCTTCCAGACCACTTGACTTCTCCAGGAGGGGAGGGCTCCAGTGGCTCCAGCTGGCCATCGAAAGTCCCTTCCCAGCCCGTCCCAACAAGGTCAGCCTGACGGCCCCCCAACCCCAGCCAGAGGGTCCCTTCCAGGCTGCACGTTCCCGGGGCCTCCCGGGGCTGATCGGGAGAGCAGCGAGCCCCGCCGGGCTGACCGGCAGGTTCCCACAGCCCCTCACTTCCACCGCTATCCGTGGCCCCAGCGTGGGCGGCGTGGGCTGGCACTTGGGGCCCCTGGGAGCGCTGGCGCCTGGTCCGGCTCCTCGTGAAGGGCGCTCAGGGTCAGCAGGTCACGGATGCCTCGGGGGGCAGAGAGAGCCAGAGGCTGGCACGGGCGGTGCCCCCACAGCCAGGCCCCGGGCGGACCCGAACAGGATGGGGGCCTGGGGGTGGTTCCGACGGAGCGGCCAGAGCAGGCCACCCCGAGAGGGGCCCTGCAGCCCCTGGGGGGGGCGGGCGCTGCTGGGGAGATTATTGGGGGGGATGGGCAGCGCAGAAGCCGTGAGGCTTAGGGAGGCCGGGGGGGGGGGGCTAAGCTTCAGGTGGCCCCCGAGGGTCTGTGGAAACCGCAGGGGCGAGGCCACTGGGGGTCCTGTCCCTAACCCTCCAT
>CM052899.1:176133190-176180078 GCA_028534135.1 Potos flavus | reverse complement strand
ACAGTGTCTGGGGGACGGTGTCTGGGGGACAGCCCGTGTGTCTGGGGGACGGTGTCTGGGGACAGTGTCTGGGGGACGGTGTCTGGGGGACAGCCCGTGTGTCTGGGGGACGGTGTCTGGGGACAGTGTCTGGGGGACGGTGTCTGGGGGACAGCCCGTGTGTCTGGGGGACGGTGTCTGGGGACAGTGTCTGGGGGACAGTGTCTGGGGGACAGCCCGTGTGTCTGGGGGATGGTGTCTGGGGACAGTGTTTGGGGGACGGTGTCTGGGGGACAGCCCATGTGTCTGGGGGACGGTGTCTTGGGACAGTGGGGATAGTGTCTGGGGGACAGCCTGTGTATCTGGGGGACGGTGTCTGGGAGATGGCATGATAGGGTATACGCGTGACACTGAGTTCTGAGTGGCGGCCGGGAAGCCTGGAAGTGTAGGCTGGATATGTGGGATCTTTCCCGTTGCTGCTCCCTGACCCCCCTGGCGCCCCCATTGCCGGCCGTGTTGTCGCAGCTGCGGGGGAGGGGCAGGAAGGAGAGAGGAAGGAAAGGGGGGTGTGGTGGTCCTCTCTCTGCCTCCCGCCTTGATGTTCAGCCCCCTTGAGGGGTGAGACCCAGCCCCAGCCTCGGTTTACCCCTCCACGTGGCCGTCCATATCCTGGCCATGCGCCCCGAAACTGCCCAAGGCTGTGGCTTGGGGCGCGTGGAGGGTCTAGGGCTTCCTGGAGGAGGTGCTGGTGGGGAAGGTGCGGGTGCCGCAGGGTCCGGAGGCCGCCCTGGAGCTGCTGGGAAACTGCCCCCCGCCCCCCGCACAGCCCCCAGCTGCCCATCTGCCTCAGCTCTTGCCCCGGTTTGCCTGCGGCCGGGCGGGACGGATACCTGACCAGGTGGAACATGGGGGCTTGTGTTTCCCAAGCTAAATATAGAGCCGTGGCAGTCGCGCTGGCGGCCAAAATTCCCAGGAATCTGGGGGGGGCTCCCGCCGGTGAGCCTGCTGGGGTCTCTGCAGAGCAGGGGGTGGAGGGGGTGGGGCGGGCCTGGCCCAGGGGGAGGGGAAGGGGGCTGTTTGCTTTAGGATAAGGCTGGCTCCGGCTGGGGCCTCTGGCTGCCGTCCTGGCCGTCCCCGTGTCCCGTGTGCCCGCCGGCCCCCCGGGGCCACGCTTCCGGTCCGTCACCGGGCTCTGTCCTCTCCGCAGTGACTGAGGCGGCCTGTGTCCTCTGCGGCCCAGTAGATGCCCCCGACCCTGCTCCTCGCGCTCCCCTGCCTGGTGCAGGGAGGGGGCGGGGCCACAGGTGCCCCTCCTGCCCCCGGAAGCGCTGTCTGCTGGGTCCTCTGTCTGCCACCGACACGCTCCTTCCAGGGTGGGGGGCTGTGCGGGCCAGGACGGGGCTGGGACAGGCAAGGCCCGGGAGAGAGGGGCGCCGCCGTAGCCCGCGGCACGTGCCGGGCAGTGTTTGGGTCTGTGGGCAGCCAGGTGTCAGCCTGGGAGGCACTGGGCAGGCTCGGGGGGGTGCCCTTTGTGTCCCGCAGTCTGGGGCGGCCCCTTTGAGTAGTGGGACTGCAGGCAGTGACAGGTGTCCGACAGGGCCTGCCTGGGAGTGAGCCCGGGAGCCCGGGCACGCCAGGGACCTCAGGAGACCCATTTGTCTGGGGGCCCTACAACCCGTCCCACTGCAACTCGGTGGGGTCTGGGGGCCCCACACGCAATTGAGAAATTAGGGAGAGGTAGGTCTCGGCAGCCGCTTCCTGGGGCACTGGGGGCCTGGCGAGGAGGGGGCTGGCTGGGAGTGCAGGGATGGCCTGGGGCCCAGGTTAGGGGCCCCATAGCAAGGGCGGTGCGGGGGGAACCCCAGCAGAGGCGGAATACGGGTGCAGAGAAGCAGCGTTGCTGGGGGCGGGCTCGGCAGGGCGGGCGAGAGAGCAGTGGGGGCTGGGTAGGGCTGTCCCCCCAACCTCGAGCTCCCTTGTTGCTAGCGGGCACAGAGGGAAGGGCCTGGCGGTGCCGTGTCCCCCACTTCCCTATCCCCCCAGCAGAGCCGGGCCCCTCCTAGCCTAGACCCTGGGCCGTCAGCTCTCTCCATGCAAACGGGGACCAGCCCCACCTGCCCTCAGCGCCCGCAGACCAGTGGTTCGGGGCCGCGCTCTGCACGGGTCCCCTGGGGCTGGGAGCTGGTGAGGAAGCTGCTCCGGGTCCTGGATCCGAAGGCCGGCGACACAGGCAGCTGGTTCTCGAGAACGCGCTGCCCTCGGCCTGCAGCCATAGCGTCTCCGGGCGGCCGGAGGCCGGCTCCCCTGCGAGGCCAGGAGGCAGGAGGCCTGCCCAGCCCGGCCTGAGTGGCCACGGTGTGGGGCGAGCGCCCCTGGCCGACAGCCGGAGCGAGGGGTCTCGGCAGCTGGGCCCAGCCAAGCCCCCGGAAGGGCAGCGGGGTGCCCAGAGCCGCCTCTCCTGGTCTGGGGGTACAGTTGGCGGGGCGAGTGTCAGGGCTCAGCGCCCCTTGCGGCCACCCCGAGGTGTGGGAGCTGTGGGGGTTGGCCAGGGGACGGCCCCACCTCTCTGGGACGCCTGCGGTGTTCTCCCCAGCCGGCCGGCCATGCCCGCTGGCCCGGCACCACAGAGGCACCGAGGCCGGCCGTGAGCTGGAACAGGGCTGGGAGTGGGTTTCTTCCCGCCGGTGACTTGGGCGTCTCTCCTTGGGGCACAGTGGGGAGGGGGCCGCCAGCCGGGCAGGAATCTTGCCGCTCGCCATTGGACCCCAGGGCCTCGGGGTCATGCCGCCCCACCGTGCCACTCCGCCCAGCCCCCTGCCGAGGTGCGGCTGGCATCGGGGAGGCCCTCGGCCAGGCACACGCAGCCGAGCACCAGCCGGGCCACGAGACACGGCCGTTGGTGCCGCACGGACTCGCTCCCGTGCGCCTTGCCCGTGGGGAGGCCGGGGGGGCCGTCCCGGCTCGCTGTGGACGCTCGGCCTAGGCGAGCCCTCCCGCCCCTGTGCATCCTGGCTCCTCCGCGACGGCGGAGCTCAGCGCACTTGGGCCCGGCGGGCGGCGGGATCCGGGTGGCTGCCGACCCCCGCTGCCTGGGCTGGCCAGGTGACTCTGCGCGGCGTCCCGGGTGGGGCTCCCACGCGCAGGCCTGCCCAGAGTCCTGACCGCCGGCCACCCGGCCCTCCCCGACTGAGCCCCCCGACCTGCCCGCAGGCCCCCCACGGATGGCGGACAAGGTGGTTCCGAGGCAGGTGGCCCGCCTGGGCCGCACGGTGCGGCTGCAGTGCCCCGTGGAGGGGGACCCGCCGCCGCTGACCATGTGGACCAAGGACGGCCGCACCATCCACGGCGGCTGGAGCCGCTTCCGGGTGCTGCCCCAGGGCCTGAAGGTGAAGGAGGTGGAGCGGGAGGACGCCGGCGCCTACGTGTGCAAGGCCACCAACGGCTTCGGCAGCCTCAGCGTCAACTACACCCTCATCGTGATGGGTCAGTGATGCCCACGCCGGGGCCGCGCCGTGTGAGCCCGGGGAGCAGACCCGCCCCGAGCGAGCGGCCCCCGCCCCGCCCCAGCGCTGCCAGCAGGAGACCCGGCCCGCCCGCCTCCTCGGGGCCCGGGAGACCCCCCAGCCCGGGCCCTCCTCCTCCTCCTCCTCAGGCCCGTGCCGCCGGGTCGCCAGAGGCTCTGCCGACGGGGAGTCCCAGGCTGGCTCGGGGGCAGCAGGAGTGGGCACGGGGGAGCCCCAGGGCGGTGGTCCCACCGAAGGGCCAGCCACGGGCCTGGCGGCCTCGGCGTCGGCTCCAACTTTGAGGCTCAGATTTCAGAGTTCAGAGGGGCCGCCAAGGGCCTTGTGTTCTCTTCTGCCTCTGGGGCCCGGGCTTGGGGACTGGCGGGGTCCCCAGCGACACACCCTCTGCTCGCTGGTCCCAGGCGCGCTCCCGGCCCTCCCCCACGGGCTCCTGGGCTGGGTCCCTGCGGGTGGGGCTCCTCGGCAGCCACGGCGGCCCGTCTGGCAAAGGGGGCGAGCTTGACCTGTGCGGCCCCCTCCCTGGGTCCCCAGCTGGGTGGAGGCGGCTGGGACAGGAGGGGCATTCCTCGGCCTGCCCCGCCCCCGCTGGGCCCCCTGCTCCGGGTCGTGGAATGGGAACACGGCTGGTGTCCCCCCCACTGTCCTCTGAGAGGGGAGGGTGGCGCGGCGGTATGCGAGCCGTGTCAGCTCTCCAAGGCCTCGGCCCCTTGATGTGGGCTAGGGTTACTGCAGCTGCCGGACGGGCCTGGCCCCCTCCTCCCACTGGCCCTGCAGACCCCCCGGAGCCAGGGGGGGCAGCTCCGTTGGGGTCACCTGCACCCAGGGAGTGGGCTGGGCGGGCCGCTCTGGCCCAGCTGTCTCTGGGGTTCCGAGAGGTGGGTGTGCCCCCGGGGGCGCGCATGTGTGTTTGCAGAGCTCTCCCAGCTGGGCCCGAGGCCGGGGCCTGGGAACCAGCCTGGGGTCGGGGGGGGACTGTTGGGGCTCCCCCTCACGTGCCCTCCTCTCTGCAGATGACACCAGCGCAGGAAGGGAGCGTCTGGGGCCCGACGGCGCCTCCGGGGGCCAGGAGGACGCGGCCGGCAAGCAGTGGGGTGAGAGGGGGCGGATGTCGCCGTCCCCCCGGGGTGCGGGCGGGGGGGCCTCCCGGCGCCCTGCTGACCTGTGCACTGGCCGTCCCGCAGCGCGGCCCCGCTTCACGCAGCCCTCCAAGATGAGGCGTCGCGTGATCGCTCGGCCCGTGGGCAGCTCCGTGCGGCTCAAGTGCGTGGCCAGTGGGCACCCGCGGCCCGACATCATGTGGATGAAGGACGACCAGGCCTTGACAGGCCTGGAGGCCGGGGAGCACAGGAGGAAGAAGTGGACGCTGAACCTCAAGAAGCTGCGCCCCGAGGACAGCGGCAAGTACACGTGTCGCGTGTCCAACCGCGCGGGCGCCATCAACGCGACCTACAAGGTGGACGTGATCCGTGAGTGCCGGGGCCGGCGGCGGGGGGCGGGCGGCAGCCGGGGCGGCGCTGACGTGCCGTGTCCCCGCGCAGAGCGGACGCGCTCCAAGCCCGTCCTCACGGGCACGCACCCCGTGAACACGACCGTGGACTTCGGGGGCAGCACGTCCTTCCAGTGCAAAGTGCGCAGCGACGTGAAGCCAGTGATCCAGTGGCTGAAGCGCGTGGAGTACGGCGCCGAGGGCCGCTACAACTCCACCATCGACGTGGGCGGCCAGAAGTTCGTGGTGCTGCCCACGGGTGACGTGTGGTCGCGGCCAGACGGCTCCTACCTCAACAAGCTGCTCATCGCCCGCGCGCGCCAGGACGACGCCGGCATGTACATCTGCCTGGGGGCCAACACCATGGGCTACAGCTTCCGCAGCGCCTTCCTCACCGTGCTGCCAGGTGCGCGTGCCTCCCCCGCCCCCCGGCCACGCGAGGCGCCACGCGAGGCCACGGGCCGGCCGCTCGAGGGCTCTCCCAGGGCCCGTGGCGACGTCGTTCTCCCCACCCTCTTCCTTGGCCTCTCTTGCAGACCCCAAGCCGCCCGGGCCCCCCGTGGCCCCCTCGTCCTCGACCGCCAGCTTGCCGTGGCCCGTGGTCATCGGCATCCCAGCCGGTGCTGTCTTCATCCTCGGCACCGTGCTTCTGTGGCTCTGCCAGGCCAAGAAGCAGCCGTGTGCGCCCGGGCCCCCCCCGCCTCTGCCTGCACACCGCCCACCCGTGGCTGCCCGCGACCGGGCGGGGGACAAGGACCGACCCGTGCCCGCCAGCCTCGGTCCCGCCCCTGGCGTGGGGCTGTGCGAGGAGCTCGGGCCTCCGGCGGCGCCCCAGCACCTGCTGGGCCCGGGCCCGTCCGCCGGGCCCAGACTTTACCCCAAACTCTACACGGACGTGCACACGCACACGCACACGCACTCGCACACACACTCACACATGGAGGGCAAGGTCCACCAGCACCAGCACGTCCACTACCAGTGCTAGCCGAGGCCGCCGTGTGGGGCCCGGTTGGGGGCGGGCAGCCGCACAGAGAGCTGGGGCCCAGGCAGGAGGCCCAGTCAGCACCCCGGGGCGCCCTGGGAGGTGCACACACACGTACCTCTGGACACACACACACACACACACACACGCATGCATCCTCAGACTAAGACTGCAGTGTGCATGTAGCAACGGGCTAGTGGACGAAGGAGCCCCTCGGCCCCCGTGACGAGGGTTCCACAGGGGCCACGGTCAGGCCGCCCCTCCCCGCGCCTGGCCGGAGGTCTGCGAGGACCCTGGCTTCGCAAAGCTAACCTCTGAGCCCCGCCCTGCGCCGGCCGCCGTGTCCGTGCCCGGGCCTCTGCCGGCGGCCGGCTGCGTTCGCCAGCACCTGTCCGGGCGTCCGGGGGTCCCCAGGCCCCGGGGCTGGGAGGTCAGGGGGAGCGGTTCCGGCCCCTGCCCTGAGAGGCTGGAGCCCGTGGGGGGCGGTCCTGCCCCCTCCAGCCTCCCGCCGCTAGAGAGAAGGGCCCTTGATATTTATATTTAAGAAATGAAGATAATAATATTAATGCTGGAAGGAAGGCGGCATCGGAGACCCGGCCTGTCCTCAGGCCCGGGACGCACCTGGCCTGCGGGCCAGCGGGATGGCCGCCTCGGGGCCAGGCACCATCGCCCCACTGCCTGCGGCAGCCCCAGGCCTCTGCAGTTTTATATCGAGTTTGAGCTGAAGCTTTGGATATTTAATTTATTTTGTTAAACAAGAAAACGTGCAGCCTCTTCCATTAAGCTGGTGTTTCTGCCTTTGGCTTGTGTGCGTGTGCACGTGTGTGTGGGCCCGGGTCTGTGTACAGGCGTGTGCACGTGTGCGGCCCTGGGTCTAATTACAGGCATGTGTGCACGTGTGCGGGCCCGAGTCTGTGTACAGGCGTGTGCATGTGTGCATGGGCCCAGGTTTGAGTACAGGCGTGTGCGTGGGCCCGGGTCTGAGTACAGGCGTGTGTGCACTTGTGCGGGCCTGGGTCTGTGTACAGGCGTGTGCACGTGTGTGTGTGCTTATGTCTGTGTATGGGCGTGTGTACATGAGTGTGTGCTTATTTCTGTGTACGGGTGTGTGCACGTGTGTGTGTGTGCTTATGTCCATATGGGCGTGTGCACGTGCGTGTGTGTTTATGTATGGGTGTGTGCACGTGCGTGTGTGCTTATGTCTGTGTACGGGCATATGCACGTGCGTGTTTATGTCTGTATGGGTGTGTGCATGTGCGTGTGTGTTTTACGTCTGCGTACGGGCGTGTGCACGTGCGTGTGCTTATGCCTGTGTACGGTCGTGTGCACGTGCGTGTGTGCTTATGTCTGTGTACGGTGTGCACGTGCGTGTGTGCTTATGTCTGTACAGGCGTGTGCACGTGTGTGTGTGCTTATATTTGTATGGGTGTGTACACGTGTGTGTGTGTTTATGTCTGTGGATGTGTGCACGTGCGTGTGTGTTTATGTCTGTGTACGGGCGTGTGCACGTGCGTGTGTGCTTATGTCTGTGTACGGGCCGTGTGCACGGCCATGCATGTGGGCCTGTGTGCCAGGCCCGGGCTCTGTGGTCCTGTAGTTGGCCTGAGGTTCTGGGATGACACCCTGGGGCCCCGTCAGCTCCCTGAACTGCACTCGGGTGGGCGTGTTTGGAGCACTGACACACACACACACACATACACACACACACACACACACACAGCCAGCTCCCTAGGGAGCTAGAGTCCCGCCCGCCTGGCCCAGCAGGTGACCCCATCTCTTACCAGTATGGCCCCCATGGGCCTGAGCGCAGGGCCTGTGGTTTCCCTGGCCCACACTCCGGGGCTTCAGCTGGTGGCCTCGGAGGGCTGGGGCCTCGTTGTCACCTCTGTCCTGGTGCCTGCTGCCTAGAGGACACAGTCCTGAGTCTGCCAACCACTAGTGGGCCATGAGCCACGGTCTCACTCTCCAGCTGCGGACCCTGAGGCTGGGACTCGCTGCATCTTAAGAACAGGCACTAAAATAATGTGATTTTAGCAACGCCACCCATGTGAGGTGCTTCGGGGCCCCAGAGCCTCAGAAGGTCTGGCTGAAGGAGCGGGGCCTTGCTGGTGTCTGGGGCACTGGAGGGAACACGAACAGGTTCTGCCCAGCCCTACAGGCCAGGGCACCCACCATCCTGCCCGGTCCTGCCGGTGCCCTGCAGCCAGAGCTCCTCCCCAAGGTCGGGGCCAAGGCTCCCCAAGGTCAGGGCCAGGCGTCCCCCGGCTCCCTTTTCCTCAGCCGAGGGTCGTGTGGGAACCCTCTCCTCTGGTGTCCGGGGCTAGGCCCCATCCCCTGTCCCTCTTCCACTGGGTCCCCTGGCCTCCCCAGGTTGGACCCCACTCTCTCCGTCCCCAGGGAGACGGGGGCTAGCGGCGAGGGAAGGCACACGGGGCGATCCTGATTCCACAGGCAGTGACCGAGCCTGAGCAGGGCTGGTGGCGGCCACCTTCGGGGGACGCCATGGGAAGCCAGCTGTGGGAGCTCTGCTGGGCAAGCGGGGGGGGTGGGCTCAGGCAGCCACAGCTGGTGACCAGCCACGTCCAGACGGCACAGGCTGTGGGGGCCGGCGCCTGGATGCGTTTCGATCTGAGGTGGGGGAGGGATGGAAAGAGCCTTGGGTGGCGGGGAGAACTCAGGCTACGGGACACCCACAGGCCGTGGGGGTGAGCCATCCCCCCCGGCACCCGGGAGGGTACAGCTCCCCCCTGCCCAGACCTCCAGATGCGCCCGTGCCCTTCCCGGCTGCGGGCCGGTGTGTCCGCCTGGGCCTCACCTGGGAACCGCCCGTCTTCTGTCCCCACGGAGTTCCGGTGGTCCCTCCCTCAAGGGCGCAGCAGGCCTGGCAGGGCCCTGGGGCCTGGCTCTCGCCGACACCAGCTGCCCTGGGCGCCATCCCCCAGGGCCCTTTCGGGGGTTCTGAGGGGGGACAGGCGGTGAGGTGTCCCCACGGCCCTGAGCCTTCGTTGCCATGCCCCGGGGCTCAGGGTCCTCGCCCGCGGCCTGTCCCACAAAGACCTCAGCTTCCTGCTCACGGGGTGACCACGTGGGTCCAGACCCCTCTCATGCCCTTCTCAGGGGCCACCTGCAGCTTCCAGACCCTTCTCCCTGGCCCCGCCCTCTGCTCTCCCGGCCGCCGGCATCTCTACGCTCTGGGCTGCAGGGCCCCTGGGGGATTTCAGGTCCACCTGGGTATTCCGCGACGCTGGCTCCTGTCCCCTCCGTTGCAAGGTCCCATTTTGAGTCCCCCCCATATTGTAGGGGCCACCCTGCACCCCACACTCCCAGGATAGAATCTCATTTCCTGCACCCCACATGCGGGGCCAGCGGAGGGGACGGCGGTGCGGACAGACGGTGGGTCCGGGCCGTGGGGTGAGACTGGGGGGAGTAGGTGCTGGGCCGTGAAAGACTGCGGGCCCCAAGGGTCCCAGGGCTGGGCCTCCTTGAGCAAGACCTTCGCCGGCTGGCCAGCCGTGGAGCTTGTCTTGGAGCCTGGCCGTTCTGCCCACTCTCGCCCTGCACCCGAGCCCACGCCTCTGTCCCTGTGGGTGCCCGGTCCCCCCTCGGGGACTCCCGGGTCCGATGCAGACGGACAAGACTCAGCTGGTGTTAAGGGCAGGGTCCCCCACCCAGGATGGGCCCCTAGGGACAGAGAGGAGGGGTGGGTGGGGTGGTGGGCTTCCCCTGCCCCCCCCACGGCCACCCCAAAGGCCAGCGGGCAGCTGCCAAAGCTGGGGGGACCGCCAGCAAGAACGGAGCAGCTGCCGCCCCCGGCCCCGCGGGTCCGTGGGGTTCTCTGTGGGGCAGGGCCCGGGCCCTGCCCTGGGAGCTCCGTTTGGAGGCAGAGGAGAGGGACCCAGCTGTGTCCTCAGAGTGACCCCCAGCCATGCCAGGCTGGACAGGGACTTCTCTGACAGGCCATTTCAGGAGGACGCTGCTGGCGCCCTTGGAGGGGGTGCGGCGCGCCGGGGGACCAAGCCGGCCCGCGAGCGTCCCCCGGTCTGTTCCTGTGTGGCGATAAGCCGGTCCCGCCGAGCCCGCCGCACTTGAAAGGGCGGCTCCCCGCCCCGCACGCCTCCCGGCCGTCCGGCTTCAAAGGGAGGCTCGTCCCACAGCTGTCCAGGGTGGGGGGGCCAGGCTGATGAGAATGAGGGGACATGGGACAACCCTACCCCCACAGGCCTTGGGTCCGGACGGCCTGGCAGGAGATCAGAGCCTTGTCCTGGGGTCAGGCCAGGGGACGGGGACAGGAATGCAGGATGTGGGACACGAGAGGTGTCAGGACACAGGACGGGGACAGCCTCGGCCTGGACTCCGAGCCCGCAGGGGAGGGCCAGGCCGCCCCAGCCGCTGACGCTGGGTTTCGTGTGGCTCGGAGGGTCCCGGCCCTGCGGCAGGGGCTGTGGGAGGTGGGGTACGATGCGGGGACCCCCCAGGGCCACGTCTGTTCAGGGAGCTGGGCCCCCTGGTTGGGTGTGTGTCCCAGGAGCCCAGGGCGCTCAGTAGAGCCCCTGCCACGTCCAGGGGGCCCATGGAAGGGCTTGGCCAGGTGGACGGGGCGAGGGTGGAACCTGTCGGCCAGGGGCGCCCTCTTGCCCTGTGCTGACGACACCATGTGCCTAGCCCCACACGGCCACCCAGGCCCGGGGGAAGCTGGGGCTCAGGCGCTCTCCTGGGGGGCCTGGGTGAGTAGATCGGGTTTGAGGTTTACTTTTAGGCCTCATGACAGTGTCTCTCGGGGGGTATTTGGCCAGGACTGTGGCTGGGGATGTTGACGGAGGGCCCTCTGCAGCTCGGGAACCCTTGGTGACCAAAAGGCAGGGCTGGTCTGCAGGGCCCCCCAGGGCTGGCGGGATCCGTGAGAGGAGCCCCCCAACCCACCGCCATGCCTCCAGCCCCCACACTGGGCTCTGAGGGGACTTGGCCTGTGGACGTGGAGGGCGGGTCAGTGGTTGAAGGTGGGGTGCAGGAGGGAGCCGCGAGGGTCTGCACTCCCCCATCTGGTGAAGACGGGGGGCGGGAGCCCCAGGGGAAATGCCCATCTGGCCCTGGCGGCTCTGGGCCCTCGCAGGATGGCCACAAGCCGCGCGTGGAGCCCTCACAGACAGGCCTGGTCACTACGAAGGGAGTGCTTCTGGGCCAGCCCCTCACTGTGACCCCAGGCGTCCCCTCCCCAGCCTGGGACCGCTCTGGCCTCCAGCGCTACAGCCCAGCTCTGCCCGCCGGACCCTGTGAAGGTGGGTGCTGTCCCTCCGGAGACTCGGCCCTGTCCTGTCAGCGTCCCCGGGGCGCCCCGCCCTGCACAGCTCTCCACAGCCCCTGCTTTGTTCGGGGGTCCCTCCCAGCCGGCGCCCCGCCCCAGCCACTCTGGTCCCTGGACTGCAGCCGCCTGCGCGGGGACCGGCAGCCCCCACCCCCCACAGGCCCACGGGCTTCGGTGACACCAGCTGGGAGCTGGGACACCTCCCTGGGATCCCGCGGTGCGGAGCCCCCTGCCCCCCGGGCTTCTCCTGTGGGGACGACCCAGGGGGCAGCCACCCCGATGGCCCCGTCTGGCCTCCCGAACCCGCTCGTCTGCTGGCGGGGAGCCTGGGGCCGTGCGCGGTGGGCTCAGGGACTCCCCCCCGCACACGCTTCTGCGGCCGGCAGCCAGGCCGAGACTCCGCGGCCGCTGGGGCCAGTCAGCTGCCGGCGTCCTAGCCACGTGGCTCCGTGGGAGGGAGCCACCGACCCAGGACTCGCACCAGCCCCCGCCTGTGCCGTGCGTGGCCAGCCAGCCCGGCCTCCTGTGCCCCCGCCCTGGGAATCCCGCTCAGCCCCGCGCGCGGGGGGCGGGGGCCCCTCTGCACACGCCTGCCTCTCAGGATCCCAGCGGGCTCCGTTCAGGGGGCCTTGGGTCTGGCCTCTGTCTGGGATGACAAGGCAGCGTGCCTGGGTCGGGTCCAACGGCCAGCACAGCGGCCAGGGGGCTTCCTGGGAGCAGCAGCCCCGCAGCCGGGCCTTTGGGCTGGGCGCACACGCTGCCCCTCACTTCCTGACCTCGGCCCGGGTCCGTCTGGGCCGTGCCCGTGGGCTGGAGGCTCGCTCCCTCCTCTGGCCGCACCGAGGCCTCCGTCCAGAGCTGGAGGGGCGCGCGCTCACCCCCAGAGGCTGCACCGAGCCCTGTCCACGCCACCTTCGCGGGGCCAGGGAGGTCGAGCGGGAAGTCCGGGAAGCACTCCGGGAACCCCGCCAGCCGTCCCCTGGCCAGGCCTTGGGGGGAGGAGCAGGCTGGGCTCCCGAGCACCTCAAGGGGCAGCGATGCCCTGTGTTGAGGGGCGGGTCGGGGGCAGATGTCTCTCCCTCACGGTGGCTGAGCTGGAACACGCACCCCATCCGGGGGGGGGGGGGGGAGGACCCACAGAGCGTCTGCAGTGGCCCCAGGTGAGGGAGTGGTGGGGCCTGAGGCTGCCCCCCCCACCCCCGCGCAGCTGCACACCCCACCCCCACTCCCTGCGATGACAGCCGCGGGGCATCTGGCCCGTGGCCGGCAGGTGGTGACAGCTGCCAACAGCTGGCCGGAGGGGCGGGCGCCGGCCGTGTCCTGAGCGGGGGAGGGAGTGCTGGGTGGTGGGTTTCGCAGGGTGAGTCCCAGGGAAGGCCAAGCCCCCGTGTTCCTGAAGAGCCCTCCCCTGGTCCTGGAAGGGCCCTCGCCGAGAGGACAGTGGGGGGCCGGCAGGGGTCTCTCCGCCCTGCTGCTGGGGCTGAGGCTCCGTCCGCCTCTTGAGGGGGCCCGGGGTCTGGGGGGCTCCCTGAAGGGAGAGGCAAGGGCCGCAGAGCAGCAGAGGCGAGAGGAATGGAGGAGGCTGGGCCGTGGGCAGGGGTCTCGGCTGGGAAGCAGCGTGTCCCTCCCCCCACCCAGCAGCGCCCGCCCCGAAGGCAGGAGGAGCAGGTGGGCTATGGTGGAGACTAAGCGCTTGTGGCGCTGGGCTCCTCTCCGGCCTCCAGGTTAGGGATGGGGGAAGCGGGTCATACCCAGACTTCCCGGACAGCCACGAGCCTCAGTGGGTGCCTGGAGACCTGTGTGACTCTCCCCTGGGACCGTCGTCCCCGAGACTCCAGGCCTTCCCAGCATGAGCTCAGGGTGGCTGTGGCCCCCTGCCCTCTCCGAGCCTCCTCGGGGAGCCAGCGTCTGACCCGGCCTGGCTCTGACCCTCCGACGTGCGGGCAGGACGGTGGGGGTCCCGGGGTCCCAAGCCCACCCGCTCCTGGCCCCGGGCTGCAGGGAGCCGTGACCCTCGCCTCCGCCCCACGTGCCCCGGGCAGTGCCGCCCGCCGCTTGGTGCGGCCTGGCCGCCACCCCGGGCCCCTGACTCAGCCCTGGGCGCGAGGAGCCCGGCTCGGCTGGTGGGCGGGCCGGGCCGGGCTCTGCTGAGGCAAATTCCTTCTTCCTTCACAGCTCCTTCCTCTATTTTTTCCACTTTCTTCTAAAAGCTGTTCTCCACCGTTCGTTCCTGGAGCCCCTCCAAGACAATCGGCCCCCGGCTCCTTGGGGAGGCCACAAAGCTCCTTTGACGGTGGTGGTGGAGCCAAACCAACAGTGGCGTGGGGTGGGGGACGGTGCCCGAGGCCTCTGGGAGGCTGTGCGCGGCCGGCGGGGGGCGTGCAGGACCCTGGGCCGGGCTGTGCGGGCAGAGCCCGCTGTCGCTCCTGTCCCCCTTCCGCGCCGGGAGCCCGGGGTCTCTGGCGGAGCCCGGATGCGGCCCCGCTCGTTCGGGGGCCGCCTTGGGGCACATTCCCGTCTCTGTCCGCCTCTGGAGTGTGGGTGTCTGGCCAGCACGGCCTCGTCGAGGCCGTCCGCCGCCACAGGACCGCGGGCCCGCCTAGGAGACGGGATGCTGGCTGTCCTTGGTTGCGAGTGCCCTCCACCAAATGTCCCCGGCTGCGGGCGTGGAACGTCCCCATTCTGGCGCCCACAGCTGCACACGGTGGCACTCACTAAATGCATGGTGGGAGGAGCAGCTTTGGGCCCAGAATGTTGGGGTGTGTGGTGGCAGACAGAGGGTGTCCCCCTTCGCCTACCCTCCGGTGACCCAGGAGGCCTGCCCCAGATGACAGGGCCCCTTTCTTCTGGCCCCGCAGGGTGGATGGGTGGCGGGAGGCATCGCAGGCCATGGGGGACGCAGGCGGGGAGGGGCTGGGGCTGGACGGCCACGAGCCGTGGTCTGGCGACAGGAAGCGTCTGCACAGGGGAAGGCCCGCGGAGACGTGCTGGCTGATGTCCCTGAATGCACCGTGGCCGCCGGAGGGGATGGCGGGCCGCTCAGCCCGGGACAGGCTCCTGGGCGCCCGGCTCCCTGAGCGCCTGCAGGCTGGCTGCAGGAGACTTGCCCATGGGGCCCGGCGAGGGCAGCGGCCCGGCCGGGAGCGGGCCCAGAACGAGGCACAATCCACCCTTTGTTCCTGCGGCCGCCTGGAGCCCGGAGGCCAAGAGGAAACGAGGGAGAGCCAGCCAGCAGCCCTCGCCCGCCCCGCAGGCCCGGCTGCCAGGGCCCAGCGGACGCCAGGGCTGGGCTCCGCAAGGAGCTGGAGGGGCCGCCCGCCCCACCACCCTCGGGCCCGGCACAGCGGGGTGTCCACGGGGGGCCTGGGAGCCTGGGCCCTCCACCCCCGCCGGCCCCAGGCCTTGGCCGCCCGTGCCAACCGGCTCTGCGCGCACTCCTCCTCCTCTCCCCTCCCAGGCCCCCCCACCCCCCAGGCACTGGCGGCTGCTCTGGCTGAGGGTGGAGGAGGCAGGGGTCCCCTCAGAGGCGAGCGGAGGGGTCTGCGGTCCATCCCGCCGCAGCCAAGCTTGTTCCCTTGCCCGTGGAGTGGGCTGACCGCAGCCCTGAGGGGCCGACCCTCTGGCCGATCCTGCCGCCCCCCCCCCCCAGGGACAGTCCGGGGCCACCGATGGGCAGGTGGGCGGCGTGTGTGTGTGCACGTGAACTAGTGTGCATGGGCTTTGAGCCCCGGGTATCTCCTCGCTCAACCCCCCCCACGCATCCCTGCTGGCGGGTTCTCCCTGGGGGTCTCAGTGGAGCCGAGAGGACGCTTGGTATCTGTCCTGGGACGAGCTCTAGCCTCTGCCTGCGTCTGCGCCGAGGCTGAAAGGTGACCCAGAGCCCCTCTGTGGCGCCGTGATCCTTCTTATCTGCCCTGGGAAGGGCCGACTCTGTCCAGCGGGGCCCAGCTTTGATCCTCACGGGCCGAAATCCCCACCACGCCGGACAGCCCGGGAACCGGAGCCCTGGCCGGCAGCCCCACCCCGGGGACAGGCCCCACAGCCCCGGGCCCCCGCTCCGGCCGCAGGGGTGGGCGCTGGGCCCTCCGGGACGGCCTGGGGTCTGAAGTCCGCCCAGAAGTGGGGAGGCCCTGAGGGGGGCAGGAGGGCCTATCCCAGGGCAGGGCAGGGGTGGTGCGGGTGCCCCGCTCGGGGAGGGCAGGGGGCAGCCGCCCCCCGCCCCCGACGCTGCACCTGAGCCCACACCCGCGGCTGTTCCTCCTAATGCGGCGGCACCGAGGATCGGGCTTCCCTGGGCACCAGAGGGAGCGTCTCCAGGGCCGGGAGAAGGGACTCCGAGGCCCGGTCCCTGTGGGTGTGTCTCCGAGGCTCCGGGCTGAGGTGCTGGGGCCGGCAAACCTGGGGCTCAGACTACGTGGCCCGCCTCCCCCACGCCCGAGAGGGTGTCCTGCTCGGCCTGGCCTCGCCCTGGCTCTCCCAGCTGCGGGGTCACTCAACGTCCCCCCGGCCTCCTGCTGGCCGCAGAGGGCCCGCCCGGATGGACGGAGGTCCCAGGGCTGGGGTCCCGGCCCACTGCCCCTCCCTGGCCTCCTGCAGCAGAGGGGACACGGGCTCCAGCTGCAGCTGTGCTCCGCAGTGTCCCCGCGGCCAGACTGACCTCCTGTGGCCTTCAGGCCCCTGTTGAGCCCACCTCTGGCTCTGGCACCCAGGGCTTGTCCAGGAGGCTGTCGGAGCAGAGCTGTGTTCCCGGGCTACCCCCTCCCTGTCCGATGGGGTCCCCCCGGGCCAGGAGGGCGGGGATGCTGCACACTCCGGGTAAAGTAGCACGTCCTTCATGTCGGTGGAACTGCCCCCCACTGCGGACGGTCCCACAGCATGCGTCCGGTGACCTAGCGAGGCGGGGAGTGGCAGATGCCCCTCTGGCGGGGACAGACAGTGTAGAGCAATACGCTTTCAGACAACAGGATAAAAACCCTTGCCAAGGGCACCTGGCTGGCTCAGGCCGCGGAGCACGGGACTCTGGATCTTGGGCTGCGAGTTCAAATCCCATGTTGGGTGTAGAGATTACTTTAAAAAAAAATAAAGTCTTAAAAAATTTATTGCCAAGAGGATGTGTACCCGGCCGGGATGGTAAGCGGTGACAGCCACAGGCTGCCCCAGAGGGAGTCACCCGGAGTCACGTGTGCTGGCGTGTGGCCCTTGGCCCAAGTCAGGTGGTGAAAGAGGAACCAGCCAGCGTTGAATCTGGGCCTGGAGGGGGGTCGCTGGGTCTGGCGAGGCGTCCTCAGCTCAGGTGGGGTGTCTGAGGGTCACTGGCCTCCCCCGGCTCACCTCCAGGTGGCCCTTCCCGTTTCGACGGCCAGACTGCGGTTTGTTCGTGTCCTCGTGGGAGGTGGATGCGGCTGAGCAGGAAAGGGCTGGAGGTGTGGTCCGCGTGGTGGGGACCTGCCTCTGTACCCCGGCGCCCTCAGCACCAGGGACCCGCACAGGAGTGTGCGGCAGGGGGCGGGGGCTCGTCGTCCGGGCGGATGGGAGCAGGTGCCCCCCAGGTGTCAGGGACAGCAGGCTGGGCACCCCCCGACTCCTCCCTTGGGACCAGAGTTGCGTAAGTGAGCGCTGGTGTGGCCAGCCCGGCGGGGGACCGGGAGCGGCCGGGGCCAGGGCAGACCCCCGTGTGCCCCGGGGAAGCCTCTCCCGGAGCCGGTGCAGCGCCAGCCTCCAAGCTTTCCGAGGGCCACCGTCATCTGCTAGACCCCCAAACACGCGCGGAGGCCGTGGGACCCCTGCCCCCTGGAGGCCCTCGGAGCTGCCAAGCCGGGAACAGCTGTGGCGAGCGAACACCGGGCAGACGTTCGCCAAGGGGAAGAAGCCGCAGGGGAACCCAGCCTGGCAGCCTTGGGGCCACCCCCCAAGCGGGAGGGTCCCGCGTGGCCCCCAGCCCCTGGGGGAGGGGAGCGGAAGGAAGCTCCCCAGCCCCATCCCGAGGCTCCGACAGCTCCAGCCCCGGGCGCAGGCCCCGGCACCTCCAGGGTCACAGCCCCGAGGCCACAGCCTCTGTCAGGAGCCGCCTGGGGTCAGGCTTCCCGGGCTCGGGCCCCGGGGCCACGCGGGGTTTGAGCCGCGGCTTTGGCTGCACCAGGCGGGCCCGCAGACTCTGGTGGGCGTCTCCGAGCCCTGGCTGGCCTGGCGTGTTGGTGGGGGGCTCCAGGCGGGCGCCGCCGCCGGGACCCCCGAGGCCGACACGGCCCCTGAGCCAGGGCGCCGGCCTCGTGCGCAGGGGCGTCGGGGCGTCTCCGTGCGGCGAGCCAGCAGGAACGGTTCTGGGCTCACGTTACACTTTCCACTGGAAAAACAGCCCCATTCTCAACATTGGCTCCGAGCGTTTACAAAACTGCTCATGTATCCAGTTTCCAGACGAGCGCTCCCTAAGCGAGCTGGGCCGGTCCTGCCGGGCTTGCCGAGGGCGGGCGCCCGGCCCAGCTGCAGCGACAGGCCGGGGCCGGGGGGCGGGGGAGCGGCAGAGGGCCAGGAGGGCAGGGCCGGCCCACGGCTCCGGGGCAGCCTGGCCAAGGGGCCTCGATGGACACAGGGCCCGGGCCCAGAGTCGGGGAGCGGGACGCGAGGCAGGGTGGTCGTCTCCCGGCGCCCCAAGCTGCCGACGCCCGCACGCGACTACGTCCTGTGTGTGCCGCACGCCCGGATGAGGCCCTGCAGCTGGAAGCGGGGACCAGGGTGGCGGCCGGCTCTGGGGCTCTGTCACCTGGAGGCACAGCTGCGCGTGTGGAGGGCCTGGGTGTGCACAGGTGTGTGAGCGTGCAGGCGCGGGGGCCCCTCTCCTCCCTCGCACTCGGGGATCAGGGCAGGACATGGGCCCCCGGCACCCCCGGAACACGGACACCAGGTCTCCAGGGAGGATTTTGGGGTCGGCCCCCGGACTGGGGTGGGCCAGGCTGGGCCCCGGAGGGCAGGCTCTCAGTTGGCCTCGGCATCCCCGGGGGCGGCAGCACGGGGGCCAGGAGTCTGCTGCCCTGGTCCCCGAGTGTCCCCGCGCCAGGCACCCCCAGGCTGGGAGGGAAGGCCCCGAGCCCCCCTCCAGTCTGCCCGTTTTCCTTGGAAGGCACAGGACACTCCCGGCGCAGCGTGGCTGGCACGCGGGAGGACAGAAGCGCCCACCGGGGGAACCAGGCCCCCCCCGGCCGTGTCCCCAGCCTCACAGAAGGCTTTTTCTGAGGCCAGAAACATCTGGAAACTCTTCCAACAACCGGATTCAAGCTCTTTGCACTTGGAAGCCAGGCAGCCCGGAGTAGGCTGGGGACGCAGGCGGCTTGGAGCCCGGGGCCACCCCTGCTGCCCGTGAGGAGAGGGGACGTCTTGGCTCCGGGGGAGGCGCTTCTGAGGCAGGAGCTGAACATGGATCAGGAAGGTGCTGGCCCATTTCACAGACGGGGCCAGAGGCCCGCCACTTAGCCCTGGGGGGCCGATGCTCCTTCCTTCTAACCCTGGTCTTGGCCCACGTCTCCTGTGAGGGGCCGATCCTGCAGGATTCTGGAAGCGTCGGTGCCCGCAGTTCCTCCCCAAAGGTGGGGGGGCCACTCGCGGAGCCTCACAGTGACCCTGGCCCCAAGGTCGTGTGCCAAGAAACCTCCGGGCCTCCCCTCGCGGGGACGCGACCCTTCTCGGTTTATGCCCAGTAAGCGCGCGCGGCAGGAGGAAAACAAGCCTCGGAGGCGAGGGGCCCCCCCAGCGCTCTGCGCTCCCAAACTACCCGCCCGGTCTTGGCTCGGAAAGCCCTGAGGCAAATCGTTTCTCTGCCAAATTTCAGTCTAAGACGTAGAAAGGCAGACACCAGAAGCAGGAAAAGTGAAAACAGAAAGAAAGGAGGCTTTCCTCGGAGAAGGACGGTCTCAAAGGGGCACAGGAGCTGGCCACCCGCCTCAGGGACACAAAGCGGGGGTCCCCCCTCGGGCACTCAGGAGGGCCCTCACCTGCGACGTCCTGCTCACGCCCACCAGGCCTGAGACCCAAGTCAGGACCCGTCACCCAGGGCCGGGAACAGAACCAGCTGCCCAGAAAGACCACGGCCCTCCAGTCTCGGCCCCGGTGCTGTTCCCCTCCCTCCCCCCTGCACACACGTACACACACGTGTGCACATGGATCCCTCCAGCCACCCAGGTCTGGCGCTGCCCTGCTCACGGGGTCTTTGCAGCCTGCGGGGTTGGACAAGGCGGTGTCCTGGGTGTCCAGGGGTGGGACGGGGTTTGCTGAGGGGGTCCCGTAGGCCCATGCCACGTTTAGACACGGAGGGCGACAGAGAGCCTCACCCCAGGGGGCCGGCCCAGGCAGGGAGCTGAGGCTCTGCCCTCATTCGGCACGCGGTGGGCCGAATGGCGCTGTGCCTCAGTTTCCCCAATTCTGCAGCCACGAGGCTGCCCTTGCAATCCCCACGTCCTGCTGAGTCCAATGCCCTCTGTCATGTCTGGATCCTCAGAGGACGCTGGTGTCCACGATGAGTCATGTCACTCCTCACGCCTGGGTCAGCCGTCCCTTCTGCAGGGGCCCGAGCCACCCGAGTGAGGCAAAGCCTGGTTGGGCCCCGCCCCCTGCCCCCCGCCCCCCTGCAGAGAGCTGGGGGAGGGGAGCCCCTGCCTCTGCGCCTGGGTCTGGTGGCCCTGTGCCCACTTCCTCCCAGCCCAGCTCCGCACTGTGTGTCCCGTGTTCTCACCGACTGCCCCCCGCCCCGTGTTCTGTGCCAAGTGCCCCCCAGACCCCCCAGGCCCCAGCCCGAGCTGCTCTCCCCAGAGTCCAGGCTGCACCTCCGTGTCTCCACGTGGCAAAATAACATTTCCTGAAAATGAGTTTACGAGGTTCCTGAAGGTTGTAACTCCCGTCACCGAATTCTTTCTGCCCCTCCCCTGCTTCCGCGCCTGGCGATTTCCTGTCCTCTCTGAGCTGCTTCTGCCCCCGTCTGTGCGCGCGACGCCCCGCACCTGTCCTCGGAGGACACAGCCGGCCTGCAGGGGCCAGAGCGACAGGTGAGGAGCCCGAGGTCAGGTGCAGAGCGCCCCCCACCCCCGCCTGAGACTGTGGCTTCCGGGGGCCTCTACACGTCAGCAGGAGCCGGAGACCCCAGAGAGGGACCCAGGACTGCCGCGGGGTCTGCAGACACCTGCCCCCTCCGCCGCCGCCCCAGGCAGTGCCTGCCGCCGACTCTGCTGGGCTGGCCGGTGGCCGGGGAGGGGGGCACGTCCGTAGGGTGCAGAGCCGCACCTGGCGAGCTCCCTCTGCAGCCCCGGGAGGCAGGGGTCCATGAAACCATGAAGCCTGAGGGGGGAACCTGAGAGCAGCCCCCTCAGGAAGCGGCCAGAGCTGCCTGATTTACCCTGAGCTCCGCACCGTGAGCCCTGCCGCGGCCGCCTGCACGTCTGCGAGGCAGGGGACAGCGTCACTGAGCGTGCTCTGTGCTCAGCAGGCTCTTCGGAAGCAATTTTCCAAGTGGCGTTGGTGCTGATTGCACACACAATTATTTCCTTGTTGGGAGAATGAGGAACGCCCCTGCAGCCCCGCTCCCGCCCCTGCAGCCCCGCTCCCGCCCCTGCAGGAACCCGCCAGGGCACCTGGGACCCGCCAGCCCCGCCCAGCCGCCCTGAGCGTGCTGGACCTGCACCCCACTCCTGGCTCCGGGAGGCAGTGGTGTGTATCCGGGCCCTGCCTCAGCGCCAGTCAGTCTCTCGGGCTGCGAGTGCGGCCAGCCACGTGTCCACGGGCCCGGAGGGCAGAGCAGAACCCCCCAGAAGCACGCGGGCCCTGCGGCCCTCCCCCAAAGCTCTCTCTGAAGGGTGGAGGCAGCTTCGCCCGGACTTCTGAGCGCTCTGTGACACGTTGGAAATTTAAAAGCAAAAGTCCTGGGGCGCCTGGAGGGCTCAGTCAGTTAAGCACCTGACTCTTGGTTTTACCTCACATCTTGGGGTCGTGAGATGCAGCCCCGCATTGGGCTCCGTGCTCAGTGGGGAGTCTGCTAGAGACCCTCTCTCTCCCTCTGCCCCTCCCCCTGCCTGCACACGCTCGCTTGCTCTCTCTTCAATAAATAAAGCTTGAAAAGAGAAACAGAAGTGAAAGTCCTGTGCCATGGAGATCGGCGAACCCTCGACGGGGGCTCCTGCACCCTTGGGGCCGGGCTGTCTGGACGGCAGCTGCTTCCTCGACTCCCCTAAAGCCAGTGTCTGTGCAAAGAGCCGGGGTGTCCCCCGGAGAGCATCTTCCCGTGTCTCGGCTGTGTACCCGGAGACCACTGAGAAGAGAAGGGGCCGTGCAGCTGCCCCACACACCCGCACACACGGCTGCAAGCGCGCGTCGCCCGTGAGGGGCGCTGGGCTCGGGGCTCGTGCGTGTGACCGGCGGCGCCTGGGAGGACACGGGTGTCGGTTACCAGCCACGTTCCAGCTGGAAGGCCCCCAGGATCTGCGGGTCTGGAGAGGGGGTGCACACAGGGAGTCAGGGACACCTGCCCCCTGCCACCATGCAAGTCCCCGGTCCGCGGTTCCCTTAAGTGGAACACAAAATTGGTGCAGACTTGGATTTACCACCTAAGAATTTTAGGAATTTCCTCCCGTCTGAAAAGAAAACGCGTTCCAAATCTCCCTCCATGTCACGACTGCGGGGGCGTGAAAGAGCTCTGCACTCCCGAGGGTCGGCCGGACCTGCACGGCCCCGACTCCCACTCCGCGGGGCGTCTGCACAGGGCGAGGGGCCCGGAGGCGGCAGAGCCCAGGCCTGCTTCCTCGGTGCCGAGCCCTTCCTGAGCTCGGGGCCGCCTCTGTTTTCCTGTCGGTCCCGGGGCTGCTTCTGCAGAAGTCCGGCCAGCCGGCGGGTGGGAGGCCATGGGGGGCCCGGCACCCGGTCCCCAGCGGCCAGACTTGGCAAACAGCGCCGGTCACACACCCTTTCTTTCACTTCGGAAAAACACACCCAGCAACTGTGTGTTACTATCCAGTTCGACTCTTCATCCATGCAAATTTTACGGCTAGAAACAAAATTTTTGACAGATGGTCCCTGCTTTGTCTTCGAGACGATGGACGCCCAGAGGAGAAGGACCCACCGAGGCCTCGCCAGGCTGCTGGCCCCTCCCGAGTGCCCGGAGCACCGCAGAGGCTGGCGGGGGAGGAGGGGCAGGCGCCTGGTGCCCGCGGGGTCACCCTGGGTGCGAGCTTGTGGGGACTGGTCCCCGATGCAGGACCTGAGAACCCAGGGCAGGGGATGTTCTTGTCGAAGGAAAAGAGGGAAGGAAATCCGGCCATGGAACCGAAAGACTCGCTCCGGAGTGGGGAGCCGGGGGGCCTGAGAGGCTGGTCCTCTTCAAAGGTGTCTTTTCGGGCAGATTTGACTTCATAACCACGGAAGTCTGTGCTGCGATTTTAAAGAGAATTAGACTGAAAGCGGTCCCAACACACCAGGGGTTTGGGGAAACTACCTCTTCTGGAGGTGCGCCCACGGAGGGGGGTGGGGGTGGGGGTGGGGGATCTCCCGGAGGACCCCGGAGCACCAGCCTCTTCTCTTCTCTGGAGGGAGCAGGTCTCTCCAGCGCCGAGCCCCCGCCGGGAACCCGAGCTAGCCACCTCCCCTTGGAGAGCCCATCAGACCCCGACCATGGGTCCCACCCGCCTCCCACCTCCCCCCGCAACCCCGCCCCTGCCCTCCTCCTCAACTCCCATCGCCTCTGCCTCCAGATTGCCTGCCAGGCTTTCCTGGGCCAGGGGCTTAGGACGCTCGAGACTTGGGACTCGCAACTTCCTGGGGTGCTGGGGCCAAGGCCCCTCCACAGCTGGGCCTCCCGCCTGCCCTTTCCCAGCCCCATGGCCGCGACACCCCATCGGAGCGCTCCCCAAGGCTCTGCTCCCGCGGGGGCGGGCGTGCTCACCCCCCATGTGTGCAACGGGCTACGGAAGCTGCTCCTGGGAGCCCAGCTCTACTAAAACCAAAACAAATGGTCCAACAGGCAGGGCGCCTGAAAGATGAGACAGTCCGGACTATGCTGCTCGGCCCAAGGACAGACGAGCCCGCGGGGCGGGGGCCTGGGGGCTGGGTGGTGGGGGAGAGCGGGGCGGGGGCGGGGGACGGGGCGGGGCCATTTCCAGGCACCTGCTGGCTGGTGAGGAAACGCCCTCCCTCTCCCAGTCTCGGGCTTGAGTGTCAGGTTGTGATTAAGACAAGAGGAGAAGCTATGAAACCACGATAGCAGATATAAGCTGTCAAGCGTTTCCCGGCCTGACCGGGAGCGCCCCATCCGGCGGTCGAGGCATACGAGGCGCACGTGAACGGAATCGTTTATGAAGGGGGGCTGGTGCTGGGGCCCCGGGGCTCGCTGTGGCCGCGCACCCACTGCGGAGGTTTGCCCCACTTGTAAAGCCCGGAGCGCAGCCCAGAGAAGGGCCCTAGGCCCAGCCGGCGCTTTCAGATGTGCCGCTTTCTGGGCGCGTTGCTGCCACTGGCGCCTGACGGCCTCCCCAGGAGCTGCGTGACAGTCCCCCAGCCCCGCCCCGCAGCACAATCCGGGCAACACCCCCCAAGTCCGAGAGGACCTCGGCAGCCACCGGTGGCTGTTCAGGGCCACGCTACGCTGCTGCTGCTGCTGCGCTCACGGGGGCAAAGCGAGCCTCGGGGTCTAACCTGCCAGCCCCTCATCTTTGTGACTTTCTCCCGCAGGGCCACTGGGAGCGGCCCCGTCCGAGGGCTCGTGCCTGGCGCGGTCGGCCAGGGCTGTCGTCTGCCCACAGTGCTGCTACTCCGACGCCTCCCGGCATCGGCCCCCTGCGCGGAGGCCGCCGAAGCAGCAGGTGTGCTGGACTGCCGACAAGCAGCCGGGACATCGGCACATCGGGCCCAGCAGACGCCCCGGCGCCGCCCTGGCCGCGAGGAAGCTCCGCCGTGGAGAACGACAGCCCTGAAGACCCGAGCCCGAAGCCTGACGTCCAGCGCCGGGTGCGCCGACCTCCAGCCAAGCTCCCGGCAGGACCCCAGCCCAGGCTCGGACCCCGTGAAACTCTTGCCGCCCGGCGTGGGAGCTGGAGGACGACCCGCCCTCACGACTGCCACCGTCTCATGCCGGAAACCGTCCTGCACACGTTATGTAACGTTCGCCGAGAAGCACGTGCCGCGACGGGACTCCAGACACCGGAACTTTCCTGAAAGCAGAACCGACCTCAGACGCGCCCCCGCCGTGCGACGTGGGAGCCGCCAGGGCCCCAAGCCCTCCGAAAGGCCGCTGTGTGATGTGACCTGGCCAGGGCGTCACCTGACAAGGCCCCTGCCCGTGCCTCAGGCTCTCCAGGTGCAGACGCGGGTCCCCTCCTCTCTGCCCTGGTCCACACCCGCCTGCACTGTGAGCCCGGCCCCGGGAAGGAACACAGACCAAGTTCCTTGATAAGTTTCAGGTTCTTGCCACATAAAGGATCACAATTGGCCCTAGAAGCCTCTTTCCAACCCTGTGTGGTCTTCACTAGTTGCTGTCCTCAGCCAAGAACGAGTGTCTCACCCACCGGGCGGGAGGCCGGCCCAAAACTTGGCTCCGGAGACCAGTCACTGCCCAACACAGCATTGCCTGTGAGTCCTGGACAACCAGGCGACCGTGGCCGCTCGGGACCGTGTGGCCGTCCCCCGTGGGGGCCTGTGTGCAGGAGCTGGGGCTCGATCCCCCGCGGGCGCACCACCCCCGAGCCTTCCTGCAGCGAGCCAGCCCGGGGGGCGCGCTCGGCTGCAACGCCGACGTTTTAGGGAACTTTGAAGGTAATAAAAGGGCCAGGCTTCAAACACATCACCTGTATGCCGCCCTGGACAATCAGAGAAATACTTTATTCAAATTCAACTGTGCAAGCGTATTCCATCCAGTACCGACTGCTTCCTCGGCGTCACGTGCTGCCGGCGGCCCGAGAGCCCCAGGTGGACGGCCCGGGAAGGACCTCGTTCACCTTCTGAGCGTGGCCGCCCCGAGGCCAGCAGACCCTGTGGGGCGTGGGAGCCGTGAGCTGAGGCGCACACACACGCGTGAGCTCCTCTCACCAAAGCGCAGAAGCGCGGCTCTCAGGAAATCAGCAAGTTTCGGGTCCACTTCTCCCACACGCACGCAGACACGCTCCCCACACGCTTCTCCTTTTCAACGCAGGACACACTTGCCTACACGCTGCCTCTGCAGCAGAGCAGAGATGCTGATGGGCGGCCTGGGGGCCAGCGTCTGGGAGCCCCCGAGGCTGGGCGAGCCCCCTCTTGCTGCTCGGCCCGGGGCCGGGGGTGCCGCAGGCTGGGACAGTGCCCTGCAGGGGACCGGCAGCCATGGGATCCTAGGAGTCAATTCAATAGACCCACGTCAGGAGCCGGCTGAGGTCCAGAGCCAGCCCCTCCTCTGTGTTGGTGCCCCCAGCAGGGAGGGGCCGGGTCCTCTGGAGGGGGGCGGGGGGGGCTCCGGAATGGGGGCGGAGGGCATAGATGCAGCTCTGCGCGGGCTGGGGAAGACGCGGGGCGCCGTGGCTGGGCTATCCCAGAGGACAAGATGCGTGCTCGCCATGAAGGAGCTTAGGTAAGGGGGGAGGTGTCTGCCTTTAGGGACCACCTGCCCTGGAGGGATGAGACAGAGAGCCTGGATAGAGACCCCAGTGGGGGTTCCAATAGGCAGCAGAGAATGGGGACCTCCAGGGTCAAAGATGAAGAGTTGAGCGACTTACGGTCCCATCAGGGCTGGCGCACGGCGGCCCAGTCCAGCCCCGCCTGCTTCTGTAGACAGGACTTTAGCGGGACGGCCTCGCCTGTCTACTTACCTCTACGACCTTGTCTGCAGAGCTGACAGCACTTACTACCTGCCCTTTACAGAAATGTTTGCCGACACTAGTCCGTTCCTGGGCTAAGATACCTCGGAACCATGAAATGGCTCCCTTGGAGTTTTCAGTAACAAAGTAACTGCCTAAGTTACATTTTAGTTTCAAAAAAACAAAACGTAGGTGCTCCAGTGGTGCAATCGGTTAGCACGCGGTACTTATACGGCAGTATGTGTGCGAAAAAAACAAAACGTGATGTGGTCTACATGACGTCATCTTACTCAGAACACGGACAAATGGGTTGAAAAGGCAATCCACTGAAGGTTCACGGCATTTTCTGTGGGGAGTGGGGTGCCCCGCGCCTCCCGCCCGGGCGTCTGGGGAGCGGCAAGACACTACCTGGGAGCCTGTGACACGCTGCTGTGACCGGGCGTCAGGCCGAGGAGCTGAGGGCTGCGGCGGGAGATGCTGCCTGCGGAGGATGGGATTAAAAGGTGAAGGTGCGCGGCTCCGGGAAGGCAGACGGACAGCACCCGACTGTCCCCCACCACGTCCTTGACGTCCTGCTCTCACGCCCTTCCCGAAGGCACAGGGGTGTCCACAGGGCGGGAGCGTCCGGGACTTGGCTCCCCCTGCTCCGCAGCTGCCCGGGGGACATCCAGGCCACAGGAGCCGGGGTGCAGCTGCTCAGCCCCGCAAAGCCTCCGCCTGACGCCGCGCGCTGAGCTGCGGGCCTGCCGAGGGCGGGCGAGCCGTAAGCCTGCGGGCACCTGCGCTCCACCCTACGCTCTGTCTTGGCTCCTGTTAATCTGAGAACCACTGGGAGGAAAAGCCCTTCTAGAAGCTTCCAGCCCTGAGGAACGCCTCGGTGCCGGGACTAGCTCGTCTCCACCCACACAGAGATATTCACACTCCCGAATTTCTGCTAACGAGAAGCTTCCTTTAGAGATGTAAACAGCCCCCGGCGTGCGTTAGCCATAGCACAGAGCGAATCGGAAGACTACTCCTGTTTAGCACCAAAACTCTTTGCAAACTCTTTGCGTCCGAATCTTGGGAGAATTTTAACAGAAGAACGGCAGGGAAAGAAAAGACAGGATTTAGGGTGACCACGTGTCCTTTCATGATCGGAGAACCGGGTCAGAGAGAGGCAGTACCTTTTCCAGGGCTGCACAGCACCGAGCGCCCAGTGGGGGTCGTTTCGGCGCTGCTGGGCTGTGTGGACCGTGGCAGGACTCGGCTCACGGCGGCCTCCAGCAGCCGACCCTCAGAAGCTCTGCAGAATCTCTGAGAGTCAGGGAGACAAACTGTCCCATGTGTTTTATTTCCTGCTTTTTCTGGTGCCTTGACACCGTGGGGCCTTGCTTATCCCAGAGAGACCACCCTTTCCGGGGCTAGCTGACTCCCGAGGGGTAATGATGCGTCTGGAAGGCTGCCTTTGACACGCAGTTTGGACACCCCAAGCCTGGGCTCCAAATCACCCCGACCTTTCCCACTCCCCCCTAATCGCCTGAGGCCAGCAACGCTGTTGAATGCACTTTAGAAAGACTTCCTTTGAAAAATGGAAAATCTTTGCTGTTGAGAGAGGGCACGTTTCATTACCCAGAACACGGGAAGAGTCATCTGTGACGCGGGCCGGGGGCATTTCCGAATGGGGCAACAGGTGGCAAAGCAGGCAGGGGGTGTGGTGGGTGCCGGGGAGGAGCCCCGGGCCTCGGTGAACGGAGGGCCTGTGCCCCGGGGGACAGACGCCCGCACTCACAGCTCCCCCACTCATTCCAATGTGCTCGTCCAGAAGGGGCCCGGGCTGCCTGGGAGCTGAGACGAGCGGACCTCACGAGCGCGAGGACAACCACGGACGGAGGCGTGGATCGGCAGCGCGGCGAGCCCATCCGTGGCGCACAGCACGTCCTCGTGCTCCCGCAGGCCCCTGGCAAGTCGGCGGGACGCTGCAGCCCCGGCCAGAGTCCAGTCGGGGATGGAGGTGAGCGCCGGGGAGAGGCTGTGCCACGTGACCCCGGCGGCGGTGGACGGCACTCACGTGTGGACCGAGCGCCCGCAGAGTGACGTGGGGACAGCCAAGGCCTGCAGGTGCAGAGCGGGCTCCCAGCACACCGCCTCCGCACAAGACACAAGACAGTCTTGAAAAAGAGGAATAAGGCTGGAGGGCTCCCTGCACAAAGAGAAAATCTACAGCGGCAGAAAAGCAAGTCCTCACACGCAGAAAAACGGCATGACTTACGGCCGACTCCTCACCAGAAATGAAGGAGCGCGAGGCGGTGGGAAGCCTCCACCAGGCTAGAAACGGTGGGGCAGGAACTCCACGTGCGGCGAAGGGACCCTTGAAGATGCAGACAAAATGCAGACATTCAGAGGTGGACAAAGACTGAGAATCCACTGCCAGCTGACCTGCCCTACACCAAAATGGTGCTTCAGGCTGGGATGAAGTACGAGCCAACAGTCACTTGAACCCATGGGAAGGAAATGGTAGAAATGTGGTACAAGTAAAGGATGTGTGTGTGCGACTTTGTTTTCCCTTAGGATCTTCAACAAACGGGATATTGTTTCAAAGAAGTCATTAGGATACTGTGTGACTGGGTTCGTAATGCTACGAATGCCATATGTGTTATTCCGTGCTATATACAGCATATGCAGTTATACGTAAATAGGTTATCATGAAGTGGGGGAGGAATTGTAAGGGAGCAGTGAATTTCACCAGAGTTAAGTCAGTATTCACTTAAAGTAGATTATGATAGAGTGCATGGTGTAATTCCCAGGCAGTCACTGAGAAAATAACAGAACACGTTGCTAAAATATCAACAGCGGAATTAAACATGTGTTAGTGGGCTTAGCTGTCATAACCCAACACTACAGGCTGGGGCTTAGCTAGTAGACATTTATCGTTCGTAGTCGTGGAGGCTGGCTGGGCGTCTAGGAAGGGCCTCTTCCAAGCCTACCGATGGCGGTCTTCTCTCTGCGTGCTCATGTGCACGTGCGTGGAGAGTGAGTCAGTTCTCTGGTGTCCCCTCTTTTTGTTTTATGGTTTCGTTGACACAAATACAATGTGCCTTTTTTACCCTTGTGTCTCTTATGAGGACCCTAACCGTATCATACCAGGGCCCCCCCATGACCTCACTGACCTCCTAAAGGCTCTGTCCCCACATAGCCATGTGGGGTTAGGGCTTTGACATAGCAATTTTGAGGGGATACAATCCCATCTGTAGCAAAATGATACACAAAAAATATTTAATGCAAAAAAAGGCAGATAAGGAGATGCAAGTAACAAATCCCAAGCTATACATAAAACAAATAACAAAATGGCAGACATATATCCAAACATGCTAACCGTATTAGCCATCAATGGACCAAACACTCCGGTGAAAACGCAGACAGTATAAGAATGGATCAGGCAATAAGGAAAGCAAAATCTGATACTGTCTGCAGAAGGCATGCTTTGGATTCAGACATAAATGGGTTGAAAATAAAAAAGAATGGGAAAGACTATGCCTTGCGACTGTGACCAACTTAAAAATTAAATGAACAGAATTCCACCATCAAAAGCAATTACTGAGGCATAAGTTTATCAACAGAAGAAAGACCTAGGGGCGCCTGGGGGGCTCAGTCATTAAGCATCTGCCTTCGGCTCAGGTCATGATCCCAGGGTCCTGGGATCGAGCCCTGAGTCGGGCTCCCTGCTCAGCGGGAAGCCTGCTTCTGCCTCTCCCTCTCCAGCCCTGCTTGTGTTCCCTCTCTCCCTGTCAAAAAAAAAAAAAAAAAAAAAAAAGTAATACCTGTACACCGAGGCCCACAGACAGCCCCCTGGATAAACTAGAGATCTAGGAAGTGGGGAAACAGGCGTGACGTGCTGATGGGGTCAAAGACTCAAAACCGTTAAGACAGCAGTTCTCTCCCAAACTGACGTGCAGATACAACACAGTTCCCATCAAAATCCCAGCAGGCTTTTCTTGGTAGAATTTAACAAATGAATATTAAGATTTATGTAACAATGCAAAGGTTAGAATAGCCAAAATCATTTTGGTAAATTAAGGACAAGGTCAGAGGGCTTGCACTGATTTCAAACTTTATGGCGAAGCAAAAATAAGATGGTATTTTTAAAAATTCCATTTAAGTAGTCTCTACACCCAACGTGGGGCTCAATCTCACAACGCAAGATCAAGAGTTGCACGCTCCACCGACGGAGCCAGCAAGTGCCCCTAAGACGGTATTTTGCTCAGTGGAAAAGAATACGAAGTCCAGAAGAAAAGTCTGGCAGTTATGACCACTTGATTAACCTCAGTTTTGGACTGCTTATCACATGCAGAATTACAGCTTTTATATGTGTATCTTGCATCCTGTAACCTTACCAGCGTCGTCTGATTTCTACTCGCATTCTTAAAGATCCCTTATGATTGCACACAACGGCATACCATCTATGATAAGGACACTACACTCATTCTCACCCAATCTATGTGCCTTTCATGTCCTCCTCTGGCCTCTCTGTACTGGCTGGAGCCCCCACTGGCTGTTGGATTGGAGGGGGGCTCTGGACACGGGCGCCCCTCCACGCACCTGGTCTCAGGGGATAGCGCGCTCCCTCTCAACAGATGCCCTTTACCTGGTGAGGAAGCTGCCTTCTAGTACATGTTTCTTGAGAGTTTCTACCATGAAGGATTATAGAATTTTCTCCAATTATCTTTCGAAAAGATCTAATGTTTTTTAAGTCTTTTATTTCTACTAATATAGTTAATTAGTGGATCTTCAGATGTCAAATAACCTTGAATTACTGGGATAAACCCCACTTGGTGACGGTATACAATCCTTTTCCTGTGTTGTTAGATTTGATTGCCTCACATATTTTTAAAGAATTTTGCATCCATATTCATACGGAATACTGCTCAGTTATTTTTCTTGTGTTGTCTTTGGCTTGAAGATATTGCTGACCTCGTAAAATGAACTGGAAAGTGTTCAATCCTCTATTTTCCAAGCTTATGTAGGATTATTTTTAGTTCATTAAATGTTTCATAAAATTCACCCATGAAGCTATTGGGAAATGGGCTTTTCTTTGTGGAAAAATATTAAAATTATTAATTCAACTTCTTCACTTGATAGAGATCTATGCAGATTTACTATTTCTTCTTGAGGTAGTTTTGATAATGTCTTTATCAGAATTTATCCATTTCATCTAAGTCATCTACTTTGTTGGCATAGAATTGTTCATAACATTTTCTTATAGTTCTTTTAATATCTGTAGGGTATGTAGTGATGTCCCCCTTTCATTCCTGATACTGGTAATTTGTGCTTTCTTGGTCACTCTAGGTAAAAGTTTACCAATTTTGCTACTTTTTCACAGGACAAACTAGGTTCCACTGAGTTTTCTATTCATAGATTGCTAATATATTTTGTTGTAGTTTCTTAAGCTTGGAAGCTTGCTGGTTTTAGATTTCCTTCCTTTCTAACATAAGCATTTAAAGCTATACATTTCCCTCTAAGCATTGCTGTACCTGCATCTCAAAAATTTTGGTTTGTTGTATTTTCTTTCATTCACGGTATTTTCTGATGTTACTGATTTTTTTTCTTGACTCATTAAAAGTTAGTTATGGTTGTGTTGCTTAATTTCCAAATATTTGTTTTATTGATTTTTTTCTGCTGCTGATTTCCAACTTAATTCCACTGTCACCTGCAAATACACTTTGTGTGATTTTCATCCCTTTAACTGTGTCAGGACTTGTTTTATGTCCCGGTGTGTGGTCTATTCTAGACAGAGTTCCATTTGCTCTGGAAAGCAACGCGTGTGGTGCTATTACTGAGTGGGGCCCACATCTATGAGGTCAGTCCGTGGGGTTAACAGTGTTGTTCAAGTTATTGGAGTGTGATATTGAAATATCTGAGTCACAACTGGTCAATTAACCATTTCCCTTTTTATTTTTGTCAGTTTTGGCCTCCTGTATTTTGGGTCTTCCATTTTTTGTGTCTACAGTGATAATTATTATGTTTTCCTGGTGTACTGACCCTTTTATCATGAAATGCCCCTCTTTGTCTCTAATAGTATTTATCTCAAGACTGATTCTGGAGGCTCCCGGGGGACTCAGTCCATTAAGCGTCTGCCTTCAGCTCAGGTCGTGATCCCAGGGTCCTGGGATCGAGCCCCAAGTCAGGCTCCCTGCTCAGCGGGACGCCTGCTTCTCCCTCTGCTGCTCCTTCTGCTTCTGCTCTCTCCCTCTCTCTCAAGTAAATAATCTTAAAAACAACCACCACCCTGATTCTGTCTGATGTGAAAACAGCCTCTCTAGCTCTACGGGTTATTGTTTGCTTGACAGAGATTTTCCTAGACTTTTCCTATCTGTGCCCTTGAATCCAGAGTGTGTCTCCTGTAGGGCGTCTCTTGTGCCGTCTGACAATCTCTGCCCCGTTGGTGTGATTAGCGCATTCCCATCTGACGCTGTCGCGAACGGGTTAGATCTGCGTGGGCTACCCTGCTGTCTTCTCACTTCCTTCTACATCTTTCTTTGTGTAGCTGTTCTAGCAACCTCTGAGAAGAGTATTAAGATCTCTAAGATGGAATCATCTATTTCTTCTTCCCATTTCGTCAGCTCTCGCTTCATAAATCTGCGGTCGTTGCGTGTGTACACACCGTAACCATGTCTTCCTGATGCAGGGACCCTGATCGCCGAGATGCTCCTCTTCTCCAGAAACCTCCTGCATCCGAGACCGTTCCGTCCGGTACTCACGCTGTGGCTCCAGCGCGCCTGGTTCCCGCCCGCATGGTGTGCCCTGCAGCCCGCGCGCTGAGCTGATCTGTGCGGCTGGACTGAAGCGGGTCTCCTGCGCACAGTGTGGCTGCATCTTCTTCCTCCAGTCTGACCACCTCTGCCTCCTGCTCGGTGGCTTTAGTCCTACTCACGTCGAAGGCGAGCACTGACAGGACCGGACTTACACCCAGGCTGCTATTTGTCTATAGTCCTCGCGTGCTTTTCCTTCTAGTCTGCCTTTGCTGGCTTCCTTCGTGGTAAACAAACGCTTTTTAATGGAAAAATTTAATTCCTCTTGATTTAAAAAAACCATCTCTGGAGTCATGTTTGTGCTTAAACAAGCCTAGTTCCAGTTAACGCTGACTTCGTTCCCTCGAGCTGTGTCACCTCTGCTCCGACGCGGCCCCCCGTACTGCCTGACGGGCTACGTCTGTTTACGGCGACCCGACGAGTGTTACCCCCGCTGCTTCCGCAATCTTCGGTTTTGCCAAGTAGCCGAGAGCACGAGACCCCGTCCCCTCTGGCGCGTCAGGCACGGCTCAAGGCCCTCTGTTCGGGTTTCTGCAGGGCAGGTCTGCAGGCAACAATTACGTGTTTGTTACTCTGCCATATGTTTATTTTGTCTTAACCTTTGGAGGAGAATTCTATCAGATATAGGGTTCTCCACTGAGCCAGGCCGGGGGGGGTTGGTGGTCTTTTAGGTTCTGTTAGAATTTGAGGCCTATCCTTAAAGCTGTTGAAGACAGGAAAGAGGGAAAGCGAGCGAGACACCAGCGGCTGTAGGACGAGGTGCAGGGTGCCCTCCCGGGGAGCTCGGAGCCCAGAGCAAACCGGGCTGCTCAGCCTGCGGGCAGAGCCACGTGGACGCCGAGCTGCCCACAGGCTGGGCTGCGTGCCGTCGTCCCCGGAGGGCGGCCGGGCGCCACGTCGGCCTCACGCTCGCGGCGGCTCAGAGATGCACTGACCATAAGGGTGGGGAGCAGATGTGGCATAATGTTGGGGGATCCGGATGAAGGGAACATGGGCGTTTTTTATGTTGTTCTTACAATTTTTCTGTGTGTTATTTCTGTAGTATTTTCAAAAGAAATTATGAAAATATCAAGCCCTCATCTTACAACGTATCTCAAAATATACTCCAAAGAACTTGGAAAAAGGTAAATATTGGAAACTAGAAGAAAATGGTATGGATATGGAAAAAAGTCTGTCCAAACACAGAAATCTGTGAAGCAGAAAAGAACATAACTACATATTTGATACATAAAAATATTAAGCATATAAAATAAAAAAAAATCAAATGTACAAATAGCAAATTGGATAAAAGATCATTATCCTTCATCCTGAGGATTTCATATATATGAAAGACAACGGAAAAAATAGATAATTCACCAAAAAAAACAAGAGATGACTAAAACGAAGACACTCAAGATCACAGTCACAGAACTGAAGACACGTCCCCTCCAGAGTGGCAGTGAGGGACACTGGGACGCACGGGGCAGGACGTACACAGGGCAGTCATCCTGCCACTTCTCAATTCTCATCAATACACCTGGAAATCATCGAGGGGGTCCCCGTGTTTCCTTCTGGAAACGTGTTCGGGGAGAGAATCCAGTGAGGCCCAACGTCCCTGCACACAGCTCGCACACGCTGCGGATGGTGAGGGGCGAGAGCCCCCCGGGGGAGGTGCGAGGGCACCGCAGGCTGAGGACACGGACAGGCTGGGCGGCCGGGTCCCAGGCTTCTGTGCGGAGCGGAAGACGCACGGGGCAGGGAGGCCCACCCACGGGAATAAACCGGCGCCTCCATACACGGGGGCGGGGGGAGCACGAGGCAAAGAGGGGGTCAAGAGGCCGTGAGCAGGCTGAACAGCCATGTTGGGGGGCCGCCTGGCCAGCAAGAACAGCGCCCCCTGTGGAAATGGTAGAGCCACACCCGGGAGGGGCCCCAGGGGCCCCCCACTCCCACTCGGCTATGAGGAGACTGCACAGACCGCCTGCCTCTCGGTCCTACTCTGAGGCAGCTGCTAGAATGTCCCCCTCGGCGAGACGCAAAGGTGACGCAGAGAGCACAGAAGCTGGGGCCAAGGGCGAGCAAGCCTGGTGACAAGTCGAGAATGTCGGCCCCACAGGCCTGAGCTCACTGGGGGCCTGGCAAGGGGGTGGTGGCAACAGCAGAGGGGCTGGGCAGGGACCACCCTGACCCCGGCGGGCACAGGCGCTCACTTCATGAATCCATCGGCCACGGCGACAACCCCCAGGAGGCACCCCTGGTGATGGAACCGCTCTGCGTCACCACCCCCGGGCCCCCCAGTGGGCCCCCCAGCCCCATCATTTTGGGGAACAGGTCGTTCCCGCACGGACTTCGTGGAAGGACAGCACCGACACGGGTGGGTTCCTTTCCGGGGAGTGCAGCTCGGCCCGTGTGCTGACATGGGGCACGCGTGCGGGGACCCCCACTTACCCATGCGTCCGTGCTGAGGGGGGCTGATCAGAGAGATTCTTGCTGGGCCTACTGCCACTTCAGGCTAAGTGTGTAAAAAGAAAACAAGTCAGTTGCCAGCGCTGCCAGCGCTGAGTGAGGTGCCCCCCGTTTACTAAGAACACACGGCTTAGTCTCTGTCGGCCGCGCAAGTTCCTAGGCTGGCCGGAGACGGGCCCACCGCCGCCAGCGCGTGGAGGGCTCCGCTAAGTGCTCTGACGAATTTGGAAGAGAGAAAAGTCAAGTCCTCGACTGACTTCGTAACTTGTATCTTTTAAAGATTTTATTTGTTTTGAGAGAGAATATACACGAGCCAGGTTGGGGGACAGAAGGAGAGAGAGAATCTCAAGCGGACTCCCCACTGGCGGCAGAGCCCGATGCGGGCTCGATCCCATGACCCCGAGGTCATGACCTGAGCCAAAACCAAGTCGGACACTTAACCGACTAAGCCACCCAGGAGCCCCTGAGATCATAAATTTTAAAATCCTGACTAAATTCTCATTCTGTGCATATAATTTTGTCACCGTGAAATCTAGAAGCTGACGGGGCGAAGTATTCTCAGTCGCAGGGAGCCCTGCTCCAGCCACCGGCTGTCATGTCCCCTCGGGGACGGTCCCCCTCCCTGATTCCAAGGGAACAGCTCCCTGGTGCAGGGACTAGTGACGGGGGAGCCCTCTGCCAACCGCAGAGATGCTGCCAGGAGGGGGCCGAATGCTATTTCCGGCTGCCCCGCCCCCACTGGTCTGTCTCTAGACTTGGCCACCCCCCTGCTGGCCCCTGCTGGTGGCCCATCTCGCCAGTCCCCACCTCTGGCATATCCACCCCAGCGGTCCTTTACTCCCCCGTCCCGTCCAGCCCGCAGCGGCTCCTGGCGGCCCCGCTCCAGGGCACCCTCCGTGACCCTACGCCCTGGCTCATACCCGCCAGCCAGACTCAACCCTGGAGGGCCCGGCCCCCTCGGGCGGAGACCCTGCAAACAGCACCGCCCTGCCTGGAGGGCTGGCTCTCCACGCAGCTGGCCACGGACCGCGTGCTCGCACCCACGACCGAGCTTCCCAAGTTGAAGCGTCTTTCCTGGCCATCCGTGGGAACGGTGGGCTGGCTGCGGCTGACCCCCACGGGCTCGTCTGGTGCCACTCCTTCTGGGTCCTTCCCATCGGCCAGTCCTGGCAACTGCTTCATTCTGCTGCTGCGATCAGAGTGAGCCCAGAGCGCCTGGCCTGTCCACCCTCCCTGCGGCTCCCCATTCTGTGGCCGCCCACTGAATCACTGAGCCGGGGTTCCGGGGGGCCCCCACTCTCGTGCGCCCCAGCAGCCCTTGGCACCTGCTCGTCTCGCAGCCTCCCTCAGGGCTGTGCCCCGGCCCCCAGCTCCGTCTGGCTCTGAACAACGGACAGAGCATTTGCGACGTCAGAAAAATTACCATCACAGAGCAAGACTGAACGCTCCTGAGTTGGATCAGAACAGGTAACTTGGCTTTTCCCACCCCAGCTCCCGCTAAGAAGGACTCTCATGTGTTTCCAGGACAAGCCGGTAACAGGTGAAACCCAGAGGACACAAAGACCCAGAGCGCCCGGCTGTGTGGGCACAGGCCCGCCCTGGACCGGCTCCCGAGGCCGGTGTCCCACGCCAGGCTGCATGCTGGGCGGCTCGAGGGCAGAGGCCTGTTCGGGGCGGCCAGGAGCTCTCAGGAAAACCGAGAAGACCGCGCGTGGCCGGCGACGAGGAGAGCACTCCGCAGGGGGCAGGCGGTCATGGCGGGGCTCCCTGCCGCCGCACGCGGACCAGGCCTGGCTCGGGGGAGGACGCAAACACAGCTTCATGGCTCCCCTCTCCTTACAACTGGCCCAGCGGAGGGCTTTTCCCGCGAGAGGATAAACACTCTAGAAAGAGGTGGGACTCCCCAGTGTCGGGGGTTTCCAGGACAGCATCCCGCTGTCCCGCCCGGGGTGCCCCACGGGAGCTGCTGGTGGCCTGCATTCTCCACGGCTGACCTGCGTTTGCTCTCGGGACGCTCCTTCGAGCTGGCTCTCCCATTTCGCCGGCTCCCCTCGTAATTCCTGCGCCACAGGAGGCTTCGCTCCGTGCTGGTGAGTCCCCGGCAGAAATCGCCGGCGGGGAAGGCCCACTGCTCAGGGGAGGCGCCAGCTGCCCCATCCGCCCACAGGCTCTGCCTCGCTCGCCTTCTCTCCCACGACCCCCGGCTCGGCGCAGGGCAGCAGGGGCAGGAAGGGTGAGGCCCCCCAGGACCGGCAGGGGCTGACCCCCGGCTGCTTGCGCGGGGTCTGCGGTGGGCGTGGCACCTCCCCCGCTGCCTGTGGTTCCCTCACGCTGCTTCCCCCGCAGCCGTGGCCACTCACCTCGTCAGAAACACCAGACGACAGCGCTGGCCCGGCGAGAACCCTGTCCTCACGCCCCTGGAGGAGAGGGTGCTGCCCCCGTCCCCTGACGCCAGGCCCCCCAGGGAGACGGCGCTCACCCTGCCCCTGCCGGGGCCCACACGGTAGACAAGTAGGCTCGGCATTCTGCGTGGGCACAGGCCGGGCAGCCCGCAGCCCGAGGCCGGTCTCGGAACGCATGTGCAGTCATTCACTCCCACCCTGGAACCCTGTCTCCCAGAGAGCTCTGCGCAGAGCCCCGCTGCCCCCATCCGCCCCTGCCGGCAGCATGTGCTCCCGCCGGCCCAGCACCACGCTCTGCAACTTCGAGACAGTTCCCCGCGTTCTGGTCCCTCGGCTCTAACAGCCAGCGACCTGCGGATCCACGGAGGCCGTCGGTCTCAGTCTCCGAAACAAGGCCGCGTGTGGGGGAGGCTCAGGGCCCAGCTTCTGGGGAGCAGAGACCAGCAGGCAGTGCCCCCACAGTCTCCATCCAGGATGTGATGTAGAGCACGGAGACGGGTCGGGGGGAGGCACACGCCGGCGCCAACTGCTAAGCATGGGGTGTCTCCTGCATCCCAGCTCTGAATGGTCTTGCCTTCCTGCCTGTTCGTCTTGGAATCTGGATTCCTGCCTCACCTGGTTCTGGCGTGGCCCCCCCGGAAACGAGCGCTACTTGCCACGGAGTAGCCGGGACACCCGCGCGCGCCTCAGAGAATGACCGGGAGACCGCAAACGAGAAGCACCAGGCGCTGTGCCTGTGACGCCGCCGACACCGAGGAGCCCGGGACGCCGACACGGAGGGGACCATGCGCAGCAGCCCAGGCCACTCTCCCGACCCACAGGCTCCCCCTGCGAGCCACAGGGGCCTCCCTCCGGGGACCAGCTTCCCTATTCCCTTCCCTAGCTGCCTGCATGTGGCCGGGGGACAGTCTGGCTGCCTCGACCTGGGCCAGGCCTGGAGCCCTGAGCTTCCTCTGCTCTGGTCTTCCTCCTGCGTTCCTCGGAGCCCTTTGCGTTTGCTCTTGGCCGGATGGGGCTGAGCCTGACGACGCAGCATCACTGTCACCTCGCCCGCCCGCCTCCTGTGCCTCAGCGGGTCCCGGCCCCGCTCCCCGGAGGCTCATCCAGGACCTCTGCTAGCGACCACGTCCCAGGCCTCGGCCCAGCCCGCGACGAGAGACCCAGCCGTGGCCCGGCCATCGGGAGAACGCTCACGTCCCCGGCGCGGAGGAAAAGCATGACTGGACACCACATGGGGGACGCGCAGCCCGGGGACGTGTACTCACTTTTCTCACTGGGGAGGGAGTGCGGTCAACCTGCATGGACTCCACTCTGTTAAAGAGACAGTGGGACACGATCAGCGGGCCTGGGGCTCGTCCGCGATGTGAGCCATGTGAGCGCCGCCTGCCCGCGGTCTGCGAGCCCCACGCGCACAGGGCTGCTTTCCCTCCGGGCCCGGCCCCGCTCCCGCCCCACGCCCTCCTCCCTCGGGGCCAGCCCTGTCTGCGCCCCCCTGACTCCTGAGACTGCGACGCAAGCCGGACGTCTCGTCAACTTTCCCGAACGCTTCCTGCCTGACCAACCCGCTTTACACAGACGTGCTCCGTAGGCGCCGGCCCCCCGACACCTCAGCCCCACGTCTCCCGGGGCAGCGGGGTCCGAGCAGCCCCGCAGGGGAAAAGCGGCAGAAGAGAGGATGAAGAAGGGTTGAGGAGTGAACCGGGCATGCGCCCAGCGGTCAGGTGCCGCGCCCAGACTCAAGTCTCAAGGAAGAGCCCCGGCGAGGGGCGCGGGTCCCTTCAGCCGGGGCGGGTCAGGGTCCCCAGTGCTGCCACCAGCACGGCTGCGGTCTCCTGTCCTGCTTGTGCGGGAGTAGTGTCCAAGCGCCTCCCCTTCCCCGAGTCCCAGAGACGACAGCCACCAGCCCGGCGTGGGCGCAGGACGGCCCCCCGCCAATGATTACAGCTGTGGGGACGGAGCCGTGAGGGGCCAGCCTGGGGGGCACACCTGGCTCTGGGGCTGCGTCCGTGGGGCTCCGCAGGGCACGGAGGAGCCAGACGGAGGGCGTGCGCCTGAGTCCTGTGCTAAGTGCCGCCGAGCGTCCACCGAGCTGCCCAGCATCAGGGGACTTGCAGGGTCGGGGGTGGAGAACTGGAGGCGTGTTGGAGGAAGGGCTGTGTGACCGGTCACACCCGTGACCCTCAGGGACCCTCAGCTGTTCCCACCGGGCACACACCTGTCAGAGGCTGACGCATCAGGAGGCAGGAGCGGGTGTCCGCCGGGCTTTGCTGAAGGAGCTGTGGGGGGGGGGTCTGAGCGTCAGGCCGTGTCCCCCCAGCCCGGCCGCACCTGGTTCACATCCCTCCCTGCTCAGGGCCCGTGTTACTTACTTGAAACTGGAGTTTTTATTGCGCTGAAAGCTGTTCCTTGTGACAATCGCATACTGAACAAATGAAAAGAACACGTTAACTAAACCCTAAACGTTCACTCCCTTGTAATTCACCCCAGTTTGAAGCAGGAGACGACAAACTCAGCCGGATGCTCCCATCCGCCCAGCCCCCCATCCCTTGCCAGCCTCGCCTCCCACCGAGAAGGCCCCGAGGACAGGCGAGTGGCCTGCGGCTGGCTCGGCGCCCACTGCCAGCAGCGAGTGGGTGCTCGACAAGGACCTGCCACGTGACTCGGTGACCAGGGGCTGGGGACAGGCAGATGTCAGCGTCTGTGCCGTGGGGACCCAGCACCTCCGAGGGCACTGGCTCGCGAGCTCCGTGACACACATCCGTTCAGGGCCAGCCTCCCCAGGACACAGCACTGTCCCCGAGGGCCGAGCCAGTAATGCCATCGAGGTGACTGCCGCGCTGCCGACTGCTGTTTCTCGTGCGTGGTCGGTGGTCTGGGGGAGCCAAAGGGACACGGGCCAAGCCAGGGACGCGCACACGGCGAGCCGGCAGGACGGGCCCAGCCCGGCCAGAAGGGCTCCACTTGGGAGCGAGAGCCCGGGGAGAGCAGGCAGATCTGGACCCGCGGGGGTTGGGTGTGGAGACACACGGCCTGGGATGTGCCCAAACAGACGACGGGGACAAAGATGAGCCGACCCCGCGGTGGGGAAGATGATGAGAAACTTTCTAGGAACACAAAACTGAGCAGCCGAAGTGAACGTGAGGGGACAGAGGTGTGCGGAGCCGAGCGGAGAAGCCGGGCCGGGGCCGCAGAGACGGGAGCCACAGGGGGGGCAGCTGGGAGAGAGCGCGGCTGCGGACGGGTTCCCCAGGAAGAAAGCAGTTTATATGCCAAGGAGGACAATCCGAGTGACCCCCGCGTGGGCGTGTCGCCCTCTTTGCCGCTCCCTGGACTCAGACGGAGCTCGCACGGTCCCCGCAGCTGTGCACAGGATCTTTCCAGGGGAGCAAAGGCTGTGCCAGCCCGGGGCTGACCTCCCCGGAGTGTGGGGCCCAGAGCACACCCTCACCCTGGCGTCGGCTGCTGGGGGCCCTTTCAGCCCAGACAGGCCCCGCGCTGGCCGTGTGCCCTCCAGCTGCCTGGGCACCCCGGCCGCAAGCGTCCACCTGCACACGCGGCCAGCTGAGCGGCCAGCAGCTCCCCAGAGTCACTGACGGTAACCGAACATGACCCAGTGAACCGGGACTTCTCCAGAGTCCCCGTGTCAACACACCTAACGGGACCCTAGTCCATCTCGCAGAGCAGAAGGTGCTGTGGCCCGAGGGGGCCATGTGGATGCTGCCCCGGGGGGACCGTGGGCTCCACGCTGAGGCATGAGGGCTGCCCACACTCGCCGTCACGGGCGCCACGGCTCCTGCAGAGGGGAGGCCGGCCGGCTGCGGGCGGGGGTCCGACAGGGCCTGGCCGCAGAGCCCCTCCGCCCCGGGATGCCCGGGAGCCCCCAGGAGAACCCTCCTGTGTGTGTTCACGGCTCCCTCCGCTTCCCACCGCGGTTCCGCTTTGACAGAAGCTTCTAGCAAACGCACGTGCTCTTCCTTCCTCTTGGTTACGAGGTCTCACGAGGTCTCAGACGGCCGAGCGGGCAGCCGTCAGCCGCCCCGGGTGCGCCGGTGGAGAGGACTCACCGCTGCAGCTCTTCCATCCGCAGCGCTGACTTCCGAAGGGATTCCTCCAGCTTTGTGATCTAAACACAATCGGATCCTGGTTACTGGGCGCGCGCTGACCCTCCAGACGTCATAAGCCTCGAGTCGGGACGGGGCTGACCCGGGCACACTGGGTCACCGTGTGGTCACCCGAGCCGTGCGGGGTAGCCCAGCCTCGGCAAGCGGCCTCGCCCCGGTGCTGCTCTGAGCCCTCCGTCTACACTCCACATCTGCTTTCACCGAGGCCTTGCTCTCCTTCCGTGTGGAGGAGGGTATTTATGGGGCAAACCGGTGTCTCGAACGTCCTGTTGCCAGCGTTCCCCAGGGCCACCTCCCAGCGGCTGTGTGTGGACAAGAGCCTGAGGCTTCCTGGGGACGCTCACGGGTCAGTGTTGGTGTTCGACAGCGAAACTGCCCCCGTGACCACGGCCGGGTCCCCCAAGCGGCCACGGGCCAACCACAGATGAGAACCCGCACCGGGCTGTGGGTCAGCAGGACAGGGGCCGGCCCCGGGGTTCACGGGGCAGCAAGTCAGGGGAGTTACCTTTTTTTGATAGAAGGCCAAGAGTCTCTTTCTGTGCTTTTCTTGAAATTCTGAAATCTGAGCAGAAAAGGCGCGTCAGCTGTCCCAGAGCCGGGGGCTGGGAGGGCCTTTGGTGGGGGCACAAGCACACTGCGCTTCCCCGCGCCTCGTTCCCCACCCGCCCGCCTGCCTGGGCCCTGCTGGCTGCCGCCCCGTTCCGGGCGCGTGTGCAGGGGTGCGTGCCCTGGTGCCCGTGCCGGCGGGGGCCGTGAGCTCCGTGTGAAGGCCACATCGTCCCCCTCGCGTGGGCTTCGGTGGCGCTCAGGGCCTCGCCATGGGACGTGACACAACCCAGTGGGCACAGCAACCGGATCACGGGACGGCCTCCTGACCAACAGCACCCACGGGGACACCCTGGATGTGCTGCCTAGACAGGGCTGGCCGGGGACGGCACGGCACGAAGCGGAGCCCACAGAGCCCAGGGACCTCGTCCGGACCCCCAGCGCCCGCTGTACCTGGGGCCGGTGCCACCTCTGCTCTTCCACTTAGAGGAGGCCCGACTTCCACATCCGTGGTGAGAACTCTAACATAAGTCAGAAACTGCGATCTGTGATCGACTTGGGAAGGAAAGAGCCCCCCCACGTTAAGGGAAGTTCTCATTATTTATTGTATTTGTCGGGGGGTGGGGAGCAAGAGGACCAGCCGGGGAGCAGCAGAGGGAGAAGAAGGCTCCCCGCTGAGCAGGGAGCCCGATGTGGAACTTGATCCCAGTACCCCGAGACCACGACCTGAGCCAAAGGCAGACGCTTCACCGACTGAGCCCCCAGGTGCCCTAAGGGACGTTTTCAATAACCCTCCCCTCCGGGAGCACTACACCGGAACTTTGCTGTGCAGGCAGGGCTCCTGCGGGACTGGGATGTGAGGTCAGTGTCCTCTAGGTCCCACACCCCATCAGCGCACCCCAGGACTCTGCTTAGTGGATGGGCACAAAGCGATGGCCGGCACTGTCCCCAGGCTCACCAGGCTGGCACAGACCGAGGGAGAGACCACTGTGCACAGGAGGGCCAGCCCGCAGTAGATCTTCAGTGCCTCCTCTACTGACCAGGCCACCTCCGGAAGATGGGGCCACGGTCAGGAGTGATCAATACCCTCTTCCCGTTCTGGTCATCTTCCCAGGGATTCCACGCCCTCGGGGTTTGGGGGACATGCTGCGTGGGGCTCCCGCTCCACAAGACAAAGACCAATGAACACAGGCTCAGCCCGGAGCATTAGTCTGTGGTAGGGATGCCACGAGGGGCCTGCGATGTTGCCCCCATGGGCATCTGCATGTTCACGAGGCCATGTCCCAGAAACGTCCCTGATGCTTAGTCACAGCTCTCTGGCCCCGTGGCTTCCCGGGCGGCGAGGTGGAGTGGGGCAGGGAGGAAGGGCCGGCCAGGTCCTGGACCAGAGGTGGGGGCTGTGCACGGTGCGCAGGGGCTCTGGCCAAGTGAGACCCCACCCCCCGCAGTCGCCTTCAGCCAAGGCCGACAGTCGGCTTGCCTGGTCTTACTCCTCGACGGATTCTGTGCCCGTGGCAGGAGGAGGGTGTCACACGCCGACCCCCCGACCCCCCGTACTGGCGCAGGGTCCACTCTGAGAATCAGAAAGCAGGAGCCTCTGGGAGTGACTGCAGGATGGCCCGCCCAGAGCGTCTGGGAGCAGGGCCGTGCCCTCGCTGGCCCGTGGGGCCTTGATCTCAGAAGCCCTGGGGCTCCGCAGGGCCTGTGGGCGGGCCCGTGGCTGTTCAGAAGCGAGTACAGGCAGAGGGCAAGCGTGCTGGCCTCCGCGGCCGGCACGGGCAGGACCAGGCAGTGAGGCCACAGCAGGGGGAGCCCATGGGCACGGCTGAGCAGGTAGACAGGCCTGTGCACGGGACGCCGAGCCCCGAGGGGCCTGGTGAGAGTCCGGGGTAGCGTGGACCCCCGTGGCCGTGGGCTGCGCACCTGAACCAGGCAGGGCCCAGGCTCCGGGCCTCCGCGGTGTCCGGCCCCTCAGTCTGAGCTGCTGTGGCCTTGACCGGGGCGGGGGACCCGGACACCAGCAAAACAAAATGTGAAAGGGCCGTGACCCTCCTCTGGTAGATGGTGTCCTCCCGGACGGAGGGGGCACCCATTCCGTGAGATTTTTATGAAGCGCGGGGGCCGAGGAAGCCCAGAGCCGGAGCTAAGCACGTCCGCGCCGTCTGCGCCGCCCTGGGACGGGCCGGGGAGGCTGCGGGTGGCTCGGGGCGCCAGCTACCTGGTGGGTCCTGCCCCCTGGAGGGGCAGCCACACGTCCACACTCTGAGCGGCCGACACGGGCAGGCCCGGCTCAGGGAGGTGCTCAGGGAAGGAGGGTCTTTGCTTCCTCTTTGCTACATCAGGAAGGGCGACCTCCTGGCCGCTTCTGTGGACCCACAGCCGTGGGTCTGCCACCGTCGGGGCCTGTGCCACGGCCTGAGGGGGGCCTCACGCTCTCAAAGTTCCCGCTGATGTGGCGTTGCTCCGCCAGTGCTAACCTGCTAGAAATCAGCGCTGAGAGAAGTCACGACACGCATCCATTCAAGAACGACGACCCGGTGTGTTCCCGCACACGACGGTGCCTCTGCAAACTCCACTTTGCACCCGGACAGACGGGCATGTGGCCGTGGGACGTGTGGCCCGGGGGAGTGAGGGCGGTCCCTCGGCAGCCCTCCCGCCGCCCAGGCGAATGCTCTGGGGAGGCCACGTCCTTGGGGAGACTCTTCCAAGCACAGGGCTGCCTGTGCTTCCGAGCGCGTGGGCTGGAGGACCTCCCGAGCTCCGGAACGCGGGCGCCTCCTGGGGCATCTGCCTGTGGCTAGGGGGCCACGTGTAGAGGGGACAGCTGTGACACCGGGGGGCCTCCTGCTGGGTCATAGCTGGAGTGTAGCCGTGCAGAGGAGGGGAGTTCTCAGCGGCGTGGATGGGACCAGGCATGCGAGCTGCCCTGGGGAAGGTCCCGGCTGCTGCCGCCACACTCGGCCTCCTCCCCACAGGGGAAGTGGGAGGCGGCCTGCAGGGGGCTTCGTGTTAACAGAACGGGGAGGAGCGGGACGGCTGGGGGCTGGAGGGCTCCCTTCTCTCCCAAGCAGCTTCTTGGACAGAACGGTGGCCCACACATCACCCAGTGACGGGCAGGAGGCCAGGCATCTGGGGCGGGACGTGGGCTGAGCACCGGGTCACCGCACTAGAGCGAGGAGGGCCGGCAGGTGAGACGCAGGGGGCGGGGCAGGCATGGTGAGGGGAGCAGGGCTAGGAGGAAGACGGACGCCCAGGAGCCAGGGGAGAGCATGTCCGCGTGGACCGTGACCCTCGGAAAGGACCCACAGCCTTGATCCGGGGCCCTTCCAAACCTGAGCTCTCGGGTCTGCCCCAGATTGAGAGGCTCAGAGGACAGCGGTGTCCCCGCACACGGCAAAGGCAGAGCACCAACAGCAGAAGGCGGCCGACAGCGTGGTCCCGGCGAAAGCAGAGAACCCCCGGAGGGGCCGTGCTCCAGAGCGCGTAACCCTTCTCCCCCGAGCTGACACAGCCCTGAGTCCCCGCTGCGGCCGCGGGCACGAAGCTCACCTGGCAGGTCTCCCTCGAGTACTTCTTACACAGGCCGTCGATGCCCATGAACAGCGCCCGGATGTCCGCGTCGGTCTGAAAGGGAAGGGAAGCCGGGTCTGCGTCGGTGCGTCCAACACGGCCGCACGGACCCCGGGCAGAGAAGGGCACCTCGACGTCTAGAATTAGCCACAGGGCACACGAACAATCGGCACCCCAAAGACCACCTCCGGGGGGCCGGAGGGGCGCCCGCATCCCGGCTGCCGGCGGCTGTTGGTCAGTCCAAGGGCCGAAGGGCGGTGCTAAGGGCTCCTGGACCCGCTGGGGGGCAGAACGGCCTCAGCCACAGGGGCTCCTCCGTGACGTGAGACGCGCCCCCTCCTTGGAAGGACACCCCCGAAGCCAGGCTTCCATGGAACTCAGAAGAAGGGAAAAAGCGGAGGAGCACAGCTTTCAACCAATCACAAGTATGTGCAAGTTACTTAAAAACATAAGGGCCGAAGAAATGGTGTCTGCCTGCTTCTGGCCCCGAGTGCGGGCCTGCCTCCCGCCCGGCCGCAGCGGCAGAAAGCCAGGGCCACAGCCGTCGGGCGGCTGGGGTCCGGGAGGAGCGGCCATGGACACACGCCAGACAGAAAAGGTGCACAAGAGCCTTGCGCGACCCCCCGTCTGGTCTTTGGTCTGGACTGTAAGCAAGTTGGGAACATCAGGAAGCTGGTCTGGGGGCCATTTGTGCCCCCAAACTCCACTAAAACAACAGTGGAACTCAATTAGGTCAGTGTGAGAAACGGGGGGTTGTACTTTGAAGGGCCGGGGCATTCTGGCGGGGACAGCGGAGGGGCCGGGACCAGGGCTGCGCTGGGAGATGAGGGTCTGGTGTGGTGGTGGGACAGCCGGGGGCCCTGCGTGATGCTGCCTACACAGACCACCGCGCATGGGGCGGCATGGCCCACAGACAGGACCCAGGGTCCCCAGGGGTGTAGGAGCCCTGCTCTG
>CM052899.1:176112642-176132690 GCA_028534135.1 Potos flavus | reverse complement strand
TTCTCTGAACGACTCCAATCTTAAAAAAAAAAAAATTTGCCAGAGAAAAGACACATGAAAGAATTTCTAACTCCTCTTATTAAGTCAGCAAAACCCTGATTCACCAAAACTTGCAAAGGGCATCGTAAGGGAGGAGAGTTACAGCGCAGTTCTCACACGAACAGAGGTGCAAACCCCCCAAGTCCCTCTGCATATATAGACTATAGTGCGTCGCAATCAATTCTACTGTGGGTTTAGGGGCGCCTGGCTGGCTCAGTTGGTTGAACGTCCAACTCTTGGTTTTGGCTCAGGTCAGGATCTCCAGGTCACGAAACTGAGCTCCACATCAGGCCCCATGCTCTGCACAGAGTCTGCTTGAGACTCTCCCTCTCCCTCCGTCCCTCCCCCTACTCACGTGTGCATACATGCTCTCTCAGGCTCTCTAAAGTGCTCAATAAAATCCTAACAATAAAATAAAATTCTCTGTGGGTTTAAAATTCTAAAAATAAATGCAACTTACATCACAAAAAAAAATAGAAAAATGAAATGATAACCTTGACGTTTACAGAAAAGCACCTGATAGACTCCCACACGGCTCATGATAAAAACCCTCGGCAACAGACCCAGGGTGCACGTGAGTACTTGACAGCGAGCTGCTGGAAGTGAGCCCTGAAACCAGGACGGGACGAAGGGTGCTCGCTCTCAACACTGTGCCTCCTTACCGCCTGCGCGATGAGGGAAAGAAGGCAGGGAGAAAGAAAGGGAGGAATGACACGGAGAGCAAACATTTAGAGATGACACAGTTGTGCACAGAGAGAGTCCAGGAAAAGCTCCAGATCCTCCAACAGCAGTAACCACATTCAGCATGGCCACCAGATAAAAGTCATTAAACAAAATCAACCGATACGTATACACCAGCAACAGGCACTAAAGAGACAACATTTTAAGAAATGAGTACAGCAGCATCCCGAATCCTCAATTCCCGAGGGTGACGCTAAGGGTAAGGCACACAGCCTCCGTGCAGAGAACCACTGCTGAGACGAGAGCACATCGAAGAAAGTGGGCACGTGGCCATGCTTGTGGACTGGACAGTCCACACTGGAGAGGCGCAAATTCGGGCAAACCCAACAGACCGTGTGTGTGTGTGTGTGTGTGTGTGTGTGTGTGTGTAAACTGACAAAAGAAATTGATTCCAAAAGTTCCAAGGCCCGCAAAGGCTACCTTAGGCTAATTGTGCCACAGACAGCTCGCAACCACAGCGGCTTAGGGGGACATTTCCCGCCTGCACATTAACAGAAGGCTGGGCTCGGTGAACGGCCCTCCTTGGGGCCCAGCAGCTCTGCCTTGCTGGGCCGCCAGCATCCACTGGGCTGAGTCAGGGGGCCTTCCGGGACATTTTCTCGTGGGCCGGGCCTGGAGTGGTGCTGCTCCCAGGAAGGGGGGAGGGAGACGGAGTCTAGATGGGGGCCCAGAAAGAAGGGCGGCAGGGCCCAAGACAGCTCCCGGCCAGGCCAGTCTACTGTTCTAACGGCTGGGGTCGATTTCTCTCTTCCCTCACCCAGAAAGGTCACCATCCCCCCAGAGCCCCGTCTCTCAGCTCATACCGAACCCAGGTCCTTGCTGGCATGAGGTCCTGTCCACGCGGTCCTGATCTGGGCTGCAGCCTAGGCAGTAGGCACATCCCCGCCTTGAGCAACCTCCGACCAGGGGCCTGGGGCAGGACAACTGAATCCACCCCTCAAAGGTCGGGGGAAGACAAGAGAACATAGCAGTGACGGCTACGCTGTAGGTGGGTGTCCTGGGGCTCCTGCCCTGGGGCTGTCTTCATCTCCATCAGACAGGCCTCTGCTGTCTAGGGGAGCCTCTGGTCTCGCCAGCTCCAGTCCCCAGTTCTGCCCACTGGGGGTTCTTCCTCCTCCCCTGGCTCCCCAGGGCCCTAAGTGAAGCGGGCATGAGGACGAATGCCCTGAGCACTCATGGCCTCCAGGTCCCAGACATCACCGGCTTCTCCAGGGTCCGGGGCCTCCCTGCGGCAGACCCCCCCCTCCCCAGACACCCCCAGCTTCTCCGGGGCCCGGGGCCTCCCCACAGCAGATCCCCGCTAGGATGCCACTGGCTTCTCCGGGGCCCGGGGCCTCCCCGCGGCAGCCATCCCTCTCCATCTCTGCTGGAGAACCAGCCCACTGCAGTCCAAAGGCAACCCCCTTCTCGTCCACACATCCTTCTGCTCTGCACTTTGCTTTCAGCAGAGGCTCCGTCCCACACACCTGCCTGCCTCCCAGGTCCCCGCAGGCTCCCCAACTTCCGTCTGCACTGTTCCCTCACCACGCGCCAGCTGACAGAGAAGACGGTGGACTATTGTGTGTGCGACAGTGATGGTCCTTCTCAATGACAAACCAACTAGCAGATATGCGTGGTGCCCCGTGTGTGCGGCGGGAGGAGCAGCTGCGGGAGCTTTCGTACCGCAGGTCCCGGGAAGCGAGCCTGGCCTGCTGCGGCGTGTCTGGCCGCCACGACAATAGCGCCGTCAGAGCAGGAAGCATCAGGGGCGCTGCGCTTAGCGAGGGTACGCGCTGTTCAGTGAAACTTATTTCCCACGTGTGCACACACTGCTGTGATACCAAGTGTCCTTCTGCCACAGGTCCAGGAGGCCGCGGTCACACACAACTGCAGGCACAGACCTAGAGGGAGAAGGTGGAAGCAGCCCGGCCCCAGGGGCGGTGGCATCTCAGAGTCGCCGGCCGGGGGACCAGCTGTCCACCAGAAGCCAGGCCACGGAGCCACGGGCTTGGGGGGAACGTGGGTTTTACTCCCGCAAAGCTGGGACACGTGACCCGTGCTTGCAGATCTGGCTCCCGGAAGCAGGAGGGAAAGCAGGAAGAACGGCTCCTAGGCCTTGCGGCGGAGGGCGCTCGCGGGGCCCGTGGAGAAGCGAGGAGCCGCGTCCTGCAGGGACCGCTGCAAGCGCCCACAGAACGTGGGTGTGCGGGGCAGCGTCAGGGCCGGGAACGGCTTCGCTCTCACACGCACGGAGAACAAAACGGTACGCACTTTTTCAAGCATGTGTAGGACATTAACAATTACCACGTGTTAAGCCACAATGAAAATCCTGACAAGGAAAAAACTATATGGCCATATTCTCCAGTCACAAAGACATAAAATTAAAAATTTTCCACAAAAATGATGCGAGATAAAATCTAACCTCTTAGAAATTAAGGAACATTCTCCTAAATAATTTTTTTAAAGATTTTATTTACTCATTTGAGAGGGGGAGAGAGAGCACAAGCAGGGGGAGCGACAGACAGAGAAGCAGGGTCCCCGCTGAGCAGGGAGCTGGATGCGGGGCTCGATCCCAGGACCCCAGGATCATGACTGGAGATGCTCAACCATCTGAGCCTGATGGGGCACCTAGGCGCCCCTCTCCTGAATAATTCTTGAGTTGAAAAAGAAATTAAAAGAGAGATTAAAGACTATCTAGAAATGATAAAAACGCTGCTCGAAGTGATGTACAACAGCAGCAAACAGAAGGAAACAGACCGCCCCAAACACACTTCCTAGAAAAGAAAAGAGGAAGTAAATGAACAGAGCGTCGGGCCCAGGAGGGCAGGGGAAGGCCAGGGGCGCCCTCCCACAGAGTCAAGCCCGACCAGCAGTGCCCTGTGGCCGAGGGTTTAAACTGGTACATTTCTTAAGGGAAATAAGGTTCTTTCTATTAAGTTTAAATGTTAAATCTGTGCCCTTATTTTTCCACTCCTAGGAATTTATGCTACAGAAATTTGGTAAAAAAATATTCACCGTAAGACTGAAACAGAGAAAAACTACTTCTTTCCCCGGAAAACAATGAAATACTACGCAGTCTTTCCAGAGTGCGGGTGTGCCAAAAATACCAAGTCAACTGAGAAAACACCACTTTGTAGAAAGATAAGTCACAGTTACACACAGAGCAGGAACTACACTCCTGCTTGTGGACATCTCTGGGAGACAGGATTTTTCTCCATTATGATTTTCTGTATCGCTTAAGTTTTGTGTGACTCCGTATTATATTTGTAATCAGCAAAAAATGATTGTTACAGATTAAAACATCAGATCAAATAAGTATTTTAGAACTTAAGTACAAAGAGAATAATTATTTACAACTAAGTGTAAAGCAAACAGGTGAGACAGAGGTATTTCACAGAAAGGACGGAGACCTTGTTTTAAGCCAACTGCAACAGTAAGCAACTCTCAACTTACTTTCCTCCAACCCTCCTAATTAGCTACGACCCCCCTGGAAACCTTATCACCTTCTCAAAGAGCTTGTATTGTGCAGAAACCTACTCAACTCTTCGCTTCCCAGGAGACGGCACAGCAAACACGCAGAGGGAAAAGCCACAGTTAAGGAAGAAAGTTGTGCGAGATATTCAAAACCAAATCCTAATTGCACTTTACTCAGAAATCTCGTAAGATCTTCTAATTAACCTAGCAAAACGAAAGAAAATTTCAGACCCCCCAAATGACTAAAAACTGAATCTCAAATTTAAAAAAAACACTGATTAACATTCAGATAATACATATTTCAACTTACATGTTTTGAAAGGAAAACTGTGCGACACGGGACTTTGCAAATCAAGCACTCGTCTTTGCCACCTATAAAAGAAAAGCAAACTTTACTGTATTATAGTGAGAGAGCTTCTGAATATAAGTGCAGGCTTCGAATTACAGTATTTCTTCAAAAATATACGGGATTATAGCACTTACATTTTCCACGCTCAGACAATGAAAAGACTGTGCATATGGACAGAGTTGAAAAAATTTATTCAACTAATAATCCACTTTTCCCGTTCTGCCAATATGCCCCAAAATAGTAATTATGGAGATCAACAATATTCAAACTTAAATCTATCTCAGACTGTCTTACAGTGAGACTCTGTAGTGATCTCCTAATTAAAAATTTTTAATTACTCAAAATGAAAATAGCTCCTTGCATGCCGTCCAAGAGATGAAGCAAAAGCTAAATTCAGCCCCCCCCCACCTCTGCAGCAGCCGAGTCAGCTCCCGGGAGTGCCCTTCGGGGCATCTGTCGGGCTGCAGAGCCCGCAAGGTGGCGCCTGACCCGGGAGCACAGGCTAACTTCCCACCCGCTCTTCTCCGGGGTCTCCGGCCCAGGCCCACCTCCCGCACCACCTTCAGCTCCACGACACGCCTGCCATCCCCTGGAAAGCTGCTCCTCTGTGTGGCTGGCTGCTAAGGGCAGCCTTGCATTTCCGCGCCCGCCCGCACGCGGCACCACAGCACAGCACACGGCGGCGCCAAAAACTCCGGACGCCTTCGGCAGGGGCAGCAGGGCCTCTCGTCCTGGGCTCTGCCCCATCCCCACACGTCTGAGCTCCCCTTTCTCACGAGGCAGCCCGGAGCCCAGAGCCAGCCAGGCAACACTGCATCTTTGTCCTTCCAAGCAGCCGCCAGGCCCGAACCCCGGCCTCTCCGTCTCCCCCTCTTCTGGTCCCAGCACAGCTAAGAACCAGAGGGAAAAAGTCCCTTAACTGGGAAGTAGATTCACAGACGTGATTCCAGCACTGCCGAACCTGCGACATTGCTGGGCGACCCTCCATTTTTCTTGGGTGTTCCCCCACCAGCTCCCTATGGGGGGGGTGTTCAGACAGGGTCCCCGTATCATCTACTGAGCAGAGTCATGACCCACCTCGATTTCCCTGCCTCTCCTCCACTGACCACAGAACTCAACTCCCTCTGCTTTCTTCCTCTGTCTCATCTCATCTCATCCCCACAGCACGTGCGATGGGATCCTTGTGTAGAAAGACGGGGTTCCCTTCTAACAGCCTCTGGAGTTGTCCGCTTTCCTCCATCCCTACAAACACGTTCAAGTGGCCCTCTTCGGAAAGCACCCACCCTCGGCAGTCCGTTCCCGCCATCTATGTCTCTCCTGGGGATTTGAGAGCCAGGAGATCCCTCGGAGCACCACTACTACCAGAAGCCACGGAGCCAAAGATTAACAGAGCTGGCTCCTAAAAATCCACGGGTCGCGCTGAGGGCGGGAGAGTAAGAGACTTGACAAAGAGAGGACCCGTCTGCAGCTGATGGGTAGGCAAACTGACTTTCACAAACAGTGCTTACAAACCTATCAAACATAAGCACTCCAGTGAATGGTGTGGAGCGGCCCGAATGAACAGTTGGCAAAAGCGCAGACTGCCGCTAATGTACGCAACGAAAATGCCGACCATCCATGCTGGGGACAGGGAGCAGCCGGCTTTCTGGGGTGCCCGGTCCTAAGTGCTAGAGCTATCGCACGCACCCCACAGCAGCGCCCCCGCCCTTCCGGGTACCCCAAAGAGAACACACAAGGGAACGAGTGGTGCTTCATAGCAATATTACATGCAGCGCTCTTAGCAGGGAATCCGTTAAATACATCATGGTACGGCAACGAAAAGATACATTATGCAGCCTTCAAACTGACGACACAGACTTACTTTATGTGAAAAGAGGTCCATGACCTATTAATAAACTCGGGTAACTAACTGGTATATACATAGTCTCATTTTTGTTGTAGAGATCTGAATCCGTAGGAAAAAATCTGGAAGGATGTATACCAAAGCTTGGGGGGGGCTTATCCCTGAGTACCGATCACTAAACACCGAAGGAGCTGTGGTCAGTGCTCCACCCAGAGCCCTCAAGCCCTTCCACTGCTTTTTGTGTGTCCCAGCATGGGTGGCTTTTTGGAGGAACGACCTTGGGCTACTGAAACGTGCTTCAAGAGCCAGAGGTGCGTGGGAATCAGCGTGCCTAAGGCCCTGAACCAGTCTCCAAAACCGTGAACACAAGCCTGTAGGCATCGTTCTCACCAAGCTCACCCGTGCCAGTAACTCCTGTGGGAGGTTCCAATGCTGACTCTGCCGTGGGACGCCAAGTCCACAAGCTCTGCTTTCCGTCCCCGGGCAGCCTCCTCCTACCTTGGCCCGTCTTAAGACATGCTCTTCCCAGGCGAAGCCGTGTCCTAGCTCCCTCTGCCTTTGGCCCTCTCCTCACTCCATGACCTTCGATTCTTATCTTCATGCCAATTCCCCAGCCTAGCCCTGGCGTCCTGACTCCCAGACCTGTACGCCCCGCTGCCTTCCCAGTCTCGCCCCTTGCACGCTGTCCCCAGAACCTCAGCGTCCGGTGTGGGCCCCTGAGCCTCACCCCTGGACACGGAAGGAGCTCGTGCGGCACAGAGATCCTTCTGCTGAGTGTTCAGATCATACAGGGTGACCGTGGTGACCTCAGAGGACGCTACTGCCCTACGCTGGGAGCTGGTTTCATAGGTAAATTCACTCTGGAAAACCTCATTGTGCTTTGCATTCACGCACTTTTTCTTTCTTATACTTCAACGAGAACATCTCATAAAAGAAGAATACGCCTCTTCACGTCATCTGCTTCGAACAACGGTCCCCTCCTGGCCAGGGCCCCCTGCAGGCATGCTGCGGCCTACGTGCCCACCAGCTCTCCTGCAGCGCCCCGAACTCCCCGGGCCTGTCCACACTTCCTTCTGCCCTAGGGCCCCTGCCCCCCCCCCCCCGGCTGCACCCTCGCCCCCCCGGGCCCTGCCCTGGTCCTTCCGGGCACCCTCGTCCCAGGGGCTGGGTTCACGCTGCCTTCCGAAAGGGCCGCGCGCGCCGCATCCCCGGGGCCAAGACGCCGGGCGCGCTCCGCCGGCCCCCCGCGGCCCCCCGGCCCCCGCCGGCTGTGGCGCCCATGGTGGGTGGACGCGGGCCCCGCCGGGCGCCCCTGCCCGGCGCGTCCTCACCTTCGCCCAGGCAGACGTCGCAGTACACGTGGCCACAGTTGGTCAGGCTGAAGCACGACGTGCGGTGCGGCGGCTGGAAGCAGCGATTACAGAACACCCAGCCTGCCATGCCGATCCGCGCGTCCACGCGGCCGCCGCAGCCAAGCCTGGGCCCACGCGCGGCGCATGCGCAGCCCGGAAGCGGCCTCCGGAGCTTCTGCACCTGCGCAGACTCGCGGGGCCACCCGCGCCTGCGCACCGGAGAGCAGCGCCGCTCCCGCCAAAACCCGTGCTGGAAGGTACCAACCGGGACGGGGTGGGGGGGTGGGGGCTGTGACTAAGACCTTTCTCCCCTCAGGCTGTTCAGGTTGTTCCGGCTGCACGTGCCGAGGAGCGACTCGCGCACCACGGCCGGGCCTCCCTCATCCCATCATTGCAACCCTGGGTGGCTCGTCCGTGGGGCAGCGTGCCGTCGTCCGGGCCGACATGGGCGCGCCGGGCAGGCGCAGGCGCAGAGCGGGGTGGCGCCCTCCGAGCCCCCGGGGGCCGGGGGGTTTGGGGGGGGCGGCGCAGGGGTCAGGCGGGGCGGAGGGCGTGGGGGCGCGGAAACGGCCGCCGCGGACGGTGTGTGCCCCGGGCCCCCTCCTGAGGGGGGCGTGCGGAGCAGGGCCCGGGCACGGGGTGACCCGAGAGGCCGGGGGTCCTGGGCAGACCGAGCCGGGGGAGCCGGGAGGACAGAGCAGACCCGGCGGGGCAGGCGGGCGGGCTGGACCGGGCCAGGACCGTTTGCCGCGTGCAGCCCTTGGTGGAGGCGGGCCGGGCCGCGAGCACGGCGGCCCTGCCACGTGCGCGGGGGGTTCCCTGGCCGGGCGCGGCCGGGCGGCGTTCGGGAAAGCGACGCCTGGTGCTGCTCTTGTCCCCTCCAGGGAGCTTATTCTTATTTCAGAGTGGACAGCTGGAGAAAGCAGATGGCCGGGACGTGCCACAGCGGCACTCCGCGGACGGTGCCCTCCGTGGCTTGGGGCGCTGACTTTCCATCCACGTGCAGGTGGCCCGCTGGGGCCCAAGTGAGAAGACGTGGTTCCGAGAAACCCGGGCTGTGTGCTCGTGTGGACAAGGACGACGTGGCGCAGGGAGGCAGAGAAAGCCGAGGCTCAGAATGGGTCATTGCGAGGGGAACGCAGTGCTGGGAAAGGGTGTACTCCCTTTGTCCAGTGTGCAGCCGTGAGTGTCGTGTGACCGCTGGACCCCTGAAATGTGGCTGGGCCAAACTGACCTGTGCTTTGAGTGTAGCTTGTTCGTATCAAAAAAGCAATGTGAGGGGCGCCTGGGTGGCTCAGTCCTTAAGCGTCTGCCTTCGGTTCAGGTCATGATCCCAGGGTCCTGGGAGCGAGCCCCACATTGGGCTCCCTGCTTGGTGGGAAGCCTGCTTCTCCCTCTCCCACTGCTTGTTCCCTCTCTCCCTGTGTTTCTCTCTGTCAAATAAATAAAATCTTAAAAAAAAAAAAAAGCAATGTGAACTATCTCAATAACTTTGTACTGTTTACATGTTAAGATGGTAACATTTGTGGTGTTTTGGGTTACATTTATATCACTAGGGTTAATTTTACCTTTTTGAAAGAAACCTTTTTAATAGGGCAAGCAGAAAACTTAAAACTTACATATGTAGCTTACATCTTATTTGTATAGGACAGTGCTGATCTATATACAAAGTTAAAATAACTGGATGATGTGCTTATGCTATCAAGCTCAAAGGCTACATAGTTAAAGTAATATTTTATCAGTGTAATATTAATTTCAGTCATAAAAGTACATGGTTATGATGTATTTTGATTAACTCAAACATTATGCAAATTAGCAGGTAGTTGCCTTTATTAACATTTTAAACGAGTTTCTTAGCTATAAAGAAGTCTTTAAGGTATTTCATTTGGAAAATTCCAATTGAGATAAAGATTAATGTTTGTGCAAAAGCCCACCATAAAACATTGCTATTTGTATCTTCACTGATCATTCGAAAATTTTCTTCACGGTCCTATGTGGAAGAGAAATAGGCAGATTTAGTTTCTTAAAGTATTTAACTATGAATTTGAGGGGAACGTGATGTGTGCTTTGAAGATGTTTAACATTTCCCAGTTAATATATCAAAGTTCAGTATCTTATTTTTTAAGTTGGGGTATTAAGTTGGTAGCTAAAGACAAGGTTAAGAATCAACCTTAAATAAAACATACTTATATTTTGATGTAAAATATCTGCTGTTTGATCTATTATCTCGTATATTTTATTTCTCACCACTGAGCAAGTGAACGTCAGCCAATAGTGACAGATTTTCAAAACTGATGTCCTTACTTTACTTCAAGCTGGGCACTTTGCCAAGCACACCATCCTCCTCTTATTTTCCAGGTTAGGGAACCGGAGTCTGGATTTGACCCCATGTCTGACCAGAGTCCACTGATCACGGTGACCTGGGAGACACACAGTGTCACAAGAATAAAACTGTGGTCCAGAAAACGGGCATACGGAGCCTCTTCATACATGTTGGGTGTGCTTGGGAACGTGTATTTATTCATTCTGTGAAGCCCACGCCCCAAAGGAAATGAACTGCGGTCCCCTTTCCTAGAGGAGCTCGCGGTCTGGCGGATAGTGAAAAGACGGTGGAAGATTCACCTTCCCTTCACCCCGAGTGTCCCCACAGTGCTAGCTCGGAGAGAAAGACCAAGGAACAGGCAGTTTACTCTTCCCGTGGTTTGGGGGCTTTGTCTCCAGAATCGTGTTCCTGGCAGGAAGAGATGAAATAAGCTGAACAGGCAAACTGACCCTTTGATGGTTTTGTTCTTTGACTATTTGCTCAATTTGCTCAATTAGGTGTTCCAGCTTAAAGCTAACTTCATTAACTTTGTCCTTTGCTTGAGCAATGGCAGCATCAAGGTCGTGTTGTCCAACTCGAATCTCTAAGTGGATCCGCTGTACAAACAATAAAAAGAAGCCTTCTTAACACAGCTCTGCTGTTTCCCTTGTTGTGACCCCCACTCCTGCCTCTCTCCACTCCCCCTCTTCAAGGGCAGGCCCCGCTTCATTCTCCATCTCTCACTGCCTGTCTTCCCCCGGCCATACTCCGTACTCTTCCTCTGTGTTACTCGTTAATACTCTCACGGTCCTGAGAGGGTACTCAGACCTTCCTGAGCATCAAATTTACTACAGGGTAAATGCTTTTGGCACTGAAATATTTGATTACTTTTAGGAAAATTTTCTTTTCATATGAATTGAATTTCTGATCCTAAAGTACAGATTCTCTTCCTCTGCTCTCAGCGCATTTAGAAAATAACCAATCATCAACTTCCATATAAGAGTTTTATTTATTGGAATTCCATTGTTAATTCACCCTCCAGCCTTTGCTTGTTTTCAGGCCTGAGTAATCACAGTTCTTTCAACCTTCCCTCACGGTTCTTGTTTTTCAAGGCCTTTAATCAATGCTGTGGCTCTCCTTTGAACCCCTTCCAAGCTCTCCGGCTCCCTCTTCGGTTGCTGCACTGAGATCTGGGCACAGGACTTTAATAAGTTTCTAGGCAGTCCGGGTGTAATGATTCTGCATACCAGCGTCATGCCTGAATAGTGCTGACGCCGTGTTCATCAAGGACAACACACTCACCAGCTTACTCCCACCAAACGACACGAGCCTCGTAGAATTAGATTCCAAGCAAATGATGTGTTCGCCAGGCGAATGCGAAGTAAAGTAGAACCTTCCTTGTGGGCCATATAACTTGGACAATAATACCTAGGATTGAGGATTTCCATAGTTTATTATTCTCTCCTTTCCCTTCTTAAAAATAGATCTCCCCTGTTAGTTTAGTAAAAACTGCAGTTCCTGAAGAAATGGTCAATACAATGAAAAATATTTATTCTTGTGGTAAAAACAACACACACATACACACACACCCAAAGTAAGATATCCCTTATTTACTATCAGATTGGCAAAGATTTAAATAAAAGTGTCCAGGGATAGTATTGAGAAATACTACTTCTAAACAATGATTTGGGAATATAAGTTGAACAATCATTTGTAAAACAGTTCAGCAATATGTACTAAAACTAAAATGTATGTAATCGTTGACTCAGTGGTTCTACTTACAGGAATTTATTCTATGGAAATGCACAAGTAGACAAAATTATACGTAAAGTGATATTCGGTGTGGTGTTTTTGTAACGGCAAAGTTGCCTTCTTAAAATTAGTACCTTTCAGTAGGGGATTGACTAAATTCAGGCAAATCCAAATAAAAGAATGTTAGGGAACAAAAAAAGAGAATATTAACCCACATCTGTTCTGTACTAATGGCGTCCGCGACATCCAGTGCTAGAGCGGTGTGTATGCGATCCTATTTTTTATTAAAAAAATCATTTGTAAAAGTATGTGTGTGTGTGTGTGTTTTTCTATAAGCACAGAAGAAGATTCTGAAGAACACACACCAAGCTGTTAGTTGGTTATGTTTGTTGGGCAACTCTGATTTACTATTTAGCTAATTTCTGTATTGTTCGCCATTTTAAAAACAGGTGTAGGGCTTCTGTGATCAGGGAGTTTGGAAGTCGCCACTCTGTCCTAACAAGTAAAAAGATGAACACGATGAAAACCAAATTCTTTTCAGATCCGTCAGAGATTTGAGGTCACAGGGTAAACCACTGTCCCCCGAATTGGAGAGACAAGCAAATACAAAGAATCACAACTTACCAGAGCAGAAACTGGGTACCAGTACTGGGTTCCTTCTACATAGTATATGATGTCCAACTTTCAACAACAAAACAATTTCAAGGAATACTAAATGGAAAAAAACCCATGGTTTGAAGAGACACAGCAAGCTTTGAAACCAGATTCAGACATGGTAGGGACATCGGAATGATCAGACCAGGAATTTAGAAAAACTGTGATTAATACGCTAAGGGCTCTAACGGAAGGAGTAGGCAGCATGGAAGGACACATGGGTAATATAAGCAGAGAGATGGAAATCATAAGAAAATTTTAAAATGGAAGGAAGTGTGCCTTTGATGGGCTGATTAGACTGGACATGGCTAAAGAAACAATCTCCCCATATGGGAATATGGCAGTGGAAATTTCTAAAACTAAAAAACAAAGAGAGAAAAGACTGAAAAAAAAAAAGTGGAACAGAAGATCCTAGAACTGTGGGACAGTTGTTAAAGGTGTCACATCCACATAATGGCAATACCCAAAGGAGAAGAGGAAGTAATGTAAGAAATACATAGAACAATAATGACAGAATTTCCCCCTAGTTGGTGTCAGACACAAGCCACAGAGCCAGAAAGCTCAGAGAACACCAAACAGGATAAATGCCAAACCAAACCAAAAAAGACCCTACACACAGGCATATCATATTAAAACTGCAGATATCAACAATAAAAATGTCTTGAAAGAAGCCAGAGGGGGGGAAAACACCTTAGCTATAGAGGAGCAGAGGTAAGAATTATACCTGACTTCCCTTCCAAAACCATACAGGTAAGAAGAGTGGAGAGAAGAAACCTAGAATTCTGCATCCTGCAAAATTCTCCTTCAAAAGTGAAGGAGAAATAAAGATTTTCTGAAAGAAAAACCGAGGGAATTTGTCGCTGATAGACCTACATTGCAAGAACTGCTACGTTCTTCAGAGAGAAGGAAAATGATACAGGTCAGAAAGTCAGATCAACATAAAGGAAGAGCATCAGAGAAGCAGTAAGTGAAGGTAAAGGAAAAACTTATCTTAACTGATGTAATAGTAATTGTTCACAGAATAACAACAATGCATGTGGTTGTAGCTGGTGTGTAAGTAACATGGGTGAGAGCATGACAAGGGACGGGAGGGACGAATTCGGAATGCTTTGTTACTCTTAAGTGCTTGCCCTCTGTGGGAAGAGGTATGGTGCTACTTGAAAGTGGACTTGCGTTAGTTGCAAACATGCAAACTCTAGGGCAACCATTTTTTAAAAAGTAAAAGTGTAACTGACAGAAAGGAGATAAAATGCAATCACATAAAATACTCAACTAGAATCACAAAAGGTAATAAAAGTGGAAGACAAAAATAGGAACAAAGAAGAGGGCAGTGAATAGGAATGGGAACAAACATGGTGGCTGTTCACCCAGGGAGATCAATAATCACTTTGAATATCTACGGCCACACCACCCTGAACACAACCGATTGCATCTGATCTCGGAAGCTAAGCAGGGTCAGGCCTGGTTAGTACTTGGATGAGAGATCAGTAATCACTTTGAATGTCAGTGGTCTACATGTACCAAGTAAAAGAGATTGTCAGAGTGGATCAAAAAACAAAACCGTATCTTGTCTACAAGAAACCCACTTTAAATATAAAGACACATGTAGATTAAAAATTAAGGGATAGAGAAAGATGTGTATGTTACCATTAACCTTACAAAAAAAGCCAGAGTGCTCATAGTAACTTCAGACACAGATTTCAGATCAAGGAAGATTATCAGGGATAATTACATAATGGAGCATTACATAAAGACAAAGAGGTCAATTATCCAAGAAGACAAAACAATCCTTAATAAGTAAGCGCCGAACAACACGGTGCCAGACTCCGTGAGACAAAAACCGACGGGACTGCAGGAGGAGGGGAAGAGTCTGCTGTGGAAGCTGGAGACTCCGGCAGATCCAGCAGCAGGTCCGGAAGGACATCGCTGACCTCAGCAGCGCCGTCAGTCACCTGCACGTGACGTCTGCATAGACCCTGCCTCATCCGGCGACAGCAGAATAATCCAGCTCACCTGGAGCACTAACCGACACAGACCACGTACACAGACCACGTTCTGGCCACAAAACACTCCTCAGCACATTCAAAATAGTAGAAACTGTCAACCGTACTTCCATAAAGAATAATGGCGACAGAAGCCACACAGAGTCTGCGCTCAGAACACAGTGGAGTTAAAGTAGAAACCAATAACAAAGATAGCTTTGTCAGTAACAACGATCCCCAAACACGCAGAGATGAAGCACATTTCTAAAGAACACATGGGTTGAGGAAGAAATCCTGAGAGAAATTTAAAAACAATTTGAACTGGGCAAGAACCCCGGGAAGACGGTGACGTACTCAGACCAGGAGCCTGTCTCGCCGTCTAGACCACAGTCCCGGTTAGAATCCATCTGACGTAACCGTTCACCAACTATGGAGCCTATGGAAGGCGTGCAGCCTCCAGGGGAAGCCCTGGGTGGTAAGCGGTGGTAAATTTTGGTCAGTGGGCTCTCGGCGCAGTAGCAGCCGCACAGCCATGTCCCCACCCCCAGCCCCGTGGCAGACAGCTGTGCGCAAGCTGCTGGACAGTGTGCACGGGAAGCCAGGGTGGGCAAGAAGGACCCTGTCCTCCAAATATCATGGATCCTCATCGTCGTCACATACAAGGGACCCTCCGTAAGAGTATCAGCAGACTCCGGGGCGCCTGGGTGGCTCAGCCGGCCAAGCATCTTACTCTTGATCTCAGCGCAGGGCTTGATCTCACCGTCGTGCATTCAAGCCGTGCGCTGGGCTCCATGCTGGACACGGAGCCTACTTAAAAAAACAAAACGATTAACGGTACACCTCTGATCAGAAACTCTGGAGACCAGAAGCAGTGGGTTGATACACTCAAAGGGCTAGAAGAAAAAAAAGGCCAAAAAGCACATGAAAAGATGCTCAAAATCACTGATCATTAGGGAATTAATGGAATGCAAAATGCGTGCGTTTGTGTCCATACATGTAGTCACGGTCTGCCTGCCTTCCCTACCAGCCATGTCCTTTCTGGGGCCGTCAATCGCACGCCACAGGAGTGCACAGATGGTCAAGGTGGGCAACTCAGAATACCCCCCAGGCACACTGACCCAAGCGCAAACAGTCAGAGGCCTTGTGGAGTTGCTGATAAGGACCTTGAATGGGGATCTCATAAGAAATTTTGAAACTAGGGCTGTTTTTTATTCTTTAAAATGGGGAGAGCTTTCTTGAAAATCAGGCTATGGGGTGAGAATTTTGTCTCTCTTAAGTCAAGAAGAGGGTTGGGTATGTACTAGGCCCATGATAAGTATTTGTTGAATGCAAAATGAATGAAAATATCTTTCCTCCCTTGTAGAAGGGAGTATTGTTTGAGGCAACTCTATTTTTTAAGAATGAACCTTCTCTGTCTTAAAAAGTGACTGGGATGTTCTGTGACGATTTTTAGCTCAACTAAAATTTGGGTCCAGCGTTTAATAAGTCATGGAGACATTTCCAGATTGCTCACGAAAAAACAGAGGAAAACTGGGTTTCGGTATAACCGGGCCAAACGCGCAGGAGGCGGGCTGCAGGGAGGGCAGATGGCTATGCGGACCGGCCCCCGCGGAACCACCCTCGGGCAGGGGCCAGGTGCCAGGGGAAGGTGCTGCACCCGCCAGGGTCAAGGGTCCCAACGACCCAGCTGGGGGTGGAGTCGCCCATGACCCCCACTCCCACTCGCCACAGGGGCGGAGGTGGCAGAGTGTCCCCGGAGCTCAGGCAATCGCCGAGTGTAATGAGGACCGGAGCTTCGAATCCTCTCCTCCCCACGGGAGATGCCCGTCCTGCTCGATGAGGCTTTGTCACCCATCCTGCTGCCCCACAGGCACGTCCCCGGGGCAGCTCTGAGTCCAGAGGCAAGTAGTTCAGGCAACGGTGTTGGAGTGATCGGACGGAGCAAGTCAGTGTCTTGAGCTGTCACGGCGGGGAACGGAGGTCTCTGCTACATCCATTGTACAGATGAGGAAACTGAGCACCGGAGCCGCCAACGACCGGCCGAAGACTGAGCTTGACTGTCTGCGCTTCGACTTGGCTCCGACTCCAACGTTCACAGCCTCTCCACTGCACCCTGGTGCCTCGTCCGCTCCTGCTAACACCCTCGGGAGGAGGCGGCCTGGAGGCCAAACGGACCCGGAGGCTGCCAGAGAGGAGAGGGGAGACTGTGGCCCAGCCGGGCCAGCGAGTCTCGGGACGAGGCGCATGAGGCCTCTCGTTGGCGTCGTTCTAAAACACTCTACGTTAAGGGCTCCGCTCCGGAGCTGGACGGCAGGCTCACTGGGCGCTGGCACTTCGTCTCTGTGTAGCGCCTTTTCTCAGGACTAGACACATTAGAAATGGTCCGTTCTGGTTAATAAGTGCTTATGCAGAGGTTTTTCCTAAAGTCTGTGGGGGTTCATGACGTGAATTTTTGGCAAGTGAAAAATTTTAGTAACCAAACCAAATAACCAAACCGAACCAAAAGAATGTTTTACCTCATCATTGTAAGTTGTGACAGTCACAAACATTCCCAAGCCAGGAGCAGATTCAAGGAAATCTTGTCTGCGTATGTCCCACTGCTGTATCTTGAAAGTCCCTGTTTCAAAAGCATAAAACATTTATTATAAAATAAGCATAGGAAATAGTTGCACATGATTACTGACAAATGAATTTACTTTATTCAAATTATCTAAATGACAAAATACTGTGAGTGTGCTGGTGAGGTCACGTAGCCGAGTGGGAAGACCCTGGATGAAGGGGAAGGCGTGAGCTCCTGGTCCCACCCGCACTCTTGCCCCTAAGACTGCACCACTCTGGCCGCGGCTCCCTCGGAAAATGGGGATAATATGTATCCCTCCCAAGTCTCAGAGTTGCGAGGCCTATTGAAAAAATAAAAAGCCCGTGAGAGCTTTCTATCTAGAATATAAACCTCGTGGGGGTCAGGACTTTCCCAGTGTCCCCAGTAGTTCTTTCTGGTCTCTCCCTCCTCGAACTCACCCAGCACGATTCCCTCCTAAGGCCTAGGTATGTCCAGTTGGGTCCTTCCTGTGCCTGCCTTCCCAGGCTCCTGCTAAGGCTTGCATCACCGAAAGAGCCTCCCACTTCCTCCTTTTCGTAGGTGAAAGCATCCTACGGCTTAACTTGCCCTTTGAGCACTCGCAAGGTACAATGGTAATGAAAACAGAGTTCATGTTTATTGAAACCACTGAAAAACAGCCAACAGTGCCTTGTGCACGCCGGGTACCGTGCCGAGGACCTAACACGCCACCCAGTGATTCTTCGGATGTGCTCCAAGGAGGCATTTTTACTCCTTCACTGAGTCTGTTTTAAATATGAGCTCCTTGCACGGCGAGAGCACTGTTGCAGGAGCTGAGGACAGAGAGCAAGGGAATAGTGTATGATGTGGGAGATGGTAGGAACACTGTGAGAAAAAGCAAGTAAAAGGGATAGGGGACTTTGAGTAGTATATGGGGAAGTCGGGGAACGCTTCTCTGAAGTTTGAGCAAAGACCCAAAGGAATGGGGAAATATGTAAATAATTTATACTAAGTATACTTATATGTTTAAATTATGTCTCTACATCACATTTGGTGCTGACGATTTGCCAGCATTCTAAGACTATTCTCTAAGATATTCTAATTCCTAGTCTGAATTCTCGTGACAACACTATGTTGTGTAAGTGATCTTAAAGATTTGTTCATTGAGTTTGGGGGAGGCAGGGGTGGAGGGAGAGAGAATCCCAAGCAGACTCTGCACTGAGCACGGAGCCCCACGCGGGGCTCGATCCCACGACCCCAAGATCATGACCTGAGCCGAAACCAAGAGTCCAATGTCCAAGCGATTATGCCACCGAGGCGCCCCGGCGATACTAGTTTTAGGACAATTTTACACACGATGAAACTAAAACAGAAAACGTAACTTGCGTAAGGTCCCACACCTAGCAAGCGGCAGAGTGGAGATTCAAACCCGGGCAGCGCAGTGCCTTTCCCCTTTCTACCACGTCCTGCTGGCGGCTCCGGGGGCACGAGGGCTTCGAGCGGGGCACGTGCAGAGGTCCCGGGGCAGGAGCACGCGGGGGCGCCAGGGAACCGCAGTGAGGAGCGGGGAGAGCATGGCCGGAGACGCGGCCGGAGACGCGGCGCGAGCGGGGCAGGGGCCGGGGCTGGGAGCGTCCGCGGCGGCGGCGGTCGGGGGGGAGCGTCGCGGCGGTCCGGCGGCAGTACCGGCTGCGCGGGGAGAAGAGAGCAGCTGCAAGCGGCGGAGGCCGTAGAAAGCGCGGGACTCCGCGTTGTCGCCCTGACGTCACGGGCTGGAAACTGAGTCCGGGGTCAGGTCCCAGGGCTCGTGAGCTGCAGCGGCCCGGCTGCACCCGCCCGGTCTGAGTCCAGAGCCCAGAGCCGCAGGCCCGGGCCTCGCTGGGGGCAAGGACACTGGTCCCCGACGGGCCCGAGAGGGGGCTGCTGCTTGGGCGACCGGAGGAGCGGCCCCTGCAGAGGGAGGCCCTCGGGGTCAGGCCCAGAGACAGACAGACGCGGGCCCCACAGGCACCGGCTCCCAGGAGGGGAGGCCCCACAGACGCCGGTTTTCACCGTTCGCCTCACTTCAGCTCACCTCACTGTGAGGGGCGCATCTCAGGTCAAGGGTCATCGAATATTCCAGAAACAGGCCTCGGGCGAAGCGCCTCAGCGACCAGCAGCCGAGAGCCCGGACCCGGGGCTTCCCCCCTGCACCGGGGGAGGGGCGGGAGGGCAGCACCCCTGCTCCGGACGCCGTGGGGCTCCAGGGAGGAGGCCGCCGGACACTCGGTCTCCCCGTCCGGGGCCTCGGGGCAGCGCGCGCGGCGCCACAGGAGGAAACCCCCGCCTCAGACGCGCTTCCCGGGAGACAAGGCCTCAGTCAGAACCACAGGCCGGACTCCGAACTCGGGCCGCCAGCCGTTCTCCGGGCGACACCGCGTGTCCGTGGGAAGAGCGGGGCCGGCAGCGCAGCACAAACCCGGACCGACGCACCGTGAAGCCGGGAGAACCAAGCGGAGGACGCGCCCCTGGGAGGCCGCCTCCACACAGTCCGCGGGGCGACTGAGAGCGGGAAGGGCGGTGGCTTCTCATTGGCTGGGCTGTGGCAATCTCTTACTGGCTGGGCTGTGACTGTCTCTCATTGGCTGGGCTGTGACTGTCTCTCATTGGCTGGGCTGTGGCAGTTTCTCATTGGCTGGGCTGTGACTGTGTCTCATTGGCTGGGCTGTGGCAGTTTCTCATTGGCTGGGCTGTAACTGTCTCATTAGCTGGGCTGTGGCAGTCTCTCATTGGCTGGGCTGTGGCAGCTTCTCATTGGCTGGGCTGTGGCAGTCTCTCATTGGCCGGGCTGTGGCAGTCTCTCATTGGCTGGGCTGTGACTGTCTCTCATTGGGCTGTGGCTGTCTCTCATTGGCTGGGCTGTGGCAGCCTCTCATTGGCCGGGCTGCGGCAGTTTCTCATTGGCTGGGCTGTGACTGTCTCTCATTGGCTGAACTGTGACAGTCTCTCATTGGCTGGGCTGTGACTGTCTCTCATTGGGCTGTG
>CM052899.1:176095124-176112142 GCA_028534135.1 Potos flavus | reverse complement strand
CCGAGGTGTCTGGGCCGGGGCAGCCAGCTGGCCAACAAGGACGCAGGCCACCTCGAGGACGCGGGCCTCAGGTCAGGGCTCAACCAACGGCAGCCCAACAAAGCCCCTGGGGCCGGCTGGCTGGCCCCCCGGGAACCCCACGCGGCCGGGCGCCTGCGGATGGTGCCGGGGGGGGGGGGACACGCACAGCTGCGGGAGGACTGGTACCCCGGGGCTGTGATGGGGGGGCGGGAGGGAGCGCCACAGAACCCCAGGCCCTGCGAGCCGAGTCTACGCGATCCCGCCAGGTCTCCGCGCTCCTCGGCTTTCGACCGCGGGCGCCGTACCTGCTGCAACCACAGCCGCAAAACAGCAGCGGCCTCGCGCTGGGCAAGACCACAGTGGTCACCTCCACGGAGCCGAGGGCGCTCAGCCCGCCCGCCCTCCGCATGGCAGCCCCATGCGACCATCACCACGTGCAGGCGACGGGGCGTCAGGAAGGGGTCGCACCAACCACGCGGTCACGAGGCTTTCTGCGCTCTCCTTCCTAAATCCTAGAGAAGGAAGCACCAGGTGCGCCTGACAGCAAGCGGAGTCCCCCGCTGGGTCCTCCGTGGTCGGCGTGGCCCCGGCAGACGGCACGGGCTGGTGGTGTGTGTGCACGTGGTGGCCTTCTTCGCATCTGCACGCTCGCTCCACGCCGAGAGTAAGAAGAACCAGACCCCTCGGGCCCGCGGGGCATCTCACCCCGTGCTCGACCTTGCCCCGGCTCACCTTTTTCGTGAAAATGATTTCAAAAGGAAGCTTTGCTTTGCCAACAGCTGACCGATGTTCAGAAGCCTGCGAGCAGCCTAACGGGCCGGGGTGCAACCCAGGCTGCCTTCCCAAGGGCGGTGACGTGTGCCCCACCCAGGGGAACACAGGCAGGCGTCGGGCCCCAAGGTCAGGCCGGGTCAGGCCGCGGGTCGCAGGACCCAGCGTGCAGACGCATGGTGACTCCAGGCCTAGGTGTACGTGCACAGAGGTGAGCCTGGCCCTTGCTGGTCCTGGCCCCGGGGCCCCAAGGACACCACGATGGCATCTACCAGGGCAGGGGAGGCTGAGCCAAAGCAGGGGCAAGTGACACGGGACTCCGCCACCCACCCGACTGTGCCGGAGAGAATGAGACGGGGTGACGGCAAGAAGCGTCTAGGCTAGTGCTGGGGGGGCGTCCGCGGTGTGGAAACACCATACTCCGCCTCGTTCCGGGAAGACACCCAACAGAAGCCCCCCCAAGGGACCTTACCGCGCAGAACGACCACGGAGAGCCCCACGGACACGGGCGGTAGACGGGGCTACGGAAGGACGACGGGAACACACGGGGCGGCCGCCACCCAGATGCGGAAGGGGGGCTCCTGCGTGCAGTGTGGGGGCTGAGGACAGGGCTGGGCGGCGGGCCTCACGGCCAGCAGGCCACCGGCACCTGCCGGGCGTCCTCTGGTCACCACTGCCCAACCGGGTCTGAGGTTTCCACTGAAAGCATCTTTTCTCAAGCGTTTGCGCTGCATGCCTAAGTATCTGTAAGACAGTTTTGCCGTAAAGGATAAAATCACAAAAACTAAAAGATGTTCATTAAAAGGAACGTAATAAGACACAAAAAACAGACAGCAAAATTATAGAGATGTAAATGCTCGCTATTTTAACACATTTAAGCTGCGGAGGGCAGCTTTGGCCCTCCTGGTCCTGGCCAACAGCCGGCTGCATTCTGCACCCCTCCTCCCCCGCCGCCGAGGAGCCCAATGCGCCCGGCCATGCTGAGCCCCGCCGGGAACACGGCTGCAGCGGCTCAGACCCGCACCGCGGGGAGGCTGTCAGGGGGCTACGCATTACAGAAGCTCCAAGGGGTGCTCTGCCCCCCCCGCCCCCCGAGAAACAGAACTGAACTGTCACCCAGTCAAGAAAACCAATACACCGTCTGCAGTTATTTTCTACTCTTTTAGAGCAAAACTCCTGGCGGGCAGTTAGTGACATGTCTCCCATGCTTCTGGCGAAACCTCCCGGGACTGCGCCAAGCTCCCCAAATACGCCTGCCCGGTGCCTACAGGAGGCCAGGCCTCTGCTCACCGTCTGCCCCCAGGGAATGGCCCACATTTACAAAGGGCGGCTGAAGGGCGGACCCCGGGGTGGGCCCGTGTCCCTCCGCTCACCCCACGTCTCCCCGGTGCCCCTCCCACCGCCGACACGAGGCTCCTGGGAGCCACCTGCTCCAAACAGCCGCCCGAGAGCCCCTCGGCCAGGGACGGGCCTGAGTGTCGGCGGTGGGGCTCAGAAACCAGCTGGGAGGGTGGGACGCAGGGTGGGCGCCTCACGCCCGTGGCAGGCTGCTGCTGCCCCAGCCCTTCCCCCAGGGTTCCTCCCTGGCCACCTCCCACCCAGCTCTGATCTCCTGCCCGGGTCGGACACTTGGGCTGTTCACAGCTGCACCGGAAGAGGGGCTTGTGGGCCCAGCTCCGCACCTCGCAGGCGCTAGCAAGCTGCCGCTCCGGCACCCGCAGCACACACGGAGTGAGTGAATCCTGACCACGCCTGGACACGCACGCCGGCTTTATTCCCACAGGATAAGCTGTGCGCTGAGAGGCGGTGGCCCTGGGGGGCGGGCCGCCTACGGTGGGAGGTGACCAAGCACACACACCTGCACCCCCACAACTCAGCAAGGTGGTGGGGGAAATGCGGCGGTCAGCACGGCTGGTGACACAGGAGGCCCTGGCCGGGAGCTGGGGGCACGGGGTGGCGGCAGGACCCCCTGGGCTGCAGCAGACGCCTCGGCTCGCCGCCACCCCCCCGCACAGAGGCATGGACGAACACACAGGCGCTGTCCCGAACGTGGGCACAGAATTCCAGGTGGACGGGTGGGTGCCGGTGAGGCGGCAGCGGGAGGGGGCCCACCGCGGAGGAGCTGCCTTCAGCATCTTCCTGCGAGTCTAAGACTGGTCTCGTAGTTCATTTTAAAGACAACCCACGAGGGAAGGGACCGCCGCCCCCAGGCCCCCCACAGGTGTCTGGGCGGAGCTCTCCGTGGCCCAGCCCCACCCCCACCCCCAGCCCCTGGAGGGATTGGGGGGTGCAGCTGGCACATTCCGGGGACACCTGAGGTGCTCAGCCCTCCCCAGACCAATCACAGCAGCTCCCTGGCACCTATGCCAGCAGGAACCCGGGAGGGTGGCCTGAGAACCCAGCCCCACCTGACCTCAGGATCCCGCCCCTGGCTGGTCACGCCTCTCCCTGCAACTCTGACAAGCATCCACACTCAACACCCAGAATTCGCCCCCAGAGTGCTCCCTGCCGCTTCTCCGGGCTCCCTAACCTCAGCACAGCACCCCCTCTCCCCCCGGGGTCCTGCTTGCTCCCACCAGGACGGCGCGCCCCTCCCCCCACCATCAGAGGATTCAGAAACACCCAGAGCCCGTCACAACCGGGGACACTCGGCATAAACGCGAAGTCCTTGGCACAGCTGGGCCCGGCCAGCCCTTCCCTCCGCCTCCAAGAAGCAGGCCCTCGGCCACACTGGGCTTCCCACCATGGCTCGCACGCTCCCAGGAAGGGGCTCTGGATCCCCTGGGGAGCACCTGCCGGCGTCAGCGCTCGCTGTCTCCTTCACTCTTCGTGAGCCAGCAAGGCGCTCGCTCCCCCACATGTGACCGAGACTCCCACGGGCTCCTCTCTCGCACTATTACACGTGTGCACACGTGTCCGGCTAGCCTCGTGGTGCCTCGGAATCCCACGCCCGAGAACCTGGGGCTGCAGGACCGTCACCTTCCTGCCCTCTGCATGTGACACTCAGCAGCTGCCTGGGGGAGACCCCACGTGGGGACGCGTCCCCCGAGGCCGGGCCTCCCTGCACCACTTGGACGGCACACTCAGGAAGACCAGGGTTGAGGGCCCGGCAGCCCAGGGCAGGCGGCCTGACGAGGGGGCCGGGGGCAAGGAGCGGACGTACCGACAGGCCAGAGTCCACGCCCGGGGGTGTCCAGAAAGCGCCCCGCCCGCACTAGGATTTCTTCCCGACCGTCCCAAGTTCCAGTCCTACCAGGGGGTCGCCGTCCTGCCAGCCCCAGTCTGGGGCCAGGCTGCAAGGCTGGCAGGGCCATAAGGGACCCTCCCCCCCGGAGGGTGACACAGGCAGAAGCAACCCGGCAGGAAGAGCGTCCCCTTGGCATTGGCTTGTGACGAGAAGCCGTGAGATCTCTGGCTGGGCAGAACACGGGTGCGCCCCCTCAGGACGTCCTGGGGCTCGTCGGGCAGACAAGCACGGGCCCCACACGACGGCACGGGCCGCGGACCGGTCCACGGCTGAGCCCCCGCACACGGCAGTCACGTGGGATGTGAAGTCCCGTTTGGGACCTGGAGGCAAGTGCGACATGGCCTGCCCCCCACCCGTGCAGATCCCCTGGACCCCGCCCGGGTCCCCCTTCACGCCACCGCTGCGGGGAAACCAGGGCTCTTCCAGAAGGACGGCTGCCACAGCATAAAAAGCCCCCCGGCGCACAAGCCTCGACGGGGCGGCTCCTCCGCGCCCAGGAGCCTCGGGCGGCCGGCCACCAGCCACGCTCCAGCTGCTCAGACCGGGGACGCCCCAAGGGCACTGGCACAGGACGCTCCGGGGCAGGTGAGAGGCCGCGGCGGAGAAAGGCCATGTCGGGGGCCCGGCCCTCTGCTCCAGGCTGGCCGGCCGGGGGAAGCCGCTGCCAATCTCCGCTTCCACCGGGCCAGACCCACCTCTGAACCCCAAGGGCCCTTCTCTTGCAAAGAGGTGCTCATCTGTGCCCCGGGGCTCCCCCGAGGACCATCCGACAGCTTACCCCTCGGCCAAGCCGCACGGACACGCAAACAGGGACGGGGCAGCTCTGGGCCCCCAGGCCCCCATCCCCTGTGTGTCCTCGAGCTCAAGAAAAGAGGCTGTGAGGGAAACCCCAAATGCAGCCAAGAGAGGGGGGCCCAGGGCTGAGACAGGTCACAGCAGCCACAAGTCCGTTTCTCAGAGAGGGGACAGCAACCGTCCAGGCAGAACAGGCTGGGGAGGCACCAACACCCCAGGGAGGCGGGACGGGACACACCTGCACACGGCAGACACAGATGAAGCCCCAGGCGTGCGTCCCTCACAAGACCTCGTAGAGACGCCCAGACCAAACCGCGTGCTCAAAGATGGTGCTAGAACCCAAGTGAGAGACGATCTAGAAAGCCAACGGAGCAGAGCACACGGCAGGCACCGCCGGGGGCCGCAAGGAGGGGGGACAGACCAAAGCCCGGGTCCAGAAAGGACCCCCACGACCAACTCTGGCAAAGCCCTGAAGGGCAGAGAGAAGGCGAACCCCAGATGGCACGCATGGCCAGGCTGACATCCGGGGACAGCAAGACAATGACGGTAAGCACACACAGCAGCTACGGAAAGCACTGGCCCCTCACCCTGATCCTGTCCCCACCCTAGCCCCGGACCCAGTCCCCAACACTTGGCAGATGCTCACTCATGATCCCAGATGGCCTCACACGGCCTTCTCCACCTTACAGACACCGGTCAGGAGCTTGGCTGGGACACCCCAGGGATGGGCTTGGCTCTGTTTTGATCCTCTCTGATCCCTCCTCCAAGAACCTTGGGGATGCCCCCCCCCACAAGAGCGGATGGCCTGCGGGGACCCCCGGGTAGGTGTGCCCAGATCCAGGTGCCTCCAAGGCCGGCCCTGCTGGAGGGCAGCCGCTGCCGAGGAAGGACTCTGCTGTGTATGTTTTCATACGAACGAACTCGCTGCTCTCAAAGGGGAGGGTGATCCTGGAAAACGGGATGTGGACGTTCCAGCCACCCCAAGAAGTGGGAGCTGAGTGAGGATTTCATGCATGTGAGTACTCGATTCAGACTACCTGGAAGAAAGCCAATCCTGTTGGGCTTCTGGATGGCAAATGGTTCCCCTCTCCCCCTCTCCCCCTTCCAGAAGGTTAATCTGTCCTAAACCATCACAGGGAAAATGATCGCTACAAAGGGGTCTGGCTGCTGGCCAGGTTCCGGGCTTCTCCAAGATGCTGCCAGCTCGAAGGCCGTCCTCCCGGGCATGCCCAGAGGTGGTGCCCTCATTTCTCGGCAGTTAGGCAGAGGGCTGGGCAGGGCACCCAGCCAGAGAAAGATCTAGCCTCCGACGCCGAGGCTCAGGTGTGGTTGCAGGGAGCCCCTTCCCCCAGGCTCCGCGGCCCAAAAGAGAGGAGGAGGAGGGGCGGCGGCCCCGGGCCCACCCAGGCCGGCCCCTCGCCCGCCGCACCCGCAGAGGACCCCCGTGGACAAGGCCTCAGCCCCGGCGGCTGGGAGTGGACCAGGAACTGCAAGATGGCCCCCGACCCTCGGGCTCGACAGGGGCACCAGGCACGGAGCCGGCGCCCGCCCCGAGTGTCCCCCGCGGGCCTGCAGCCCCGGGCCGCAGGCTCCCCCGTGTGGGACGCGGTCTCCGACACCCTTCGGGACACGAGGGGGCACAGCTGCGTGGGAGCCGCAGCGCCGGGCGAGCTGAGAGCGCGCGGGGCGGGCCGGGCGCCGGGCTGGGGGTGCTGCCCTCCCCACCGCCGGGGCCTCCTGACTGTGACATGCTGCAGACACGGGGGGCACCAGCCGGCGTCCTCCCGGCCCACGCCGGGCCCCCAGGGCGGCTCCGCGCGCCGCGGCCCCGGGGAGCAGGGACGCCGGCGAAGGCCCCCGAGGCCCAGGCGGGGCGAGCCCACGCGACCGCCAGGAGGCCGGCCCGGCCCCCGCAGGGTGCACGCGGGCCGGGAGGTAGGGGGCCGGGCCCGGGAGGGGGCCGTGGGTCCGCCGGGCCCGGACGCCGGGGCGCGCCGCGAGTGTGGCGGGCCCTCGACTAGGGGTCGGGGGGCCGAGTGCGGCGCCCCTTTGTGTCACCTGCGCGGGCGGCGGCGGCGGCGGCGGCGGCGGGCGGGCGAGCGGGCGGGGCGGGCGTGACGGCGGCCCCGGCGCACGCGCACTCGCACGGCGCGGCTCGCGCACGCGCACGCCGTTCCGCGGCCCCGCCCCCGCCCCCGCCCCCGCCCCCGCCCCCGCCCCCGCCCCCGATGGCGCGCGGAGGCCGGCGCGCACGCGCACTCGCACACAAAGCCGGGGCCCGCGCGCGCCCGCGCGCCCGCGCGCCCCGCCCGCCCCGCCCGCCGCCCCGCCCCCGCGGCCGGAAATGCGCGCGCGCGGCCTTACCGAGCGGCAGGCCCTTGTTGAGCAAGTGCGAGCTGCCCATTGAAAGGCGCGGGCGGCCGCGGGCCCCGACGAGTCCGGCGCGCTCCGCCGCGAGCCCGGCGCGTGGGGCGGCCTGGGCGCCGTCCGCTGCTCCGCCCGCTCGCCTGCGCCCGGGCGCCGCCGTGCCGAGCCGCGCCGCGCCGCGCCAGCAGCCGCTCCACCGGGCGGGGACAGGCGGCGCGCGCGCGGGCGGGGCTTCCGGCCCAGCGGCCTCCTGTTTCCAGGCGCGAGCGCCGCGCGGCACGACGCGGGCGGCTGCAGGCCGCGCCCGCCCGCCCCGCCCGCGCCGCGTGGCTCTCCCGCCGGCCGCACCTGCCGGCGTCCGCAGCGAGGCTTGCGCCGCACCCAGCGGGCGCCCCTGCCCCGCACACCGGCGCGCACGCACGCACACACACACACACTCACACACTCGCGCACCTGCCTTGCACCCGCATGTGCACCTGCCACGCACCTGCCCTGCAACCACCAGGCCCCACCTGCCCCGTGCGCGCGCACACGTACACACGCACCTGCCCCGGGACCACCGGGCCCCACCTGCCCGCGCGCGCGCGCGCGCGCACACACACACACACACCCCTGCCGCAGACCCGCACGCCCACACAAACATCCATGTACACACTTCCCGTTCACACACATTCACCAGGCCCCATCTGCTACACACCTGCTGGGCCTTAACCGCCCGGCCGCACCAGCCTCACCCCCGCATACTGGGCGTGGTGTGTGACCCGCACCTGCCCCGCACCTGCCCCACACCTCGGAGCGCTCCAGGGCAGGGGCCACCGCGAGAAGACACTGCAAGTGCACAGCTGTTGGCCTTCGGGCCCTGGGCCGGTGCAGGGTCGCAGAAGGCCGCAGCAGGGATCCCAGAGGGTTTCTCTGGGCAAACCTGGCCTTATGCCCGGGTTCCTGGGACCCAGGAGCAGGTGCACCCCTGGCTGGGAGGCCCCAGGGAGAGCCCCCTGATCCTGCAGAGAACACAGCGGCCAGAAGTCAGCATCAAGAAGCCTCAGCAGGGACTTCCTGATGCCAGTGGTCCCTCGGAGGTGGCCAGATGTGGCTGAAGCAGGGTCCCCAGCGCTCACGGCGCCCCCCCCCCCCAGCGCTGTAAGCAACCTATGCTTCATTCCAGAGAGGCACCAACGGGAGGGTCATGAGAGTTCCCCTAGGGTGGGAGCTAGCCAGGCCCCAAGGGTGAGATGATGGGGTGATGGAAAAGGGACAGAGGCCAGCCCTGGGAGACCCTGATCCTGGGCGCTGGAATGTTCTCAGGTGACAGTGAGCATAGGCGACGTAACTGTCACCTTAGGTGAAAATACGACACGAGCACACGACATTGCGTAGCTAGCACTGACCTACCCGTACTGCTCACTGGGACGCGGGGGACAATCCTGAAATCCTGGTAGCAATCCTGCTATTGTTTTTTAGATTCTAAACTTGATGAGGAAGCGTGGGTGGATTCAATCAAGGGTAATAGGGAACGGGGTATCTATTTGCAAAAGAAATGTTTTGAAACCTTACTTAGTACTCACCTATGAAAATACCTCCCAAATTGGGTGAATTAGAACACGAGGGGAATGAAAAAAAAGGGTGCAAGTGCACATTTAGCAAATGTCTCAGAGAACTTTCCTGAACTCAGGCACGAAATGAGTCACAAGGGACAGATCAAAACTCCAGACCTGGGTGCATGTCTCACCCACACGCCCGTCACTTCCTCAGGCTGCGGTCACTCATGTAACAGTGTTCAGGACCAGAGCCCCCGGCGTGGCCTGGACCAGCTCCTCCTGTCCTGCGCTAAGACCTGTGGTGCCCTCGATGCCTACCCCTCCACCTCACTCTCACACAGACCAGGGGCACGGGGCATGGCTTCTTGCCTGAGAGAGGCCCTAGAATGTAAAACCGATGCTGTCATCCCCTGCTCAAATCCCTCTGTGGCTTCCCATGAACCAAACAGGAAATCCAAGCTTCTTATCACAGAGAGCCCCGGGTCTGGGCCACCTAACCTTCCTCTAACCTCCCTTCCATCCTCCAGTGAGGAGTCCCTCCGTGCCTACTATGTTCCAGCTGCATGGCCCTTCTTCCCACTGGCCACAGGACCTTTGCACATGCTATTTCCACTGCCTTCCCCTGCTCTTCCCTCCTTACCCTGGTGCCTGGCATGGAAATTACCTTTCTGTCTGGACTTTCTCCCTGCTGTACTGCCAGCTCCCCTACCCCCACGTATTTGAGGTGGGAACCTGCTCAATGGGGACGCGAGAAGAAGCGGCGTGCTCTTCCGAACACTCCCATGCCGTGCATCCCTCCCCAGTCCTCAGGGCTGCCCCAAAGCACCAAAGCCACCTCCGGGAGACCGCCACCCTGATGTCCTCCACTCCTGGTCACCGCTCCCTCCCCACCTTTGCACATGACCCTGAAGACCCTGAATTACCTTCAGAACTGGCCCACACACAAGGGCCTGAGGCAGGCAGACGAGAAGGCCACAGGGAAGCTCATTCCTGCCCTGGGTGTCCCCACCACAGCCCACAGGATGGACCCTGACACTTAGGGCAGTACACGGCCCACCCTGCCTGGCCCAGGACACTGTCCCCTCCAGGTGAGGCTGCCCCCTCCCCAGAGAACTCGCCACCTGGAAGGACAGGATGGGAGGGACCCCACCCCTTTGCTCTTCACAAGACCGAGGTTTGCAGCCAAAGCACAGCCCGGTAACTCAGGTCCGCCTTCTGGTGAGGCAAACCCAAACTTGGCTGCGACTGCGGAACCCACGCCCAGGAAGACTCGGTTTCCCCTTTGGGAAAGAGGCCAGGCCCGCCCTGCCAGGCCGTGGAGATGTTGCCTGGCAGCCAGGCTCCTTTCCTTAAGCATTTCAGAATATTTCTAATGCCAGAACTTCATATTTTACTCTTCTCTCCACAAACAATAAAAGATCCTTTGTCTTCTTAGTTATTCCGAGTACTCTGAAACATTGCACGGATACCTGCATAATTTATACAATAGTCAGCATGGACATGAAGCAAATCCGAATCCCGTCAGCCGCAGGGGGACACTCACTCGGGGTTCACTAGTGGTTCGTGAGGGCACGTCACGGGCCCCCCGGAGCCCTGTTTCTCCTGCAGGCATTGAGAGGAGGAGGCCTTAGGACCCAGCTTCTGGTGACTCTGAGGGTCCTCAAGACACAAAGGCAGGCTCGCTGGCCTCCCACTTCCCCCACCAGCGAGGCCACGGCCACGGTGCCCCTGAGGCTCTCTGGCCGCTCTGTGTCTTGGGGCTGCAAGAGAGGGGACGCCAGAGGCATCATGTGAGTGCAGTCGTGGAGGGGTGGGGGTAGAGTCCTGTCGGGGGAAGGGGCAGCCCTGCGGAGATCTGGGAGAAGAATATTCCAGGACGAGAGCAGCACACTCAAGACCTGCTGTGGGTAGAGGGTCGGAGGCTTGGGTTCTAGTCCTGACTGCGGGGGGCGGTGTGGGTCTGGGGCACAGGTGCTCCTGATCCCCACACCCTCCGTGGCTGGAGTCGGGCTGCAGTCTCAGCAGGGACCACGAGGGTAGATGGGTCAGCCGGGCACATCCACAGCCCCAGCTTGCACTGGCTGAGTGCGAGCTATCCCACAAACTTTGAGTGGGACTTCGGACTCCTGCAGGTGGGGCTACCTAGAAGCAGGCAATCCCAGGCCAGAATTAAGGTCTCTTCTGGTCCAGGTCCCCCACAATTTTATTTTGTAGCTGGAGCAGAAAGGCAGGGAGCTCACAGATACATCCAAAAGTGAGAGAGGAAAGCGGTCCAGAATTCTGGTACCTCCCCTAGCACCACTCTCTGCAGCCTCCCTGTGCAGGCCTTGTCAGTACCTTTATCATGGCTCCTATGTGGCCCCAGAACCCAACCCTCCGTCCCCAAGGGCTTTCTTCAGTTACTGGTACTAGATCTGCAGTGATTCCCACCCAGAAGAGAGGCAGCCCGCTTTGTGGCCCTGCCTGACTCTCTTCCCTCCACCTCTGCACCCGTCCCTTCTGGGCACGAGTATTTGGGCCTGCTTGCCCACTCCCATGCCCAGGTCTGTCCTGGGCCTGCCCAGGGCAGAGACCCAGCGTCTGTTGCCCTGCAAGGGTCACGACTGTCCCCGGAGCAGCTGAGAAGCCCCTCAGTGGGAAGCCGGGGCCCAGGGCTCCGGTCTGGTCCCACCAGCCTCAGCCCCTGGGGGACGACCTGGAATCAGGGGGAACCACGTCCACAAAGAGCTGCTAACATGTGGATGATTCTTCACGGAGCTCCATGTCCGTGGCCTTGAATTCCACGTAAGTATTTGGCAGTCTCTTGTGGCCACGTGTGGAAGCAGAGCCCCATTGCAGGCGTTCGCGTGGGTGGCACCCGGGAAGATGGGGACATCGATTCCTCTGGCCGGCACTTCTCATTCTGGCACAGAGACTGGGGCAGCCGCGTCTCCCCCGGGGCCTGGGGTGCAACCCGAGACCTCGCGTTCATTGGCCGATAAAGCCGGAGCGTGAGATCCTGTGTCCCTGGAAACTCTGAGAAGACAAAGCAGTGTACAGTGAGAAACGGCGGAAACACGGCATTGCCACCGGCGGCCCGGAAACGGGCGGGAGTGGGCGAGTCGCATGGCGCCCAGGGGCTCGGCGGTGAAGCGTCTGCTTTCGGCTCAGGTCGTGATCCCGGGGTCCTGGGCTGGAGCCCCGCGTCGTGCTCCTGGCTCAGCGGGGAGCCTGCTTCCCCCTCTGCCTGCTGCTCCCCCTGCTCGTGTCCCTCTCTCTCTCTCTGTCTCTCTCTGGCAAAGAAATAAATAAAATCTTTTAAAAAAGGGAAGAACTGAGCAAATCCCTGCGGCATTTGTCCCACACAGACTGCGGCTGTTTCGCACACATTAAGTCCCATAAGCCTCGGGTTTTCGGTCTCGAGATGGGGAGGACACGCGCCTCCGCTCGCGGCTTTCCGCCCCAAGTCCGCGCTTCCTCCATCAGCAAGTGAGAACGCAAGGCCACCTTCCGGCAGGCCTGCGAGGCTGCCTCTTCTGCCAGCCTGCGGGGTTGAGGAGGGCGCGGAGGCCCTGCCCACCAGCCCCCTGCTCCCAGCTCCTCCCCTGGTTAGCACAATACCGGCGTCGGCCGCTCAGGGAGAAAGCCCCCGAGACGAGTCACCTCTGCTGAGTTCGGCAAGGGCAGGGAGCTTATGAGCCATTCACTGAGGTTTAGGTGAGAGAGGACGTAATGGGTTGAATTGTGTCCCCCTCAAATTCACACGTTGGAGCCCCAGTATCTTACAATGGGACCTTACTTAGAAATAGGGTCTTTGCACACGATCAGGTTAAAATGAGGTCATTTGGGTGGGCCCTACTTGAATGACTGGGACAAGACACGGAGAATGTCACGTGCAGGTGGACACACTGACAGGCGGAAGGCTCCGGAGATTGCCAGCAAGGCCGCGGCTGTGAGGGCAGAGGCGGGAACAGACTCCTCGCGGCGCCCTCACACGGAAACACCCGCCAATAGCTCGATCTCGGACTCCCGGCACCGAGAACCGGGAGGCAGCCAGCTTCTGCGCCAATACGCCCCCCGGTCTGTGGTACACTGTATGCAGCGGCGGAGGACGGACCCCGAGGGAGCCAGACCACAGCGCGAGCCCGGAAGGAGAGCGGACGCAGCCTCCCCGTGTGCTGTCCCCTGTGACGGCGCAAGTCCAGGCCCCGTCCCCGCGGAACTTCAAGTGCAGGATGGAAACAGCTACCTTTCACGCTACAGCCGAGCGCCCCAGGAAGTCGGGACGGCGGTGGGCACCGTGGAGGGCGGAGGCGCCGGAGACGACCCGCACCCTCGCGAGGGAGGAGAGAGGCCTGCGGGGCCCACACGAGCCAAGGGCCGGACAGATGGCCCCTCGCGGGGGCACGAGCAGGAGACCTTGCCCGCAGGAACGCCCGGCCGGCTCGGACGCGTCTCTGGAGAACCCAGAACCAGGGCCCGCAGCCTCGCCGCCTCGCCACAGTCCAGGCCGCTTCACCCCTGCAGCACGTTAACCAGCACACAGACCTGGGCCCAGGACAGAAGTATAATCGCCGCGGGGGAAAAGCTCTGGGTCCAGCCCCATCTGGTTCCTACCAGTAAAAGAGGAGCTCACAATCCGAAAGTACAAAACTCACCAAGAAAGAGCCCCGGGCGGGAAGCAGACATGCAAACAGCAGGACCCCCAGCAACGAACATGGGATAACGTGGGCTAAGAGAGCGTGAATTCCCACGGTGAACACGGCGAAAGGACTGGAGGAACGGGAGGAGAGGTGAATGAATAGGGACGGGATTCAAGGGAGAGGAAGAAGGGGCGGATTTGGAGTGTTTGGACAGGCGAGCGGTAGTCACTAAAATGACTCAGTATGGGGTTCAGACGAGGTTTGGACACAGCCGATCGCTGCACTTGCCGGAGGTCCTCGCGGCGCCCAGGCCGCAGAGCCGGGTGTGGACGAGGGGACCGGACGGGAGGTGCAGAGCTGTTGTAAGGGCTCCGTTCGGAGAGATCACGAGACGGGGCGACTGAGGACTTCCCATACTTGCAAGGTCTGAACCCTTAACTGCAGAATTAGGAGCCTTGAGCCAGAAAACACCCCGAATCTACTTTCTACATCCGAGAATGAAACCACAGAGCACAGAAGACATACAGTTTAAGAGGGAAAAACCCCCTCAGATTGTCTCAAAAGTAGTTATGATGACAGCAGACTTATCAGTGATGATGATAAAAATCTAACAATTGTATATCTGTTTTTTCAAAGTCTCAAGATGAAAGAACTGTTGACTTAGGATTTTACACATGGCATTATCATCTATTGCGGTGTAAAAATTTACCGCAATGCTGTGCAGTTCAGAACAAAACACGGCCGGGCCCTCACAGCTCCCGTGGGTCAGAAGCCGGTGTGGCTTAGCTGGGTCCTCCTCGTGACGGGTTCTCACACGGCTGCGGTCCCGGCGCTGGCGGGGGGCTGTGGCCTCATCTGAAGGCGTGGCTGGGGACGCCCGCTTCCAGGCTCGGCCCGTGGTCTCAGAGGCCCTGGCCGTCAGGCAGAGACACCTCGCCTCCGGGCCTCGTACGCCTCCCCCTGACAGCGGGCGGCCGGGCTGGCAACGGGAAGTTGGCTAGCAAGATGGAAGTCACGGTCATAGGTAACCGGATGGTGGCAGGCGTCGGTCCAGCTCCCAGGCGGGCACGGGGGGGGGGGGGGCTCGCGCAAGGAGGGGGTGGGCCGTGTGCCCAAGCGCATAGTCAGACTACCATCCAGTGAGGGCTGAAACAAAGCCACCTGCAAACACACGCGACTCAGAGCTGACCCCCCACGTCTGCGCGGAAGCCTCCCCTAGAGCTTCGGGGGAGGCGAGTGGGACAGAGGGAGAAGGTGTGTGGCAAGAAGCGACTGAGACTGTGAACAGTGGCCCAACCACGCGAGGAAGAGAGCGGCGGAGCTGAGGGAGTGATGGGACGAGGTCGAGCCAGCCAAGCGGCGCCGGGCCCTGGCGTCATTCCGAGGAGGCTGGCCGGGCGGCGTCCATCCCTGCTCCTAAGTCAAGGACCGGGTTTAAAAAGGGAAGTCAGCCCCTACCACGACACAGAGTGTCCGAGTCCGCGGGGGTCTCGCAGGGGTCGGGAAAGGGGATAACAAAGCAAAGATGAAGTCCGGGAAAGGGAAAACATAAAATGGGGAAAAAATCAGGACTCTGATCACGATGAAGTTCAATGGATTAAACTAGGCAGTTTTTAAAAAATCACTTATCGCATTGGCTGGAGAACGGGAAATGTCGCTGTGTCCTCATTTGAAGGACACGGAGGAAGCAATAAGGAAAGAGATGCGTGAAGCAGCTGGTCACCAGCACGGAGCCCGGCGACATTCCTGACGCAGATAAAAGGCGCCGTGAGACGAACAACGCGGGCGGAGGAGAGGGGCCGCCTCAGATCGGGGACACGGTTTGCCGGGGAGACTCAATCACACTGAACTTGCACGTACCAAGCACACGGCCTGAAAATCTGGAACGCAGACAGCGGCTGAGCTCCAAGAACAAACGACGGGTTGTGCAGTCGGGCGGAAAGCAAGACGCACATCTCAGGACAGACGGGCAGGCCTGGAATTCGTAAGGTCACAGAAACTCGAAGAACCCAGTTACAAGCGAGATTGGGTAGACATAAGACCCTGCACACCGAATTGAAGAATTCCTTATTTTCAAGCACACGCGGGATGTTTACCAGCAAGGGACACGCTGCAAAGCCTCCAAGTCAAATCTCAACAAAATATCCGGGAATCTATGCACATTGATCATGTTCTCCGACCACGTGCAAAGAAACAATCACCGAACATTTGGGAATGTAAACCCGTGAGACAGTATTTGAGTGATGGTTCAAGGAACCAATCAGAAGGGGACCCGAAAACAGGTAGAACCTGACAACAAACAAACACCACGTGCCAAACTTCGGAGGCTGCCGCCGCGCTGGACCTGCGGAGGGAATTTCTATCCTGCGGGTTCATGCACGAGCGAGCAGGAGAGGTGGAAAACCAGCTGTCTCGTTGGAGACGCAGAGAGAACAATGAAGACTAAAGAAGTGATTCGTGGGCTTGAAAACTGGAAAGAAAAGCAAGCATTAGGCAGAAGGAACAAAACTCCAAACTGGGTCTTTGAAAGGACTGTGTGGTAGGAAGCCCCTAAGACGGCCTCCAGTGACCCCACCTCCTGACATTCGCGCAGCCAAGGCCCTTCCCGAGCCCGGACGAGGCTGGCCGACCACTCCAGGGAGCCGGATACAGCAGAAGCGATGGGACGTCCCCTCCAAGACTAAGCCACAAGAAGTTTGTGGCTTCTGTGCCCCCCAGACCCCCTGCGCTGGAGAAAGCAGCTGCCGCGGAAAGAACTGATGTCCCCGGCCGATCGCCATGGGAGTGAACTTGAAAGTGGGTCCTCCCGGCTAAGCCCTCCAACGGTTGCCGCCCCAGCCAACGCCTCGCAGCCTGTAAGACCCCGAGAGAGAGCCGCCACTTCGGCCGCACCTGGTCCCTAACACACAGAAACTGAGAGAGACTCCACGTCCGCTGTTTTCAGCCACTAAATTCTGATGCCGTGTGTTGTCCAGCAATGGGTTGGTCAACATAAACTAGAAGGGTCACGATGTGGCAAGACCGACGAAGAAAGGAGGAAAGAGCACATCCCTGAACAGTATTAGGAACGAACAAGGACACACAGCCACAAATAGGACAGAGGTCTGAAAATCAAAAGGAAAGATTATAACCAATTTTTGTCAATAAATTCCAAGCTCAAATAAGATAAACAATATTGTATTAAAAATTAAACTTAACAAAATCACTCGAGGAAAAAATACAACACAGCTCGATAACCACGAAGCAAATGAGTCGGTAGTTTATAGAAGCACCCACCCAAAGAAACATGCAGATGATTTAAAGAAAAATTCTATCAAGTATTTAAAGAATAGGCCACCCAAATCTTATACAAAGTGTTTTAGATGATTAAGAAGTTGGAAAGCCACCCAAGTAATCTTGAGAGATGAAAACCAGATAGTGTTAAAACGAAATTTTTAAAAATATGTAGGCTAATCATATTTAGAAACAGAAATACAAAATTATAAAATAAAATATGAACAAATCGAATCTATCCACATGCACAAAAATAATAATTATGCCAAGTCAGCTTTATTCCAGAAATGGAAGAATGACTTATCATTAGAAAATACATGAACATTTAACACATTAGCAAATCAAGGGAACTTTTCCACTGAATCATCATAACACGTACAAGGA
>CM052899.1:176051607-176094624 GCA_028534135.1 Potos flavus | reverse complement strand
GGAGGAGGAGGAGGAGGGGGAGGGGGTAGGAAGGGAAGCAGGGAGGAGGGGGAGGAGGGAGGAGGGGAGGAGGGGGAGGAGGGGTAGTGTCCCAGGGAGGAGGAGGAGGGGGAGGGGGAGGAGGGGCAGGGGGGAGGAGGAAGAAGGGCAGGAGGGGGAGGAGGGTAGTGTCCCACGGAGGAGGGGGAGGAGGACGGAAGGGAGGAAGAGGAGGAGGGGCAGTGTCCCAGGAAGAAAGCGGGGGGCGGAGGGGCGCGTCCTGGGGAGAAGGGCGGAAACAGTCCCAGGGACGAGGCCGGCCCTCAGGACCCCGGCCCGGCCGCAGCCCCTGCCCGGTATCGCGACGACCGCGACACCTACCGCGCACCAGGCCGCTTGCCTCGCCCCTCCCCTTCCGGCGGAAACCCCGCCCCATCACGTGCCCCAATTCGCCACAGTCATTGGCTCGCCCTGGCACGGACGGCGCGGGGACGAAGGTCAGTGCGGCGATGACCGCGCCTAGGCGCGACACGACCGCTGTCACCTTAGCCCGCCCTTTCCGGCGGGGGCCCCGCCCACCTCCTGTCACGTGGCCCCGAGCTCGGCAGCCAGTGGCTCGCTCTGACCCGGGCGGTGCGAGCGCCGGGGCGGGGCCGAGGTGTGCGCGGTGACGCAGGCGCGCTCCCGGAGGGTCGGGACGGCCGAGGCGGGCGAGAAAAAGGAAGCGGGCGGGCGCAACAAGTTCTTAAAGGGGCCGCGTGCGCCAGCGCCGGGGCGAGGCGGGGCGGGGCGGGGCGAGGCGGGGCGGGGCGAGGCGGGGCGAGGCGGGGCGAGGCGGGGCGAGGAGTGCGAGCCTGGTCTCCGCGCCGCGGTCGCCCAGGAGTGTGCGATCCCCGGGCCCTGCCACCGCGACAGGCAGGCCGGCATGGCCCGGGTGGGCGCCGGACACCCCGCTGCCCCGCGCTGCCCGCTGCCCGGAGAGGCCGAGGGGGCGGCGGCGGGGCGGCCCCCAGCACCGGCAGGCCCGCGCGGCCCTGGTCCTCCCCGCCCCGCCGTCTGACCCGCGCGGGTGACGCTTCCGGAGGCGGTCAGCCCGGGGAGCCCTCGTGGTGCAGGCGGGGACCCCTCCGCTGGCCTGGGCGCCCGCCAGGCTTGGTCCTTCCCCAGGACGCCCCTCGCCCCTGCCCGCCGAGCGGTCCGGGCCCCGCACGGGCTCGCCCCTCATGCCGCCCAGGCCCCGACCCGCGCCGTGCGGCCGCCCGTGCGCCCGTGGCTTCCCCGGGGAGCCCGACCGGGGGAGGAGGGCCCGGGGCGATGCGCTCAGCTCCCCGGCCTCTCGCACCTGGGCGCCCTCTCGGAGCCGGCGGGGGCCTCCCCCAGCCCTGCTTGGAGCCTGCGCCCCGCGGGCCCCATCCCACGGGCTGAGCGGCCACCGCCCCCTTCGGCTTTCGTCTTTGCCTTTCCCCGAGGTATGGCTGCTCACCGCCAGGTACTCACCGAGGGGGTCCCCGCAGGGACTCAGAAAGCAGGTTGCGTGTGTTCTAGGATCTCGGGGGGATGCAGAACGGGGTGGAAGCACACGGACCTCGGCGCACGGGACCAGGACCCCATGGACCCAGCGCCCTCGGCAGCCTCGTTCTTAGCGCCAAGAGGTGGTGACAGCCCAAGCGGCCGTCAGCAGATGGTAGACGAACGTCTGTCCTTCAGCCGTAGAAGGAGGGAAACACAGACACACGCGGTAACACAGATGAACCTTAGAAGGCCCGGATATGATGGGACTCCAGCAGCACAAAACGGCCGGAGAAGGCAGATGTGTGGGGACAGATTAGTGGCCGCCGGTGGGGGAGCGTGGCGGGCAGCACGCTGGAGCATGGAGCCGGGCGTGTTCAGAGGGGCAGTTAGGGTGCGGGAACTGTCGCTGCATAACGCAGTTACTGAAAGAGAAGAGGAAAGCGGGAAGCACGCCGACTCCCGCCCTCCCTGTGCGCCTGAGCCCAGGCCTGGGGGGTCGCTCTGGGCAGCCGCTGGCTTGGCAGCCTCCCTGCATCTCCTGAGGTGTGGGTCGGCCTTTCTGGTCTCCCAGCTGTTCCCATCAGCACAAAAGCATGCGGTTCCTCTCGTCCCAACAGAACCCTGCTCTGCATCCGCCTTCCGCCCCAAGCCTGTCAGGGTTGTGGTGCTTTTGTGCAGCTTCCCGGAAAGAGCTGTGCGTTTGCCCTGCGCCTCCTTGTCCTCCTCTGACCCCTGTGCCCACCCAGGCGGCCTGTGATGTCTGTGTGGCCCAGTCCCGTCTCCTGCCTGCCACCCTCAGCACAGCTGATGGGATGTCTGTCCTTCCACAGGCCAGTAACCTGGGGGCCCCTGGCACCCCGTGTCCAACCCACTGGGGGGCCCTCGCAGGCCAGCAGCTGCCTGTCCCCCCATTTCCGCCCTCACACCCCTGGAGTCCACTCACCCCACAGCAGCCAGGAGGAAACTCAGTGCCGCCCACCGCCGGCCCCTCCAGTCCGCTGCCTCCTCCAGCCATCGGGCCTCCGTGGAGCCCACTCTCCTGCCTGGAAGGCTGCTCCCCGCCCACCCTCGCCGGCCTTGTAACCAGCCTCCTCCCACCCTCTCCTTAGGCAGCCCACTTCATCCTGCAGTGCTCAGACTGCCTGTCACTCAAGGCTCATAATCTTTTTTTTTCCTTTGCCCCTACAACATAATGCTCCATGAGAACTGGGATCTTTATTTTGTCTCATGATGTCAGGCACACAGTAGCTGCTCAGTATTGAACGCTGAATAAATAGAATTAGCCCAGATGAATGTGTTGAGACCTAAAGGATATTGTAGAAGAAACAACTGGGACTTCAGAGATGAGGACACCCAGCAGGACACATGCAAACCCATCCAAGGCACGGCAGGACGGGAGCATGGAAGGGCAGTGATGAAAAGCAGTGGAAAAGAAACGCATTACGCAAACAGTTACAAAGATAAGAAAGGGAGCAGCGGACTTCTTGGTCACAACACCACAAGCTCAAAGACAATGGCATGAAATATTTTTTTTAAATTATTATTATTTATTTATTTGACAGACACAGCAAGAGAGGGAACACAAGCAGGGGCAGTGGGAGAGGGAGAAGGAGGGTTCTCTGGTCAATGCGGGGCTCGATCGGAGCCCGATGCGGGACTTGATCTCAGGACTCTGGGCCCGTGACCTGAGCCGAAGGCAGACACTTAACGACTGAGCCCCCCAGGCGCCCCTTCATAAAATCTTTAACATACCACAAGAAAAAACTAAAAAAGCTGCCAACCTGTATTGTATATGCAATGAGCTATCCTTCCCAACCTGAATGAGATTGAAATAAAACACTTTCAGACCAAGAAAAGCTGAGTGAACGCATCACCAGCAGGTCTGCATGGAAGCATACAGTAAGTTCTTTAGATGGAAAATGCTAGCAGACGCGAACATCTATAAAAGCAGTGAAGAGTGCTGTAATTGGCAAATGTGGGTAAATATAAGGTCTATTTTGTTTCAGATCTCTTTTCTAAATCATTGCTCGCTGAAAGCCTAACAAGGTATTGCAGGGTACAGAATACAGAATGTAGAAGTAAATACCTGGCCACAGAAGAGTACAAAGGGTCGGACGGGGAGAGGCAGTAAGTTTCTGATTCCTATCGTATTTGAAGGCACTTGTGGTAAGTTAAAGAGGTACACTGAACTAGAGCAACTCCAGAGGTGCAGCTAAGAGGTCAACAGACAAAATAACTTTTAGTCTAAAGACAGCAGGTGAAGACAGAAAAGATAACAGAGGACAGACGGGACGAATGGAAAGGGTGGCAAGACCACAGATTTAAATCCAGCAATGATAATCATCACGTTGAATATCGGTAGTCTAGACACGTGCTCAATCGAAAGGCAGTGATTGTCCAATTGGATTAAAAAGACCCACGCGTATGCTCTACAAGAGACAGACTTCAAATTTAAGACTTGGGTTGGAAGCAAAAGGATCCAGAAAGAGCTAACAGACGAACCCTAAACAGAGGAGGGCAGAGCGGCTGGGCCGGGACAAAGTGGGCTTTATAATAAACAAGAACTATTACCAGGGAGGGTGTCTGTGCTTAATGACAGAGATTCCGGATACTCGAAGCAAAAGCTCACAGACGTAAAGAGGACATAGACAAATTCACTTGTGAACTTTTAAGAGCAAGTGGGGAGAAGAGCAGTAAGGATAGGAGAGCCCAGCTGCCCATCACGAACTTGACTTGGCTCGCACTTGCAGGGCGCGGCCCCGACGGCAGGCAGATGTTCTCTTGAAGTGCACATGGAACACTTACCAAGGCAGACATAAAACAAACCTCTATAAATTTAAAAGGATTGAAGCCATATGGACTAGATTTTCTAACAGAATTAAATTAGAACTTAATAACAAAAAATATCTGGAAAGTCTCCAAGTATTTGAAAATTAGCTAACAGGCTTCTGTAATCGGTGGGTCAAAGGGAAAAAAAAATCATAATGGAAATTATAAATTATAAAATAGTTTGAACTGCATGAAAATGAAAACAACATTAAAATGTATGAGATGTTTATATTAGAAAGGAAAGGCCCCAAAGCAGTAATCTAATTTTCCCCTTAAGAAGCTAGAAAAAGGACAATTAAACCTAAAATAAGCAGGAGAAAGAAAACAATAAAGAAATCAATTACACAGAAAACAGGCAAACAATAGGGGGGAAAAATTAGTCAAATACCAAAAGGTGGTTCTTTGAAATGATCCATAAAATTGATAAGTCTCTAGGTAGATATCAAGAGAAAAGAAGAAAAAACGACCAATATCGGAATGAGAGGTGACATCACTACAGAACCTACAGACGTTAAAAAATAAAAAAGTACGTTGCTTTGCTCAGCAAAGTACTAGCAAGTCAGATTCAGCGCTACATTAAGACCCACATCATTACCACCGGAGGCTTCTCTCAGGAACGGAAGGCTTGTTCAACCGCTCAAAGCCAATCGTGTAGTTCTCCGCGTTGCCCTTATCACAACAAAGGAGAAGAGCCTTATGGTAATTTCATTAGATGAAGAAAAGAACATTTGACAAAATTCAACATGCCCTCGTGATGGTAACTCAGGAATGAGGAGTGAAAGTCCTCAACCTGATAATTGCACCTTACGAAAACCTAGAGCAGACATGGTCCTTCGTGATGAGAAAGGACGCTTTCCCCTGAGATCAGAAACAAGATCGGGACTCTGGGGACGCCTGGGTGGCTCAGTTGGTTAAGCGGCTGCCTTCAGCTCAGGTCATGATCCCAGGGTTCTGGGATCGAGTCCCGCATCGGGCTCCTTGCTGAGCAGGGAGCCTGCTTCTCCCTCTGCCTCTGCCTGCCACTCTGCCTGCTTGTGCTCTCTCTCTCTCTGACAAATAAATAAATAAAATCTTTAAAAAAAAAAAAAAAAAAAAGATCGGGACTCTGTTCTTACCCTCCTAGTTCACACTGTGCTGGAGGCTTTACCCACACAATAAGGGGAGAAAAAGAAATGATAGGCATAGAGATTGGACAAGAACAGGCAAATGGTCTTTATTTGCAGAGGTTACAACTGGGTATGTAGAAAATGCTTTATAACATACCAAAAAGCTACCAGAGCAAATGAGCTTAGAAAGGTCACAGGATACAAGATCAATAGACAAAATCAATGATACATCTTTATGTTACCACACTGGAACAACTGGGAAGTTAAACTTAAAAATCACACGGACAATAGCAGTGAGATGATGAGAACCAAATGCAGGGAGGCCTGCATACAGAGGACACCGTATTCACAGGCTGCCGGGCTCAACATGGTCACGATTTTTAAGTTCCTGTCGTGCGGTGAACTGTCCCCCTCACCCAAACTCATGTTGAAGCTCTGCCCCCCATGTTGGCTATTCAACGAATGACGTTGGAGCGACAGGATGAACACATGGGGGTAGATGGTCCTCAGCCTCTTCCTCACCCCACACATACAAGTTCATTGCAATGGGTTACAAACCTAAAAAGCTAAAACAATCTTCTAGAAGACAGAGAAGAATGTGATTGGGACCTCGGAATGGGCAAATTTTCTCAGAGCACAAGAAGTCGTGAGCCATAAAAGAAAATGTTAACTGAACTTTACTAAAAATAAAAGCTCTGCTGGTCAAATAACAGGCAACGAAGTGCAAATACACGTATCAGACAGAGGATCCGTGCCCCCAATATGTAATGCGTTCCTACCAAGAAAAAAAAAAGGTCACCCAGTAAAGAGCAGGCAGAAGACTTGAACAGACACGGGACGAGTCACCACTCAGCACGTCGTAAGGAGCTCAGCAGCTGCAGTCACCAGGGGGACGCACAGTGAGCCCGCAGGGATTACCCACCTGAGCCGCTAACAGGGAGAATGACGCCTCCAAAGGCTGGCAGGTGCGGATGGACGGGCATGCCCCCACACTGCCCACGGGCGCGGGCGCCGCTCCCGGCACTTCGGGCGAAGCGAGGGCAGCTGTGAAGTTAACTGTACAGCACCGGCGTGACTCCTCCTCCTTCTAGACATCCAGTCCAGGGAAACGAGAATAACGTCCCCGAAGAACCGTTGCAGCGATGCTCACAGCAGCCTCGTTTACAGCAGCCAGAAGCCGGACGCGAACATGATGCTGACGGAGAGGCTGCACAGCCGTGGTGCGCGCCGGGGGGACTACTGCAGCGGCGGAGGGCCACGGACGCACGTAGCCATGTGGGCGCACCTGGGCATCTGGAGAACCGGGTCGGGCACAAAGGACCCCGTGGCCTGTGTTCCGACACACTCGAGGGCGAGACTCACAAGCGTGCTGATCCGAGTCCCAGTGGTGACCGTGAGGCGGGGTGCGGATGGTCTGGGAGGGCTCCGGGGCTCTGGGAACGCTGTGCATCCGGGCTTGCTGCTGATACCTGGTCCGTTTATCCAAAGTCCTCACACTGTTTATCCAGAGCCAGCGTATTCCCGCGGCGCACCAGCTACGTCAGTTAGAACCCACAGTGAGCGAAGAGCCCACAGCTGACTGCATGTCTCACGCCTGAGACGCCCAAGGCCAAGTGCCGGGGCGAACGCAGAGCAGGTGGGGCTGCTTCTGAGGTCGGAGGGGGGGGGGGTACCAGCTGCTATGAGCGCTCTGGCCAACCAGCCGTCACCGTCTACTGAAGTTCACGTGGGACCCAACAGCCCCACTCACGACATGCGTGTCCAGCAAGTCACGTGTGAGTGCGTTTGGGGCTGCTTCATCTGCAAACAGCCCCACCTTCCCCTGAGTAGCCAGGACCAATCTCTACGTCCCACTCATCCCGTGGCTGCCCCACGGCCAAGTGGCTCTCGCCATGGATGTGGTCACCGGAACGGACCAGAAGGGACCCAGAGGGCAGGAGTGGGGTGTGTGGCTTCACGCACGTGCACACATGCAATGTCCTCAGGGCTTTGGGAAGGAAAAGGGGAGGCAGCACAGATGACGGTCAGAGGGAAGCCAGGGGGCCAGGGCGGCACGGCCGAAGGGCATGGTGGGACAGAGCCACTGCCTCCCTGCACCCACCCGGTGCTCTGAGCAGGGGCTCGGCCACGGGTGCGCCAGGCGCCCACGGGCAGCAGGAGGCCCACACGCGCTGGCAAGTCGGGGAGACCCCACTCAGAGGGCCCAGCCACACTCACTTCCCCCAAAGCAGAGCACAGCGCCCTCCTGGCTGCTGCAGCAGGGCTCTGGGGGGGCCCGTGTGGGGACTCCAGGAGCCACCCTGCTGCGAGGCCGTGGACTAGGGGGACCTGGGGTGAGCAGACAAGCAAGGGCGTTAGAATGCACAGCAGCTTCCACGTCACACAGACATAAGAAATAGAAAACCCTTTTATTAACAGGTTTTACATTTACAGTTTATTAGCTAATCAACATCGACATGCAAAAATAAGCGCTAAATACAAACCTCTACGGTATGATTTTGTGTAAACTACAATGGTTCATTTGATTGGAAAAGTGGGCGGTTACTTGGACTGAACTACTAGTTTCCGTAACGAACGCGTTAGACCTACACTTAGGGAGCCATGGGCAAGGCCTCTGCAGAACTCGGTCCAGTGGATTTCCACGGGAATACATTCTCAAGCAGGAAATAAGGCGGCACGAATGACGTGACATTGAACCTAGCACACCCTAAGCCCGCCCCCATGGCAGCGCAGGCCAGCCCGTGCAGCCCGCCGGTGCGGCCCCGTGCAGGTGCGGGCCCCCCTCGTGACGCAGGTGCGGCCCCCCTCGTGACGCAGGTGCGGCCCCCGAACAGGTGCGGGGGGGGCCCCCCTGGCGCAGGTGCGACCCCCCCCTCCTGAGGCAGGTGCAGGCCCCCCGACCAGGACGAGGACGGCCGCCAGGGCGGGGTGGGGCGGGCGGGCGGCAGGAGGCGGGGGCGGGGGCGCGGGAAAGAACCGACTCCTGTTTCCGAAGCGGCCGAAGCTCCCTGGGCGGCGGGAAGGTCTCTCCGAAAGGGGAAGGCGGCAGGTGGCTCGCGCGCTCCGCAGTCCCACCAGCAGAAAGGCTGTCCCCGAGCACAGACGCGCGGATCCGACTCCTCCCTTCCTGGGGCTCCCATCGTCGCTCACTGATCTTTGGTCGCAAGAAACAGAAACGCAGGCGGGCGGGGGGCGCGGGGCGGCCCGGCCTACATGATGTACACCTTCTCGGCTTGGGAGAAGTGGAACACTTCTTTGGTCCTCGGACAAACGACTTTGTCGTCTTGACGGATAGACAGCAGAGACTGAAACACAACGGGGGCGGGGGGCGCATGAGCGCGCGGAGCGCAGGCCGGACCTCCCCGGGGACGCGCACGCCCGCCCGCCCGCCCGCCGCCGCGGGGGACTCCGCTGCCCTCCTGCCCGCTGCCTCCGGGAGGCCCGCCTGCCTGCGAACCCTGATCCCGCGGCTTCTTGGCCACCGGCCGGGCTCTCCAGGGGCAGCGCCTGCACCCGGGGACCCGCCCCTGGGGTCCACCCCCGGCGGGCAGCTAGCGCAGACCGGAGGCCGTTCCCAGGGCCCCCGCCGGCCGCGCGCCCCGCCCCGCCCCGGCCCCCCGGGCCCCTCACGTTGTAGCCGTAGACGTAGCCGTTGGGCAGCATCATGGGCGGGTTGTTCTCGTTCATCACGTCGCCCGAGATCTTGCAGACCAGGCGGGAGTTGGCGCAGTGGGCCATGGGCAGGGGCTGCGCCAGCTTGTTGAGGGAGCGGCTGCACACGGGGCAGTCGGGGCTCTTGGAGCTGCCGTCCTCCTTGTAGCACTGTCTGTGCCCGGGGTTAAGGAAGGGTCGTGGGGTGGGGGCACCGGGCATGCTGAGGCCACCCCGGCTGCCAGGCCGCAATCAAGCGTGGAGCTCTCTCTCAAGATAGAGCAAACACTGCGTCCAGCGGGAAAATGGCCTCACTGAGGCTCGTACCCCACCCCAGCCCAGGGACCCCGCTGCCCCACCCCCCTGTGCACCTCCCCCTTCTCACGCACCTGAGCCCGTGGCCAGTGCACATGACGTTCACCACGGTCCCATCACACAGATGGCCACGAAAGCCAACAGCCCAGGGTCCCAAGGGTCCCACATGCCATACTCGAGGGACCCCTGGGCACTGGGGTCACAGCCCCACAGGTCTCTGGTGACAGGGGAATGACTGCTGTGCCACACACATCTTCCAAGACAAGACACTGGGCCAGGGCTCACACCAGGAGAGGTCCAAGGGGATTCCCGGGAATCACACAGGACCCTTCCGGATGGCACCCAGTCCCAGCTCCCAGAAGGTAACGCCAACACCGGCCTGTGACCCGCCAGCAGTGCTGGGCGGCGTCTGGGGTGAGCGAACCCTCACGGGGCCAGGCACGAAGGTGTCCACAGACCCAGGGCAGAGGCTCAGCCCCACGACCACCCCCCCATGCCAGCCTCGGGCACGGGTCTCGAGTCGGGAGAGCTGTGGCGCCTGCCTGCTGGCTGGAGGGCAGAAGGCCCCCGACGCGGAGCCCAGGCTGAGGAGGGCGGAGCCCGCGGGCGCCGGGGCCGCCGGAAGGATACGGTGTCTTTATGGCGGAGAGGCCGGCCTGCAGCGTGAGGGTGAACACAGAGTTGCTGCCCAGCTGGTGCAGCCGGTAGTTGTCGTAGCGGAACTGCTGGATCAGCATGCGCCACCGGGCCGGGTCCAGCAGGTCCTGCAAGAGACGGGGCGGGGCCGGGCTGGGGACGGCGTGCGGCCGTCACCCCCAACACCGAGCGACGAACCCTTCCCGGCCCGGACTCCCGAGTCCGCGCGGACACGGGTGCTAAAGGGTGGAGGGCCCGTGGCCTCGTGGCAGGGAGGGGACGCAGTGGGCTGAAGGACGGCACCGAGGTCTCGGGGGCAATGTCTCACTGCAAAGTAACTTCCTGGGCCGGGAGCCACCCCCGCGTCACGGCCGGAGACTCGGGGAACAGAACACGAGGCCTGGTTAGTGTGCCCCGGAGCTTCCCGGGCTCCGAGTCAACGAGAGCAGCGGGGGAGGGCACACGCAAGCAAGACTGACACTCTGCACGTGACGCGCAGGGTCAGGGCCCACGCTGAGGAGCCGCGGGCACCCGATCAGCAGGGGCCCTGCGGGCAGACAGCACGCTCAATTCTGATGTTACAAAGACACGTCTTTAATGTCATTTTTATTGAAGCCAAGTCCCGAGCGGACCCAGCCCAGTCGCGAGGCTCCGCACCCCGCCTCCCTGAGACCCTCGGCCTCGGGCCTCTGGCACGGCCACCTCTCCCTGACCAGAGCGCGTCGCCCTGCTTCTCATGGGACCCACTGAGACACACCTGTGACTTCCTGCCACAGGGGCCAAGGGCTCTGTCCCCTCGGCACGGCAGGGTGCAGCCCTGCCCCAGCGCTGCCCTCCGGGGTCCCGTGCCCCCCAGGTCAGCCCCTCCGCATGCGCCCTGGTCTTTCTCGGCCGTGCCGTCCGTGTCCAGTTACGAGGCCGTGCGTCGGTGGGCTGTGCCTGTCCCCTGCCGGCCTGGGCTCCGCAGCGGCTGCTGTGTCGGCGCCTTCTGGAGGGTCAGCCCCCCGGCCCTCGGGCAGTGACGGCAGCGCTGGCCTGGCGCCCCCTGAGCGGACCCCTCACTCTCCAGGGCAGGCCCACTCTGCACTTCGCTTAAACCTTCTCCAGAGCACGGAAGAGAGACCGAAGAGCCCGTCAGCTAAAGCTCAGTCTCGCTCCCGCAGAGCCTGTGACCGGAGGGTGGGTGACGGGTTACGGGACGCTGCCGACACTGCTGAAGCCGCGTGAGTCCAGTCCGCTGCCTCACGGACGGCCAAGCGCTCCAGCCGCTGGGGGGGCTGTGTCTGCGCACAAGACCATGCGGGGCACACGGGGCCTCGGACAGAGCCCCCCGTCGAGGCTCAGGGAACAAGCCCGGTTCGGCCCGCAGGGAAGGCAGTTTACTTCACTCCTGGGGGACGGGCTGGCAGCCGGGGGACGGCACGTGGCTGAGCGTCTGTGTCCCCCACTGCTGACGGTGTCGGCAGGTGGACCTCCAGGCCCACAGGGTCCTGAGGCCAGAGTCTTCAGGAACTAGTTTCCTCGTAAGAACATACGGGAGGAAGAGTCCCCTCCAACCCCGCCAGCACCCCATCTCGGGCTTCCCGACTCGGATTCTGCCCCAGCGGCCCGGAGAGAAGGAGACAGAAAACTGCGGGAGGAACCAGGCAGCAAACACCTATCCACGTGGGCACAGCTGGGAGAGCCCCAGTCTCCACGGGCAGCGGCGACAGGGTCCCGAGCAGGCCCGGCGCGGGGGGCAGAGCTCGCTGGCATCCGAGGAAGGCCGCGCTCGTGCGCGAGGGCCCTGGAAACAGGCTGGCTGCGCCTCCAGGCGAAATGCGGAGGGGCGCCTGGCTTCTCTGGAGGTGTCACGGGGAAACGTGTGAACAGAAAGCACACTCAGGGATGGGACGGCTTATCTAAAGAAAGCAGAACCTGACAACATGGACACTTCCATCCGTGTTGCAGAAAACGAGAAAGCGGCTCCAGAAAGAACACGGAGGGCGTGGCCAAGCGAGCCTTTGTAAGGACAGGCGTGCGGGCGCGCCCAAGGGCTGATGGCCAAGGGGCCCCCACGGGGGAGCAGCCAGAAGGAACGGGGCAGGCTGTCCGCATCCCTGGTTCCCAGGACGGCACTGTGAGCGGTTCGGCTGCAAACGTGACATTTCTCGAGACAAGGGAAGAAGCACCCCGAAGGCGGCTCAGAGACTACAGGGCTGTCCTGGGGCTTCCAAAGGGGTGGGCACCTCCTGGTTTCAAGAGGCCAGACACGCTGCCCTAGCAACGCCGAGAAAGCTGGCTAGTGATGCTGTGTGACCACGCCCGCCCAGACCCCACGTGCACCCCCAAGGCCAAGGGGGGCAGCGGAGACGACGGAGGTGAGGCAGAAGAACACTAGCAGCGAGGGCGGACGGGGAGCGCGACAAGTGAGGCGCTCAGAGGCGAAGCATCTCCCAGGCCGAAACCCCTCGTGCGCGGTTCTGACCCAAGCCCCTCACCGGCGACTCGGGAGCAAGACGGCGAAAAGCCCACATGGTGTGCCGCCCACACGCGCAGGCCCTCCCCAGCGCCGAGGGCCCACGGGCGCGGCTTACCTTGTACGGCGAGATGTGCGTGTCCGGGGGGAAGGCCAGCATGCCCATGACCTGGCGGACCTCGTCCAGCTGGCTCCCTTCGGCCTGACTGAAGTGCTTCCTCGCGTGTCTACGGAACATTCCGGATCATCTGGGTTTGCCCTTTTACCTTTAAGAATCGGAGCTCTGCATCTGCCAGAGCCTCAGTACCAGGTAAGCCCCACCTCGTGTGACCTGGGCCGGGGTCTGCCACAGCTCAGCTCGGCGAGGGCCCCCTCCTCGAGGGGACAGGGAGGGGGGCGAGGCTCGAGGCGCCAAGCACAGAGCCCCACTCAGAAACACCCAGAGGCAGTGACCCTGGTGTACGTGAACCCGAACCCCGATGACACAGTCCTAGGAGGACCCAGAGGCAGTCCAGTTCTCGCAGTGCCGCAATGACTCCCCCTGCAACTCTCAGAGCGCCCACAAACTACCCTGCGCTGCACAGATCGGGCTTGAGCCGGGCCTCCCCGCGCTGCCTGCCCCTGGGGGAGCCCAGGCTCCCATACCTGTGCCCCAGCCTCCTGCCCGAAGGCTCCCTGCGCCCACCCCAGGGCCAGCACTGTTCCGGGGCGGGTGGACACGGCCACAGAATCAGGGACCCTGAGCCCATGCGCTAAGTTGGCCTCGTGCTGCCTGGACAGAACGGAGCCCGGGCGCCAGGCGTCAGCACCGTGCTGGTCACAGGCACGGCCTGGCCGGTCAGGGCAGACCTGCTGACACTCCACACTCCCACACTCCAGCCCCCAGAGCCCAGGAGGCCCGGCCCCTCTCCACCTACCTCACGGCATCGAGTCTCTTGTTCTGCCGGATGAGCTCAATGAACTCCTGAATCCTTAGGCTGAACTCCAGGCAACTCTGGGGGTAAAGACAAGACCAGGCTTGGGGAGGGGCGCCACGGAGCCATGCCCACCGGTGGACCCCCCGCACAGCCCGCCACGGAAGCTCGGAGCCCCCGGGGAGGTGCGTCTGGTACCCGGACTGTAAGTTCCGCCTGCTGTCAATGCCTTCCGGGCTCTGCCGGCACGTGGACCAGCGCTCCCGGCGCAGGGCCGGGAGAGGGCGGCACAGGCGCGGGTGGGCTGCCAGGCTCCACCCCGAGTCCCTGTGACGAGGCCGCAGGCCATCAGCAGCTCGGAGGGCGGGCACGGGACTTCCCGTGGGAAGCACGTGAGCCGGAGAAGCAAGCTTCCGCCCCCTTTACGTGGATAAGGCAGCTGTCTGCGTTTGGTCTCGTGGTGATAAAGTCATAAAAGCATGGGGATATGCCCTCAGAACCCCGTGTGGCATCGTCCACCCCGACCTGCTCTAGGAGAGGGATGCGGCCCCGGCTCGAGGCCCCGACGCCTGGTGGGAGGAGAGGAGAGGCCAGGAAGTGGTGCCTCAGCGGAGCGTGAGCAGAAGTGATGCGCACGGGGCCGGTGAGAGAAGCCAAGTCCCGGGGCAGGGATGCCGGGCCTAGGTGGGGACAGGCTGCGGGGACGCCTGGGGAGGACGTTCCAGGCAGAGGAAAAGCCAGGTCAAAGGCCCTGGGGAGGGTGGGCGGGACCAGGAGGAGCGCAGGGCTGGCGGGGGCCGTGAGAGCAGAATGTGGAAGCCCCGGGGTTTGCGGAGGGCGCGAGGTCTGGGAATGCAGCTGCTAGAAGCGGCACCGGCTCGCCCGTCTGCCGCGCGTCTGACAGGCATCTGTCCCAACACGGCACGTGCAGTTCTGAGGGAACGCCAGCAGGGTCCCAAGTGCTAACTCTGCGATCTCAGCAACGTCCGTCCAGTTGGCTGGGGACGGGGGAGGCAGGCGAAAACCCGGATTATTTTACAAAGACGCTAATTTAAACTCTAATATCTTCAACAACGGTTTCCGGAAACACTCAGTATTTCCAACCAGAAACAGAATACGTGAAATTAACAGAACAAAAGAAAAATCTCTGCGTTCTCCGCTCATTGGCCATTTTGCCTTCCACAGCACCTGGATCACGAGATGACGTGGATGGTCGACGAGGAAGTCTGTCAGTCAACCCCAAACGTCTGACGCTTACACTCAAGTTCACCAATCACGTGGACTACTCCCACCTGGGCCTCCAAGCGTGCGCTCTGGCATTCTGATGAAGCCTCTCAGCGGGGCCTGGGGACGGCGCCCTCCACCAAGCCCCCAGCCCTGTTCTACGGACATGAGGGTCAGCACTGGCCGATGTGACCTCCCTGGGGGCCACCAGGCCGTCAGAGGCAAAGGTGCAGAGAGCCACCTACCTGGTGCCCAACACGTCCACACCACAGGTGCTCGGGGCGAGGCGTGCTTCCCTGCCCCGGCCCCCTCCTCCCCTGCCCTCTGCACCCAGGCGGCAGTCCGTCCTGTCCCCCAACTGGAAGCTGATGCCACATGCTAGGCGGAGGAGTTCCCTTCCCAGGCCAGACCAGCAGAGGCCGAGGGGCAGAGACCGGAGGGGAGATGCTCCGCCTGCCTCCCCAGAGCACCCGACGGTCGCCTCGGCTGTGTTCAGGGGACGCCAGCAGCCCTACCAATGGGAGGGAGCCACCAGGTGGGCATTCCAGATGAACAAGGTCACGGTCAACTCCCCACGACTGACACTGAAACGCGTTCTACTGCTGTAAGGGCTCCGCTCTAGCAGGTCACCTTCCAAACTGCCCGCTAGCGGACAGACACACGTCCCGACACCTGGGTACTCAAACTCAACCGTGAAATACCACGGCTCCAGCTGATCACGCCAAGCTCGGAGGGCTGCACACATCCTTCCCATGCTAGCCGGGAGGGCCTGGCGCGCTCACGTGTGTCACTCCATCGGCCTCGCAGACACGCAGCAGCCGTGTCGTTGCTCTGGCTGTCCTTGTGCGTCTGCGGACGGGAGTTGACCACCACTCAGAGGCATTTTCCAGCTACGTGAAACTGGGCTCTCTAAGTTTCTTCTCTTGCCTAGAGTCTCACGACTGATGCGAGGGATCCGTGGTCATCAGGCACGGCCCCCCCCGGGCGTGTCCCCTCCCCGGCCTGCGTGTGCGAGCTCACGCGGGTACACACACATGTGCGCGCCGTCTGGGCACGCTGGGGCCCTACTCTGTTCGGCTGACACAGCATAAGCACGTTTTCGGGTCACTCGCTGGTGACCCAGCGCCCTTGGGGATGGCTAGCGACGCTCTCTGCAGTTGCACGCTCAGGTGACGGGAGTCCTCCGGCGTGGAAGCGGCCGCCCGCCCTCCCCGCCGGGACCCGGCTGTGCGGCGGTGCCCTCGCCAAGCAGCAGTGTTGACGGGGTGCGGCAGGGCTCGCAGAAACCACCCGTCAGGACGGGGAGCTCCGTGCCTTCGGCCCCGGCTCCCACCGTGCGGCACAGCTTGGGGGCTGGAGCAGGAGAGCAGGGCGAGTGTTACATACCAATTCTGGCTTTCCTTTTATGGTTTCCATACCAAGATCCTCACTCTCTTTAGGGGAGCCACTGGCCACTCTACTTTTCCGTCCCGTCTTCGCGTCGTGCTCGCTTTGGCGGCCCTGAGTGGCAGAGAGCGTCACCCTTGGCTGGTGACTATGGGCACACAAGCTCAACCGGGGGGAGGTTAAAGCGCTCGGTTTAGAAAACAGAAAACAAACAGTTTCTCTAACGGAGGCAGGGGAAGGTTAACAGAAGTTAAACATTTCTGCAAGCCCCAGGGGACAACACCCGTCCATAAGCATGTGTTGATTCGCTAAGTTATGACTCAGTGTCTGCTCTGGAAGCTGCTTGTGGTCTCGAGGAAAGCTGTACCGGAGAGGAGCCCGGTCCAGAGCTCCGCACGGCTGCAGGCGGACCGGGCTTCCGGACCCCGCAGCCGCTAACAAGCTGAGCACACGCAGGCGGTCGGCGCCGCGCTCCTTCAGAACCCCATGCTCAGAACACTTAGCCAAACCATAATGCACAAGGGGGTGCACTTTTTAGGGATTTTACCTAAAATCCAAACATCACGACCAAAAAATAACCCCGAAGCTACACCAAACCCAACAGCCCCCCCCCCAACCAGAGGCACGGAACTCTGAACCAACAGGTGCAGGCGCGTGGGTTGCGGGCAGGTGCTCGCCCCGCCCCCAGCCCCCCCTCCGAGCGGCCCCAGTCCCCAGCCCCGCCCCCGAGCGGCCCCGCCCCCCCCCCGAGCGGCCCCGCCCCCAGCCCCACCGCGGGCGCCCGCACACCTTCATCTTGCGCAGCCGGGACTTGTTGTCGTGACACCAGGCCAGGCAGGTGGCCGTCTCGCGCCTCTCCAGGGACTCCTCCACTTCTTTGGCCGTCAGGAACATCTCGATGTTCACTAAGTCCTTAGGGGAAGGAAGCGGTGCGCACTCAGAACAATGGACGCCCGGACCCCAGCCCCAAGTCTGCCGATGCCCCCGCCCCTGCCCCCACCGGTGCCCCGGCACACCCCACCCGGCCAGCGTCTCCAGCTCCTCCGGGGCCAGGACGAGGGGCAGGCACGCAGCATGGAGGCCTGCAAAGCATTTGGATGCAGTCTCCCAAACCGAAGGCCCAATCCAGAACCTGGCCCGCCACCCCAGCAGCGGCCTGACCGTTATATCCCTTCACAATCAGACCCGGAACCCTGGCAACCCACACCCTCATTCTGTTTTGTTTTTTCTCTCTGAAGATGTATTTGAGATTTTGAGGAGCAGCAGCGAGGGCCAAGGGCCACTGGGTCGGGGCAGGGCAGCGTCTTTGCCGCTGTTTGCTCCTCTCCCCACCGTTCTCCCACGCCTGTGGAGCCGCATCTACTGGGCTCTGGACGATCCAAGCAGGGCCTGGGTCCCGGGGTCACGACACCCACGTGGGGCCCAGGGCCTGCCAGGTCCCCGAAAGTGGCTGGAGCGCAGCCAGCAACAAGGGCTCCTGGCCACAGAGGCAGGACAAGATGACAGATGCCTGCGCACCACCAAAGCGGGGGAAGCCACTGGAAGAAAACCGATGGGAAAGGCTGAACGTCTCTCCCATCGGGAACGACTAGAGCCGACATTGTCACCAAAGCTCAGCTTCTCGACGAACGAAGGGGGAACATCCGACACAAACAAATCCCGTGAAGTCTCTGCAGGCCAGGGTCCTGCGGGCGGCGGGCTCCCATGACCCTCGGGCAGCCTCACGGGGAGCCCCTCGGTACAGCCCGGTGCAGCACAAGGCGGCCTTCTTGCCGTGCTGTCTCCAGCTCGGGTCTGGCCCCGGCCGGCTGAGGCAGGAGCCCGCCACAGAACCTGCGTGTCTAAGGGCCAGGCGTGTCCTGCCCCCCGCAGAGGAGGTGTGTGCAGAAGCACCACCGCCCCTCCCGTGAGCGCAGTGTGAGACAGGAGGTTTCGAGTAGAAAGCCAGCAACGCGTCCGATCACGCAGTCAGCAGGACGCCACGGCTAACGAAGCCACCGTTAAAACCATACTCATTGGAGGCCACTCCGTGCGACCGTGGGCCAGCACAGGCACTGCCCAGGCGACTCGCTGTGGACGAGCCATAGCCAGTCAAAGGCAGAAGAGCCCCTGACCTGAAGGGCAAGCGGTGTGCCGCCGTCAGGGTTGGCGCCCTGCAGAGGAGCCGGGAGCTCGCGGGCCGCGGACGGCAGCTCAGCGGCGAGCAGTCTGGGCCGGGTCGCCCAAGTCTTCTGGAACCAGCAGACGGATCCCCAACCTCACTCGGCCTCAGGCCCCACAGCCTGACCGCAGGCCTGTCGGGGCAGCAAGGTCAGACGGGGGCAGGCCCAGAAAGTCACTGCTCTGCCCTCACGCGGGGTGGGAGCCCTGCCTTCCTTGCCCCCCACCCCCACCCCTCACCCTCCTGACATGAGCTCTGACGTAAGTGCCGGGCACCGCAGCCTCACATCGTCTCAGAGCTCGGCTGTTCTCGTGAACAAACCACTTCTTTGGCCATCTCTCTGTCGTTTTCTTCTCTTTTCTAGAACCTTCCTGCAGGGAAACACTGAGCCTCCTACACGAGGGTCATCCTTCCTATTTCCCATCTCTGGTTTTCAGTTTTGCTCTCATTCTGAGAGGCGGCCTCTCCTGCCTGCACCTCGGGGTCCACCTGTGTGTCCCTGGGCCGTGCGGCCTCAGGCTTTGGGTCTTTGCCATCTTTCTCTTTTCTGCCGATGGCTGTCTTGGACGTCTGTGGACCCTGCGGTGTGGGAGTCACACCAGAGGTGTTACACCAGATGCCTGGAAGCGGCCTGGAAATCATGCCAGACGACCTGAGTCGCCCCACGTGCGGTGCCAACACTGATTTCTAACACACACACGGATGCACGAAGGCACCACCGGGGTAGGCCTGTCCTCCAGGACCACGGCTCTGCGTGGCACACACAGCCCCCATCTGGGCTGACCCGATGAGCTCTCTCTCCATGGCATCTTTTGACGAACAGAAGTTTTAAATGTGAGTGAACCCTGGTCATCAGCCTCTTCGTCAGTGACAGCACCCCATCCCATCGGGAGACCTCCCCCCACCCCAAGGGCCTGAGCTTCCCCCTAGGCTTGCTTCCGGAAGCAACCTTAGTTCTATCCGTGCTGGGAAGCTGGGCGTTCCACATGGAAATCGCACAGGGATCCTTTACCGGATGTCCGAGGTCGCACCACCGCCATCGCCGTGACTCACGCGGTGCAGCTTCCTACGAGCCTCCCGGGTCCCCCGTGCCTCCCACCCTCTGTTCTTCACAGAGGAACCAGAGTGAGCCGACTAAAGCAATGCTTCCAACTCAAGCCCCGCACCCCACACCCATCTCAGTTGAGGGGAAGCCCCACTCCACGAGTTCTGCACGTGCTCAGATCCCCACACCCCAGCACCGGGCAGCTCCCAGGCCTCTCCCGGGACCCTCCCCTCATCCTCGAGCCGACCCCAACCAGCCTTCGGAAAATCACCGGCCGTCCCCCGCCCCTTTGCCCCGTGCGCCCCCGCGTTCCTCGAGGCTAGGAGCACCTGGCCGCACGCTCCCCACACGGGCTTGGAGGGGGGTGCGCTGTGAGCAGCCACGTGACCCCGCGGAGGCACCACAACGTCCGCAGAGCCCGTCCACCAGGCACACGCCGACCGTGCGGGGCAGGGAAGGAAGAGGGTGGGAGGGGCAAGGCCGAGGGGCCACTGGGCGCGGAGTGGAGACGGGTGGACCGGGGAGGTGGCCACGGCCCGACAGCAGAGGGGCAGCCCGCAGGCTGGAGGGAGGTGCACAGGGGTCTGAGGAGCGCCGGGAGGGGGGTGAGGGCACGGGACGCCTTCGCCACTGCCCAGCGGCCTCCCTCCCGGAGCTGCACGCGGCCCCGCCTGCGCGGGCACCGAGGCCGGAGCACCGCCTGTCTCCAGGCCTGTGCGGCGGGACCCGCTGCACACAGACGGCTGGGACACGCGCCCCACCCGGGACCAAAGGCCCCACGCCGCTGACCGTCCCAGAGGCCGGGTACCGAGCGGGGACGACCCCCTGCCGCAGGCTCCCCGCCAGCCCCCCGAGCGGTGCGCGCGCCCACCTCGATGCCGCTCTGGCGCGCCAGCTTCACGGCCGTGTTGTAGTAGCCGCAGCGCAGGAGGTGCTCCACCATCATGCGGTCCATGCGCTTCCTCTTCCACAGGCTGGCCGCCGCCGGCTGGTCGCTGCTGTGCTCCTTGAGGTGCTCGATCCGCCGCTTGCACAGCTTGGCGCTCTCGTCCTCCGCCTGGATGGACTCCACGGCCTGCGGCGCGGGCAGGGAGACCTCAGAGGGGCCGGGCGACGGAAGCGGCCGAAGGGAGAGCTCCCCGCCCCCCGCGCCCCCCGCCAGTCCCCAGAGGCAAGTCGACACCTGCCCCTCGGGTCTGCACCTTCCCTCCGGGGACGTCACTTCTCACCCTCTGTGGGTCTGGAGCTGAGCTGCCACCTAAGCCTGATTGTACACTTGCTGCCGCTTCCCGGTCAACTCGGCCACCGGTTACCATTCTGCGGCTTTCTATCTTTTCTAACACTTTTGCCCTCGAAGTCAAGTCTGTTCAAAACGAACACAGCTCCGCAGACATGTTCCGTCCCAGCGGCGGCTGGGGCAGCAGCCGACCACCCAGCAGCGGACGCGCGGACGCACCCAGCGCCCCCCCGGCCCGCACTGCCCGCCAGCGCTCACCGCGCCTCCCCGGCTGCCCCCTGCTGCCAGGGCACTTGCTGCTCCTTTGGAAGCGGTTTTTTCCTACAGCTGCTTTTAAGATTTGTCTCTTCTGTTTCATGATGTGAAATCCTAGGTTTATTTTTTTTTTTTTTATCTATTTAGGACTCTGAACTGGTAACTTCCATCAGTTCTGAGAATCTTGGCTACTCTTCCTGTGCTCTCTCGACTTTGGTCAAACATGGTCTCTACTCTCATCTTTGAGGCTTCCCACCCTCTTACGTGGTTCTGTGTGCTCCTAGAACTTCTCGATAATTTCCTCACACCTACCTTGCAGCTCACAAATCCTCTCTTCAGCTTTATCTGATTGTTAAATGTTAAAAACTGTGTTATAAGCAAACATTTGAGCTTTTCTTTTCAGTTATTATACTTCTAATTTCTTGAAGTTTTACTTGGTTTATTTTAAACTCTCAATCACGCTTTATACTTTACATCCCCTGCAAATATTCTAAGCTGTTTAATCTTTGGACACAGTCAAGTTTGGTCCCTGACAATCTCTACGTCTGAAATCTGACGTAGGGCCCTCAAGTCTCCTGTTTCTGCCACACCTCCACCACAGCATATCGTGCACCTGGTGGTCCTCCGTGACCACGGACGCCCTGACAGATGGTGTCCGGCCCCTGGGAAGTGCATTTAGTGGGTCCGGAGCCTTGAGGCCCCCTCAGCTGGGACCACTTAATCCAGGCTAAAGAGGAGGGTCCCAGCTCCCCTGGGTGTTGTGAAATGAGCTGTGATGCTCTGCCACAGCAAGGTCACCCCGGGGCACCCCCACCTGACGTGCACGGCCACCAGGTCCCACCAGCCTTGGCCTCCCCCCACCCCCCAGCTGGCCCCAGGAATGGCCAGCAAGGCAGCCGTGGGTCCCGCCCCTCTCTCCTCTTGGCCCCTGCCCTCCAATTCTGGTGATCAACTTTGTCTCACGAGCCCTCTGACATGTTCAGTAGGATGGTGGAAAGCAGCTTGCTGGGTTCTCTGGGCGGTTCACCAGGGACAGTAGTGTACCCCACCCCAGAAACGAGAAAGCCTACATGCAGCTTTGAGGGGAAAGCCTAAAAACAATAAATCACCCGCCTCCCATCTATGCTTGAGACACTCCGGAGCCGGGACAACCCAGCGACGTGGGAACAGGAGCACGGGACCAGGAGCCGGCCGCCAGCCCCACGGAGGGTGCCGAGCACAGACAGCGTGGAGGGGTCCTGAGAGCCCACCTCCCCACCGCAGAGCTGCCTGGTCCCTGCTGCGTCCCAGCTCCCATGGAAGACAGCCCCTTTTGGGGACGGCCTGGGGACACGGGAAGGCTGGGCCGTGACACCCACACTACAGCCCACACGTAAGCAGGCGGGCAGAACCGACCTTCCTCTTGAGGACGCTGAGCTTCTCCACCACACCATCCAGAAGGCTGACCACGGAGTCCACGGCGGGGCAGCTGCTCAAAGTCTTCTCCAGCTCGGCCACCACCATGGTGACGTGGCTTGTCTCTCGATCGATGTTCTTCTGAGCGGCCCGAAAGCGCTTATTCAGCGTTTCGTAGGGCACCTAGAGAAAAAAGGTCATCAGTGTGTGAGCACCCGCAGTCCCACGTGTGCGACGCCCAGACCCCCTTCCCGGCGTTTTGTCAGGCCCACGTCCTAGGCTCCTCGCGCCCTAAAGACACGTCTACTCTAACCCTGACCAAGGCCCACAAGAGGCCCCTGTGAACGGAGAGTCATTCGTGTTCCTGGATGAGGACACTAACAAGGAGACGCGTACTCTCCCCGAATCCACAGAGGCAGCTCCTTTCTTTCCAGAAAACCGTTATGGGCACACTGACAACACAATCCCAGAGTTCATCCACGATACCAAACAGCGGAAGGAGACGACCACCACGAGACCCATCGGATGGGAAAGCCTGCAGCGGGACACCGGGAAGGTCGCGCGGGACGGGGCGGAGGCGCACACACAGTCGGGGCGTCAGCATGTGTGCAGGAAGCCACAGGTGCACGTCGAGCTCGTCTCAGTGAGATCTCAGTGAGACCACGCTTATTTGCCCCCAGGGACAAAACCACCTCTCCCTACAGAACATGCGACAAAAGACCAGGAAGGATGGCGTGGCGCTGAGACGGTGGCTGCCAACACTGCCCGCGGCCCTGGCTGCGGGTCCAGCACTTCCCGCTCGTCGAATGCTGCTCACGCGGCATGGACGCCCCGGTGGCCAGCGGGTCACCGCAGAAGTCTGCGCTGCCGCTCTGACAGGGGCCAGGTGCCGTGCGTGGCCGGGAGGAGCCTGGGATTCCCAGGAGCAGGGACGTCGAGGGGACCTAGACACCAACCAGGGGCCGCAGCAGCAGGACCTCCCCAAGACCCGGCCAGGGGTCCAGTACTGTCCTTGCCCCAGCTGCCACCCCCCCCCCCAAGCTGCCCAGGGGACACGGTGGCAGTGGGTAAACATTCCTGTCCACCATTCCGGTCTTCCCGGCTCAAGAGGCAGAATGCTGTTAGATAAACCACATCCGCCACCCGGGGAGGGCTCGTCCCCGCAGCCGGGCCGAGCACTCTTTCCTGCAACCACGCCACGGTCTCGCACAAGCGAGACAGACGAAGCAGCAGGGCCGTCCTTAACGTGGAGTGGCACAGAGCACCCGCGACATCCACGCAACGTCACCTGCGCCGAGGCCCACGACCTAACCGGGCCTGTCCTGGCTTCGTCCCGGAAGAGCCTTCCGCTGCGGCGCGCAGACAAGGGTGAGGCCGCAAGCGGGCGTCAGGCGCAGACACGGGCCCCGTCCTCCACGTCTAAAGCAAAGGGCTCCCCGCCCTGAGCCTCCGTTTTGGCAAACATACCTCACAATAACACAGCGCGGCGCGGAGCAGCAGTGGCTGGGTGCCCCCCCGCCAAGAGCAGAGCAGCTCCCAGAGGAGGCCCTGAGGCCGGCCGAGGGCGGGATGCTGACGCCGCACCCTCCCTCTCAGACTCGGGGACTGTTCCCAGAGCCCCGTCCGCCCCAGGGCCCTGCAAACCGTCTGTGCCGGGACAGGCGTGCGTTTCCAATCGGCCCTGCTGGATGCTTCCGTAAGACACAATAAAGAGAATTACTGAAAAGTGAACGGAAACAAATCCCATGATGCCCAATAACAACAGCTTCCAAGTTTTACTCTCAGATTCGGACGTTAAAACTACACTTCAGTAAACACGACCCAAACCACCACAACACAGGAAAAGAGAAGAAGCCATCCGCCTGCATGCCGGCAGCCCAAGCGTACGCCCGGCGACGGGGACACCTCCGGCTCTGGGCGGCCGAGAGGCCACGCGGGCAGCAGCTGAGCGCAGTCACCCCCGCCGGACACCGCCGCCCTCCTGAGAACCAGGTCTGCCTGTAGTCACCGTACCCGGGCTCAGGGGACACCCGCGCGGGACTCCCCAGGGCCTCAGGTCCTGCCTGCGCTCATGACGCCGGCCTGACGCTCGTCCCTCAGAGCCAAGGGGAGGCAAAGGGAGACTCCGAAGCAGGCCTGGATCTCCATTTTTAACTCTTATCCAAAAAGGAAGCAACACTCTAACACCTTCGGTCCATCATCGATATGCAGGCCCAACAATTTATGTTATAAAGTTACAGTCGACATTAATTCCTCGATCTTTTGATAAAAGAAACCAAGTGAGGACTTCATACACTTCGGGGGCTCTGAGCCCCACTGTGCTCTCCCACCATGCGGCCTGCATCTTCCCCGGGGCCCGAGTCAGCCCCTCTGCCTCCGCTCCTGAGTCTGGCCTCCAAGGGGCCCTGACAGGCGCTTTCCGGGCCACTCCTCCCAAGGACCCCTGGGCTGCTCCTGGTGCTCCCGCCCCACACGGGGCACAAGCTCCACAGGGCTGAGCTCTCAGGACCTCATCTGCTGCCCGCACCCCCACGTGTCCTGTGCCCCCTTCCCGGTCTGGCCCATAGCAACACCCCCCACCCCCCGCCAGGAGCTCTCAGGATTTACGTCCCGGCAGCGTTAAGCAGCCTCCCTTGCCAGCGTCCGTCCCGAGGACACCAGGCAGCTGGCCCTGGAAGGCTGCTCAGCATTCTGCCCACAGGGCCTGGCCTCCCCTGTCTTTCCCCAACTGTCCCCTGCTGCACAGTCACCAACAGCGCCTTCACAGCCTCCTTCCAGAAGGGCTTTGGCCAAATGAAGGAATGGAACTTCTGAAATGCCGAAGATCCTGAACTAAGGCAAACTCTCATTCCGGAAGAAGGGCGAGATTAAGATACTTGTAGACGTGCAGGGACTGCCAAGGTTAGCGCCCACAGCCCTTTTCTGGGAGGAAAATTACTCAGAGAGCCCTCGGTGAGACAAACAACAAAATCAATGAGGAAACAAGATACAGCAAAAAGCAGTGAGGAAAGAAACCAGCAAACGAGAAGGAAAGAAACCAGTCCACGGCCTAAGGAATGTGGATAAGGTGACTCTTAAGTCCAAGAGATTTTGAAACAATTCCAAAATAAGAGGCAAATATGAAAACGTAGTCTTAAATGCACGGGCAACAAAACCTAAAGCAGACAAATGGGATCGCATCAAACTTAAAACCCGTGCGAAGCGAAGGAAGCGATCTATAGTGAGACCGCAGCCCCGGAAGGGGAGGGCGCCCAGGCAGAGTGCGAGGCCGACGAGGGTCCGGCCCCCGGGGCAGGGGGAAAGCTCCAGCTCCACAGCAAAGACGAACCCCCACCCCAAGGTGGGCAGAGGAGCCGCACAGGGCAGGGCGCGGAGCGTCACCAGGGATCAGAACCGCGGGCGACCCCGCGTCCCAGCCCGCAAGGCGGCTGCTCTCAGAGGAGCGGACACCGACACGCCGAGGCGAGCACGTGGGGACACGGGAGCCCCGTGTGCCGCAGAGACAGGGACGCACTCGTGTCCGCGGCTGGCCGGGCTAGCCACATGTGGTGTATACACCCAATGGAAGAGGATGCGGCCTCACACAGAAGGAAATCCTGCCGTGTGCTGCGACATGGAGAAGCTGCAGGACATCACGCCCAGTGAAATGGCCAGTCCCCAAACACTCAACAGTAGGATTCCTCTCTCGTGAGATACCGAGAGTAGCCAAACGATCAGAAGCAGAACAAAGGAGGGGGGCTGGGGAAAAGGGGAGCGGTCTGAAGGTGCAACAGTCGGAATGTGTCCCCGCCCCCATGAGGCTCACACACTACCCCCAACGGGATGGTATGTGAGGCCGGAGCTTCGGGAGGGGACTGGGTCACAAGGGCGCGGCCCTCATGACTGGGACCAGCACCTTCCGAAAGGACCGCCCGCTGTCTTCACCACGTGACGCAGGAGAAGGCGGCCGTCAGCAACACGGAAGCGGCCTCGCCAGAACCAGACCACCCTGGCACTCTCATCTGGGACTTCCAGCCTCCAGGACCTGGGAGAACTTTCTGTAGTTTCCAAGCACCCAGCCAACTGCACTGGGAACCGATCCAGACAAACGGTACACGGCCTCAGTCGTGCAAGCTAAAACGCTTGGGAGCCCTTGCATGCATGTGGCTAATACTGCCGCACACTCGAAAATGAAGATGGCTAGTTCAGGCGATGCTTTACCGCGATAATCTTCCCATGGCGCCGTAATACATGGCAGTGGTATCCGATTTCCACAGCTACCGTAAGTTATAGCGAACGCACCAGGATCGGCAGAGGGCGGAGAACCCAGATATGGACCCCGAAGCAAGGAGCTCGGCCACCCAGGGCAGAGAGAACCCGGGCTGCGACGACGGTGCAGAACTGGACAGCCACACGGGAGAGGGAGGACCTCAACCCGGACCTCACGCGGGCCGCAAAAAGTCTCAGATGACCACGGACCCAAACGTCAAAGCTAAAACTAAAGAATTCTAGACAGGAACATAGGAGAAAACCTTCACAATCTTAAGAGAGACAAAGATTTCTAACAGGGATACAGAAAGCACTAACTATAAAAGAAAGATTAACTAATTAAACCTTATCAAACTAAAACTTCTCTTTGAACGAATTATTAAAAGCAAGCCACAGACTAGGAGAAAACACTCAGTGTATGTAAATCTGACAAAGGACCTATATCTAGAACATATTTAAAACTCTTACAACTCAAGACCAAGGAGACAATCCCATTTTTAAAACAGGCAAAAGATTTTAACAAAAAGTCACAAAAGAAGATACACGAAGGACCAATACTAGAGACGCAGAACACCGTTAGTCAGAAATCCGCAAGTTCAAGCCACAAGGGGACACGTGAGGGTCAGCTGCACGCGCTGCCAAGCTGACCGGGCACGAGGTGCAGACCCGGGGAGACGCGGCTCTGGGCGTGTCTGGAGAGTCGCGTTTGTACGCCAGGCTGAGAAAAGCAGACTTCCGTCAGCTCTCCTGGGGCTCCTGCTTGCCCACTGCAGATCTTTCCGTCCCCCGTAATCCCGTAAGCCAATTCTGCACGGTCAGTCTCCACCTCTCTGCCCTCCCCCACTCCCTCTCCCTGTCTCCCTCCCTGACTGGATGGTTCCGTTTCTCCGGGGAGCCCCAAGACAGGACGCCAGGGCATGCCAGGAAGACCTCCCGGCACCTGCCGGCCAGGCCGAGGACACCCGGAGACCATCGAGGGCAGTGGTGTGCGTGACCCTCGGAAACCGAGTCTGGCTGTTTCTTACCACGGTAAACGTGCATGTATCACATCACTCAGCAACTCAGATCCCAAGAGAAACAGAGTATCCACAGAGAGACTTGTATACAAATGCTCATAGTAGTTTTATTCGCAAGCCCAAGATGGGAACCATCTCAAACACGTATCCGTGCGGACGGTAGACTATGCCCACTGACGCGGGTGCCAATGAAGCTCAGATACGGGCGGGGGCGGGGGGGGGCAGCGAGACACACAGTGCAGCTGTGGGGTCCCTTCCCCGACATTCCGACACCAGCGGACCAGGGGGAGGGGCGGTTCTCCACCAGGGAGACTACTCCCCAGGGGAGCCCTGGAAACAATGTCCGGAGACCTTTCGGATCTGTCACAAGCCAGGTGTGGCTGTGAGCTTGCCAAACCACAAGAGGAAATTAAATGGAACAAAGAAAACCTTATCAATCTACCAAGAAGGAAACGAAAAAAGACACAAAAAGCACAGGAGACCGAACAAAGACGGGGAGGGCAAGTCCACAATACTGGTACGCACGATAAATCTGGATGGCTACGGAGAGAGAACTAGAGCGTAAGTGGACAACAGGGAAACGGAAAGGGTAAAGCACAGAGCGGGGCCGCCCGCCAGAACGGAGAGCTGCGTGTGCACACAATGTCAGGTTTTCTCTCAGCCACTTTAAAAAGAATGGGATGAAGCTGGTTTTAGTGTATTTTATTTAATCCAATACACCCTGAATATTCATTTATTAGACATGTTAATTATTTTCTCTTTCTGCTAAATCCGTAAAAGCCAGTACACATTTCACTTTACGCGTCGAGCACATAGCCGGACCAGCAACATTTCAAGCACTCAACAGCCACACGGGCCTCGGGGCTGCTGTACTGGCTAGTGTAGCTACAGAAAACCTACGGCGAGGTTTGGGGGCAACCTGGACCCCACACATGGCTGGCAGGGAGCACGGGGAGGGGAGGGGAATTTGACAGCAGTTATCAAAATTGTGTCTCACCTTTGACCTGCCTACTCGAATTCTGTGGATCGATCCTAAAAGCAAACTCACACGTGTGCAGAGCAGCAGGTCATGGATACCCTCCCAAGGTCGGCCAGCAGGACGCTTTTTTCTTATGTAGGTTCCACGCGGGGCTTGAACTCACGACCCTGAGATCAAGACCTGAGCTGACATCAAGAGTCAGACACTTAACCAACTGAGCCACCCAGGCGCCCCTGCACGAGTGCTCTTTAATTGTCTATTACGTTGAAGTGTACAAAAATGCTGACAGGCCACCGTTATTTTACCAATTTTAATTGAGATATAACTCAAATACCACAAAACTCACACTCTTAAAGTGTACAATTTCATAGCTTTTAATATAATCACGCGGTTGCACAACTATCACCATAAAATACTTCCAGAACATTTCATCAACCCAAAGACAAATCCCACCCCAATGGAAGGCCTCCCCACGGGCAGGCAGCCAAGCACGGATAACCTACTTCCTGCCCACATGCATCTGCCCACCGCAGACATCTCACGCACACTGACTCCTATACTCTATGGCCTTTGGGCTGGCTTCTCTAACCCAGCATAATGTTTTCATGGTTCAGCCACGATGTAACATGTATTTCATGCCTTTTTATGGCTAAAGAATAGCATTCCGTCACACAAACATACCATTTGTTTACACATTCATACGTCGATGGACATTCTGACCGCTTCCAAATTTGGGGCTATTATGAATAAGGCGGCTATGGAGACTCCTGCACAGGTTTTGTGTGGACACCTTTCTGCTTCTTTGGGGGCTCTACCGAGGAATGGAACGGCAAGCCACTCCACGCTCAGCTTTTCAAGAACCGCCAGATTGCTCTCCACAGTGTCTTCACCATCTTCTGCGCCCCGGCGCTGGAGGGGGGCTCCGCTTTCTCCACACCCTCATCCAGTACCCGCTACCGGGCATCCTTCTGATTCGTCATTCCAGGGGGCAGAGAGTGGGAGCGCATTGTGGTTTTCGATTTGAATCTCATAAATGACTAATAACGTTGAGTATCTTCTCAATGCTTATTGGCCGCGTGTATATCTTCTCTGGAAAAGTCTATTCAAATCATTTGCTCATTTTAAAATTGGGTTGTCTTTACATTATTGAACCGTAAGAATTCTTCTCCCGTAGACCCTGGACACTACCAGATTCTTACCAGGTGCGACATGCAAACATTTTGCTCCGTTCTGCCCTTGGAAGCACAAACTTTTCACTTTTCAAGTCCAACCTACAATTTTGTTTTGGTTTCCTGTGCTTTAGGTGTCATATCTAAGAATCTTAGCTTTTACGTGTAACTCTTGGATCCATTTTGACTTAATGCTTGCGTACGATGCGAGCGAAGGAGTCAGCTTCTCTCTTTCCCGCGCGGACACGCAGTTGCCTGGGAACCACTTGTTGGACAGCCCCTCCCTTCCCTGTGTTCCTGTCCCGGCGCCCTTACTGAGAATTACTACGTACGGGCTTATGTCTGGACTCTGAGTTCTAGCCCACTCATCTATCGTTAGCCTTTTAACCAGTAATCAAGAAGGGTAGTTTGTAATAAGTTTTGAAACCAGGAAATGTGAGCCCTACAACTTTGTTCTTTTTCAAGATTGTTACTGGCTGAATATTTGGGTCCCCCCCACAAAACTCCTATGTTGAACCCTTAGTCCCCAACGTGACGGTGTCTGGAGTCGGGGCGTTCAGAACCTAATTAGGCTTCGATGACGTTACAAGTGTGGGGATTCCATCGTGGGATCAATGTCCTAAGAGGACAAGACTAGCCCGCCCTTTCTCTCCCGTGAGCACGCAGTGGGAAGGCAGCCACCCGCAAACCAAAGAGAGGGTCACCAGGAACTAAATCTGATGGCATTTTGGACCGCCCAGCCTCCAGAACTATAAGTAATTAATTATCTGTTGTTTAAGTCACTCCAGTCTATGGTATTTTGTTACTGCAGCCTGAGCGGTCTCAGATGATTGGCTATTCTGAATCCCCTGTATTTCCATGAATTTAGGACTGGCTTCTCAATTTCTGCAAAAGAGCCAGCTAGTGTTTTGATACGGACTGGAATGAATCTATGGATCAATTTACTACTATCTTAACAGTGAAGTCTTATTCCTATTTTATTACTTCTCCTGCTATTATAATTTTCTTCATTTCTTTTTGATGGTCCATATCTAGAGTACAGAAGTACAACTTATTTTTATACACTGATCGTGTATCCTGCAACATGGCCAAACTAGTTTATGAGTTCTAGTAAGTTGTGTGTGTGCACACACGTGTGTATGTTCCTTAAGACTTTCCATACACAAGATCACTTCATCTGCAAATAGAGTTTTGTTTCTTCCTTTCCCATCCGAATGCCTGTTATCTCTTTTTCTTGCCTACCTGCCCCGGTTACGATCTCCAGGACAATGCTGAATTCGAAGTGGCCAGAATGGACATCCTTGCCCCTTTGTCCCAGGGAAAAAGTTTTCAGTCTTTTACCACTAAGCACGATGTTAGCTGTGGTTTTTGCACAGATGCGCTTTATCAGGTTGAGGAAGTACTCTCCTTTTCCTAGTTTGTTGAGTGTTTTTATCATGAAAAAGTGTTGGATTCCGTCAAGTATTTTTCTGTGTCTAAGGAGCTGACCGTGTGGCTTTTGTCCTTTATACTGCTGTGGTGTGTTATGTGGCTTTTTCCATGTTGAACCAACCCTGCATTCCTGGGGCAAATCCCATTTACTCATGGTACATGATCCTCCTCCTATGTTGTCAGATACAATTTGCTTGCGTGTTGCTGAGGATTTTAACACCTATATTCATTCACAGGGAATACTGGTCTGTAGTCTTCTTGGATATCTGTGTCTGGTTTGATATCAGGGTAATACTGACCGCACAGAGTGAGTTGGGAAATGTTCCTTTCTCTTCTATTTTTTGGAAGAGCTTGTTAACGATCAGTGTTAATTCTTCTTTTAACATTTAATAAAATACACTAGTGAAGTCACTTGATCCTGGGCTTTTCTTTACGGAAAGTTTTTTGGGTTTTTTTTCCATCTCTTTACATGTTATAAGCCTATTCAGCCATTCTCTTTTAACCCACAAAACAGCAATTTTACATGGTTCAATCCAACACATTTTCCCTTTGTGCTCCTTGTCTAATACTCAAGGAAGAAAAGAGATCTTGGATCTTTCTCATCAATGTGAATCAGCTCTTTAGGGTTCACATTTGGTGGATTTTTAAAATCGTTATTTGTTTTAAATTCTGGTTCTATTTTATCTGAATATAAAGATTTAAATTTGTATAATCAAATCCACTTAATTTTTCCTTGGTAATTTGTTGCACTGTAGTTTTGTTTTTTGTTTTTTTTTTTTTTGGCACTGTAGCTTTTAAGATTTCAAGACTTCTGTTTAGTTAGCTGATGTTAAATTGTATTTCCTTCAGTACATCTTTCCCTTTCAGTGACTCACAAAAAGTAATCCTTCCTGTTTTCATAATTGAAACAGAATCTGGCAAAAACTGTAAGTTAAGATTTCTATAAAACATCTGTACCTTCACCCAGCTCTACAGCAATCCTCCTACACTGTGTCATTTGCTTTAGCATGTGTCTCTTCAAACCTTCTCCAATGTTTGCTGTGGGTTTTCTGACAGTATTTGCTGACAAAGAAATGCATTTTAGTTTGTCATCATGTTTTCAGCCATTTTTACCAGCACAGGAAGGATTCCCCAATGTCACGGGACTTTTTATCCTCCACAATGAAGAAACCTCAGAAGAGGTTTCTAACTATCGCAAAGCTAGAAACATCTTCTGAAGTGTTAGATTGAGGGGCGCCTGGGGGGCTCAGTCGTTAAGCATCTGCCTTCAGCTCAGGTCATGATCTCAGGGTCCTGGGATCGAGCCCCGCACAGGGCTTCCTGCTCAGCGGGGAGCCTGCTTCTCCTTCTCCCCCTCTCCCAGATTGTGTTCCCTCTCTCGCTGTGTCTCTCTCTGTCAAATAAATAAAATCTTTTCAAAAAAATAAGGTGTTAGATTGAGCCCTGTGCGGGAGCAGACATCCACGTCCTGGAGTCTGCCTCGTGTCCCAGTGTGCGGCATGGGACAGGCCCCCAAATCACAAAGGCTTCTTTCTTCCCAGGGCTCATCTCCCAAGTGCGGCACCCACCCGGAGGGAGGCTTACGCAGTTTCAAACGGGTCTCTTAAAACAATGACGTTCCTGGTCAGCTTCAGGGGCGATGACGAGAAAGCCCGTTCACAGCACAGCACGGCGGCCAGAGCTCGAGCGGGGAGAGCGCCGGCGACACCTCCATGCCCCTGCCTCTCAGCGCAGGACGGTCTCATCGGCCATCCGCTGGGCACCTGCACACATCTTTCCGGGCCACGGGTCCGCCTTAGAAAGGGAGGTCTGGGCAAGGCAAGAGCCAGCACGCGCACGACGCAGCGCTGGACGGGCCGCGGAGCCCGCACGGGGGGCGCGCCAGGGCCGTGCCTCCCGGGCTCAAGTGCGTTCCACCCCTCGGGACGGGCTCCCTGACCAAACACGACACACCGTCCACAGACGGGAGCAGAGCGGGCTTCCTCGCTGCTGAGCGAGGAGCGACGGGAAGCAGCGGCTGTCGGCAAGGGTGATACCGGCCTCCGGCGGCAGGCACGGCCCCGGCCCTCCCGCGGCCTCCCCACTGACACGGAAGAAGCACGGGCCCCAGCACGGGGCAGTCCGATGGCGGCCTGCGTCACTAGTCCGTTCAGACAGCGCGCTCTCTGCCGGTGCTGGTCTTCCTCAGGCCTCCACAGGGACACCCCGCTGTGCCTCCCGCGGGGCCCCTACACCACTCACGCCGGCCGCTAAAGCCGGCCTCGGTATTTCCTGCGGCTGTTCGGTTACCGTGGACGGGGATTTTCCCACGAGCCGCTTTAACTGGTTGCTGCTGACACAGAAAAGGGACTGACCTTTGCATACTTTTCATGTGCCCAGTTATTATGCTGAACTTTCTCATTAACTGTAGTAATTTTCCAATTTGTGTTCTCTGGGTACACAGGCATATTGCGCCTCATCCATTCAAAGTTACACTTACTTCTGTTTCAACGTTTACTTCTTTGGACAGAACTGCCGAAATAATATTTAACAGTTCGTTTGTTAACTGAAGAAGCATTTCTCCTGTGCCCTCTACAAAGCCTACAATCTCGGGGGTTAGAGACAAAGAAGCAAACTGCAGTATGACAATAACAGCTACGGAGAAAACAGAGAAGAGGGAGATGGTAGGGCTCCGAGTTTACATAAGGTGATCGCGCTGAGGACGTGATACCTGAGCGAAGATCCAAGAAAGCGAGGGAATAAGACAGACGAACCTGAAGGAAGACAATTCCAGGCAAAGTGAACACAGACGAAGGCTCTGAGTACCCCCCATGCCAGCGCATCTTCTAGCAGCAGAGACCACTACGGCTAAGTGCCCGAGGGGAGCAGAGGTGGAGGAGGAGGAGGCAAAGTCAAGTGACAGGGCCTGCAGAGCTCCCCCTCACAACCCTCTTCTGCACCCCAAGTAACGCGGGAAGCTACCGGGACCCAACGGGCCCGTCCACTGCGGCGAGACGGCGGCTGCGCTGGGCACGGGCAGAGCCAGGCCTCGGGGGGAGGCCACTTGGACCCACAGAGACGGTTTCGGCCGTGGCGGCGGGAAGAAAGAACGTAAGACAATGTTGGACCTAGAGCAGGACACATGGACGAAAGCTGTGCGAATAGAGGGCTCGAGGCTGTAACCTGATGGGGAAGGAAGGACGACGGGGAGTAGGTTTGGGGAGGAGGCAGGTAAGTTAGGAAGTTTGGACCTGCATGTGCTGAGCGACCTTACCGAGACCCCAGTGAGGCCACTGGACCCCGGGCTCGGAGATAAGGGAGCTAACCGCCTGGGAGTCACTGGTACGCACAGAGGGTCCTCACACACACACACGACACCGCGCCAGGTCACCAACATGGCGAGCGGTCACATTGGGGGGGGCCGGCTGCGAGCTGGGGAGGAGCCCGGGAGCCAAACAGGGCCCTGCGCAAGGACGAGCAGCCCTCGGGGCGCTCACTGCCAGACACCGTGAGGACCACGGGGGGCTGGCCAGAGCCAGGGAGCGATGGGGCAGAGCACAGCCTCTCGCCCTGAGGAGCCTGGATTGTAACGAGGGCGTCTGATGGAAAAGCAAGCTGACGGACCAGAGGCAGTTCCGTCAGACTCCGCTGAAAGCTGTGAAGAAGACAGAGGAAGGGACAGAGCACCGCAGGAGCCACAAACCCCAACAGCACTCAGGGCCAGGGCAGCCACTGGCCCACCGCCGGGCTGCTCCAAGGTCCCCCTGAAGCTGGGCAGAGCCAGCCGCAAGCTCTGGCCTCCGAGCCCAAGCCTAAATGCTGGATGGCACTCCCAGGAGGCCCCAGGAGGGAGCTGGCACCTTCCCCTCCCTCGGGCTTGCCGCCTACAAGCACACTGGAGCCCCACAGCCCATGGACACCAAGGGGATCACCGATCACGGGAGGATCGCAGGGAACACAGGCCTCAGGAACCCAGGGCCTTTTAACAAACCGCGCACAAAGGGCGGGACGCTGTCTTCACGCGGGATGGGCTGGCTGGGTGCCAAGGAGCCCGAGGTCTGGGGCAGGGAGCCCTGCTCGGATGTGTGAGGAGGTCCGGCACGTGGCCCACCATCCAGGCGGGAGTCCAGGGCGGGGCCTGGCTGGAAGCAGGATTGAGACCCCTCCAGGGCGGGCTGCTGCCGCTGAGACTCAAGGACCCCCAGGCTGGAGGTAACCGCCAAGGTGTCTGCGGAAGACTAGCGGGAGAAGCAGCAGAATGGCCCCGGGGGGGGCCAAGTGAAGGAGGCGACCGCCCGGCAACTGGCTGCTTGGCATTGAGTGGGCTGTGACCTTGACAAACACGTTTCATGGAAGGTCAGGGGCCGAACTTCTGACCTGAACCAGCGGCGACACACGGGAGGAGAGGGCCGGAAAAGGAGGCAGCGGCTGGAGGAGAACCTGAGGCGATGAGAGCCAGGTGCATGCTGATGGAACCCAGCGAAGAGGGGAAACTGAGACAGGAGGGAAGAGAGGCAAGCGCTGGAGCCGCAGGCAAGAAGGGGAGGCTCCGGGCACAGCCGAGCGGGGGGGGGGGGGGGGCAGGTCCCCCACGACGGGAGCGCGGCAGCCGTCACAGTGAAGAGGGGCGAAGCGGCCAGGCCGGGGCCGCGTGGCTGGGAGGGGCAGGGAGCAGGGCTGCGCGGTACTCGGGGTCACGGTCAGGAGGGGACGGTCGTGAGGCCGTCAGCACAGGTGGGGATTTTCTCCATCAGCCACATTCAGCTGAACAACTGGGGTGTTAGAACTATTTACTGATACCTCGTTTCTACCACTGAGTTGTTACTGAAACAGCGAATAAACCTTTTTTTCAGAAAGCTTTCAAACAAACGGCCCCCAGGAATAAAGATTCTAAAACATACGCCCAAAAAGACCAACGGGCACCGCCGGCGGCCCGAGCGGGGCACACGCCGCACACAGCGGCCGGCCTCCTCCCGGCTTGCTCCCCGCCCTGCGGACCTGCACACGCGTTCCGTAGCGAGGCCCAGGCCCTCAGGGCCCCACTGTCGTGACCTCTGCGTGGCTCTGGGAACACCCCGAGCCCTACGGCTCTGACGGACCACGTGCCAGTGGTGCTAGGATCTGCCAAGACCTCAACGCAGCCCCCAGTGTCCCCCAAAGCGCAAGTGCCCTGGCCGCCCACGGAAAGCCATCACCCCCCGCTCCTGTGGGCCCCCAGCCCTCCCCCTGCCCCACGCGTGCCTGACTCCACCCACTCAAGGGTCAGAAATATTTGCATCCACTTGTTTAATGCCTTCCTCCTGCCAAGCCTAGCTGGCACCAGGATGGGAACATCACTTGTCTTTTTCTTGGTGACACCCCAGTGTCCCCAGCTGTGCCCAGCAGCAAGGAGCACGAGGCCTTCGGGGTCTGGCGCCTCAGCTCCGGGGTGCCTCGCGGTGGCTCTGGGAGGGAGAAGTGCCAGCGAGCCCCACCTTCAGACCTCACGCTGAGCGTCTGTCACACGGCTGCCCCTCGTCCGTCCGCTGCTGAAGCTGCTTGCCCGGGGCGGGGGCTCCAACCGGCTCCAGCCCACCCCAGTGCTACAGGGAATGGGGCGTCGGAGGCCACTGCTTTCCTGGCGTGAAGCTTGTTTAGAACCCCACAAACAGCCTGCACCTACCCGCCCCCCCCAACTCGGAGCCGCACCTGTCCCCGAAGGCCCACAGCACCCCAGTGTCTCGTCTGTGGCCCAGGACCTGAACGGCGCAAGAGACAAGAGCGGAAGGTCAGGAGGACGCAAAGGGGAAGAAGAAAGCCTTTCAGCTGTGTTCTAGCTTCGGCAGGGTCCTGGAGGGCAGAGGCAGTCTGAGGCCCCTTGGGGTAGCAGCAGACCGTGCTCTGCAGGACCGACAAGACACAGGGCACCCCGCTCTGAGGCCCGGGGCCGGGTACAGCCGCCTCTGAGCCAGGGAACCGCTCACTGCGGAAACCAACAGATCTAAAGTAAAAAGGAGGCAGGACCCAGCCTACTGCCACCGTCTTGTACTCAACATATGTAGGATTTTGTCCCTTAAGACCAAACGCACATGCTTACCACTGTTTCTCAAACTTGAGAACACATGATCCCTAAATCCAGCCAAGACCGAGCTGGAAAAGTTATCCCTTTAGGCATAAAATTGGCACCCAGACTTTCTACAGCGGGCACAAACCCAGGCTTTGAAATTACAGACCACTATTTGGTGAACAAGACTGTCACCAAATTAAAAGCAGAACATTTCAACAGTCCTGTGGAGAATGCAGAGACTCGGGAGAACACGGCCACAGACCCAGCTGGGGACAATGGCCATGCCCCCCCCCCGGCCTGCCACGGGTGACGAAGAGAAGGCAGCTGGCACGGGGGACTAAGCTGGGTCCGGCTCGGAGGACCACGAAGAGGCACCAGGAGAGACTCAAGGTGAGGAGTCGGGGTCCAGAGCCAGGTCTCCCAGGGACCAATGCCAGACCCTTTCTCCTGGGCTGCGAAGACCCCCACCTGATTTGGGTGGTGGTAAAGAAGGTCTCTAAAATATGATTTTACTTCAGCTCTCTGAGGGGAAAAAAATAGAAGACACCAAAATATTAACAAAATGATTAACAGAATAATTTGTAAAATAAACATAAGTTACTTTGATAAAGAAATGAGTTTTCTTTAGATTCTAAAGAAATAAGATTCTATTTATTTATTTGAGAGAGAGAGAGAGAGTGAGAGAACGCGAGCAGGGGGAGGAGAGGGAAAAGCAGACTCTGGGAGCAGAGAACCCGACATGGGGCTTGATCCCAGGACCCCAGGATCATGACCTGAGCTGAAGGCAGACGCTTCACCAACTGAGCCCCCTAGGCGCCCCAAGAGAACACGTTTAAAAGCATAATTAACACAGGGCCTCCAGTTCAAGGTACTCACAGGCAAGACTCACAGCCAGGCCCAGAACATAAATGTGTTTCCCACGAACCCCACTCCCCCTGCTGTTGTAAAAACATAAAAACAAGTTCCCCAAAGCAAAATCCAGTCCAGTGGTTCTCACCAGGGCGATTCTGCCCCCCCCGGGGGACATGTGGCAGTGTCTGGAGACATTTTAGGGGTAGGTGCCGCTACACATCCTCCAATGCACAGCGCCCACTACAAAGAGTAATTCGACCCGAAGGTCCACTGACCAGAGAGGCCCAGCCCACCTCGCCCCAGGACTGCGGGCTCAGTGAGGGGACGGCATCCAGCTCAACGCATGCAGGCCGCTTAGGTCATGGCCGTGCCGTTCTCTTCCTGCTGCGCCAGGAGGTAAGACCTGTGCCCACAGGCACCCGGCAGCCCGCCACCAGCCCTGGGGCTGTGAGGCACCTGCCTGGATTTACCTCCATCATGTCCGAGGAGGCACTGCCTGTCAAGGAAGCAATGAGAACGCGGCCCGTTACCCCACGGGAGAGCGTGCCCTTGAAGCCAAGCAGCACAGCACACATCTTGTAGAACCGCGGCCCTCGGCCCTCACTCCCCTGCCCCCGCTGTCTGCACAGTGCCCGATGCCGAGGCACCCGCATCCAGACCGTGCTCAAGACTACGATCGGCACAGCCTCACGGTGTCCTGGGGAATTCCATATTAACTTACGCTCCTATGTCAAGGGACCCTAGTTTCCCAGTGAAGCTTCCTCCTTATCCACTGAAATCACTCCTGAAAACATCTAGAAAAAAATGTCAACTCTCAACAATGACACATGTTGATGGATTACAGGTGACCCAGACAATCTGTGAGGGAAAATGGTGGAAATAGCTTCCCTGATTTCAACAATTTATTTAAATCATTCTAAAGCAGAAGTAAAACTCCTTTTGATCAGGCAAGCTCACTTGAAATGACACTGTGCTATCTCTTTACCTGTATAAGTGTCTGCAGGATTACTTTTAATCGAAGGCTATTTAATAACTCTAGAAATCAATCACAGTCAGGACTATGAAACCACGGCAGAGACCCTGGGAGGGGAAATCCCCTCCCGTCTGCTGTTGCCCACACTCACCAGCCAGTCCCAAACTGGCACAGATCCGCCAGTTCCAACGCCAGGCCTGGGGGGACGCTGAGTGAGACGACAGGCCAGCAATGAACGGCTCCCCCACGAAAGCCTCATTTATTTATTTGGTGCGTGTGTGGGGTAAACACCAACCCAAATGATGTTTCCTGGGGGCCTTGGGGGGCATGACATCACGGCTTCTCTGAGCCACAGGGTCTTCAAGGAGCTGAATTCAAAAACGCCCACCACCTGCTCCTGAAAGGGCCTAGACAACGGGCCTCTGCTACAGTCGGCAGCGCTCCCCTACCCCCCTGATCAAACAAGGTGCAGGCAAACAGCACTGCTCCAGCGCTGGCCGATGAAAAGCAACAAAGCCTCGCTTCTGCTTTCGGGCAAGGACCGCACAGGGCAGTCTGACTTGAGTGACGACGACCGCGGCAGCACGGAGTCCGATTCACCTGCGGTGGCTCTGGTGCTATCATTACCAGACAGGAGTGACAGGAGTCAGCAATCTCGGAGCAGGTAAGTACCCTGCCTGGGGTCTCCCCGTCAGTGATGAACACGGTGGGGCAGTATTCGAACCCGCCACGCTGCACCCACCACCACCTGTCACCACTGAGGTGCACGGGGACGTGGGGGTCTTCCAGGAGGAGAGAAAAGCGACCTGGCCTCTCAGGGAACGAGTTCAGAATCACAAATACCCAGCCGCGGTTCTCCTGCGAATGTTCTGACCTTGATCTCCTAAAGAATTTGTTTCCAGGTGCTTTGTTCTCATCACCACCAAATCCTCTGCTAACTAGGTAAGGAGCAAGTGTGGCCCCTCCTCCTAGAGACACCGACTTCATGCTCAGGGAAGGCGACTTGGCTAAGTGGCCATCCAAGGTCACGCAACTGGCAACCGAGCAGCAAGGGCTGTATTTCAGGTTTGGTAACGCCCCACAAGATGGGTTCCCATTAAGTCGTTAAGCCTCTCTTTACAGGTTTCCTAATTAGAGACTGGAAGTCAACGCATCAACACCTTCCGACGTTAGGCTTCCGGGAGGACTGCCGGATACCAACCGTCGGCCACTCTTGCTGGGCGCCGGCGACCCCACACCCTGCAAACCCCGGCCTCCATCCCAGCCCACAAAACCTTACCAGCCTGCCTACCGCAAAATGTCACTGGGGCAGTTCATGTTTCTTTCCTTTTTTTTATTTCCTTTCTTTCCTTTTTTTTATTTTTTATTTTTTGGACGAAGGGGCCACAATCGGGCTCCGGAGGGCGAAGAGGGGCGCCAGACAGACGCGCTCCACGCCCTGCCACGAAGTCCTCGAAGGGAGGGCAGGCCATGGACGGCCCCACACCACACCCGCCCGGCCTGAAGGATCCCAGATCCCGGAAAGCCCAGCCCCCCAGACCCCGCCGCCGCCGGGAATACCGGGGGGCCGGCCTTGCGGGGCCCCCAGACCCCGGGGAGGCCGGCCCTACAGACCCCCAGACCTCGGGGAACCCGGCGTTATAGACCCGCGGACCCTGGGGAGCGTGGGCCTGCCGACCTCCAGACCCTGGGGAACCCGGGAGCCTGGCTCCGCAGAGCCCCCCGGACCCCGGAAGCCCGGCCCCGCAGACCCCCGCAGACCCCGCCCGGTGCCCCAGGCCGCGCCCCGGCCCCCACCCTGCCCCTCCTCCCTCCGCTCCTGCCTCCCCTCCTCCCTGCCGCGGTGCGCGGGCACCAGCCAAGCGCGGCCGCTCGCCCGGCCCGCAGACCCCACCTTGAGGGTCGGGTACTCCTGCACCTTCAGGGTCATGGAGAGCTGAGCAGCTGACTCCTGCACCGCCATCTTGACTCCGCCAAAACATTAGCGGGTGGGGGAAGCGCCGCGCGCGGCACGCCGGGTAGTGACGTCGCGCCCTCCGGCGGGGGCGGGGCGGCCGGGGCGGGCCGACGCGTCTGCTCCAATCGCGTCCGCCCGTCAGACAGTGGCGGCGGAAGAAGGCGCGGCCGCGGCGAGCGCGCGGAGAGGCGTCCGGCCCGACCAATCATCGCTGGCCGTCCTCCCGCTCAGCCAATCAGCGGGAAGCCCGGCTGGGCGGCTCCTCCTTGAACCGGCGGCCGGGAAGGACCCGCTCTCCGACCGGCCCCTAGCGTTCCCGGGGTGGGGAGGCTGAGCACGGACGAGGCGCGCGGCTGTGGGGGCGCTGGGCCCCCGCGAGGCCGTCCCTCCGGCCGGCGGCCATCGTGGGGGTGGGCCCGAGGGCCGCGGGCCGCCTGCCGGCCGGGTAGCCGCTGCCGGAGCCCTGGGGCAGGCCCTGCGGGTTCCTGGCCGGGACCGAGTGTCCGGAAAGCTCCCCGAGGGCGCCCTCCCCACCAGGGCCGCACGGCCCCGGTGTCCAGCGCGGCGCTCCGGGTCCTTGCCAGCCCTTTCCCGTCTCGCCTTTCCAAGTCACCCTCTTACTGCCCTTTTTAGATGGAAATGAAATCAGGTTTCATCAATTCGGAGAAGAGTTTCAAATTGAGCCATTTCTCGTGCTTCTCACTCATTCGTGAAACAATTTTTCAACACTGAAGCTTGGTGTTGAAACACCTAAGATGACACAAGCGGGGTCGCTCTTGGGGGGGGGGGTCCGCCGCGACCCTCTGCCCCCCACCTCTGCCCGGCGCGCAGGCCCTGCGGGTGAGGGGAGAACCGCCCCGGGCGAGGGGCGGCTTCCGGTTCCGGGTCACGCCGCGCTCCCGGTAGCCGTGGCCTCAGCGTGAGTGGATTCGCCGGGGCCATCAGGCGGTGCTTGCGGCTCAGCACTCGTCGAGGCTTCTCCCAGGTGGTGAGCAGATGCGGCAGGTCCGTGCGGATTCCTGAAGTGAGAAAGTGAGGAGAAGACAGATTCCTGTGCGTGGTGTGCGCCTCTCAGGAGGGCATTGGGGATGGGCATTCCTTCACTGCGACGAAATTGGTGTAAGACTAGGGCCGCCTGGCTGGCCCAGTCCCTTAAGTGTGGGACTCTTGGTGTCGTCTCAGGCCGTGATCTCAGGACTGTTAGACTGAGCCCCACATGAGGCTCAGGCACGGAGTCTTCTTGGGAGTCTCTCTCTCCCTCTGCCTCCGCCCCAACTTGCACAGAAGTGTATATACGCTCGCTCTCTGAAATAAAGCTTTTTTTAAAAAAAGAAATTGGTGTAAGACTAGAAAAATGCACCATTCTGTGGGAGAAGATATTTGCAAATGTCTTATCAGATAAAAGCCTAGTATCCAAAATCTATAAAGAGCTTATCAAACCCAACACCAAAAAACAAATAATCCAGTTAAGAAATGGGCAAAAGACATGAACAAACATTTCTCCAAGGAAGACTCACCAATGGCCAACAGACACGTGAAGAAGTGCTCAACATCACTCGGCATCAGGGAAATACAAATCAAAACCACAGCAAGATCCCACCTCACACCAGTCAGAATGGCTAAAATTAACAAGTCAGGAAATAGCAAATGTTGGCAAGGATGTGGAGAAAGGGGAACCCTCTTACAGTGCTGGTGGGAACGCAAACTGATTCAGCCACTCTGGAAAACAGAGTGGAGGTTCCTCAAAAAGTTGAAAATAGAGCTACCCTACGACCCAGTGATTGTGCAACTGGGTATTTACCCCAAAGATGAAGACGTAGGGATCCGAAGGGGCACATGTACCCCAATGTTTATAGCAGCAGTGTCCACAATAGCCCAACTATGGAAAGAGCCTAGATGTCCATCCACAGATGAATGGATAAAGAAGATGTGGTATATAAATATATAAATAGACAATGGAATGTTACTCAGCCATCAAAAAAAAAAAGAAATGAAATCTTGCCATTTGCAATGACATGGATGGAACTAGAGGGTATTACGCTAAGTGAACTAAGTCAATCAGAGAAAGACAATTATATGATCTCACTCATATGTGGAATTTAAGAAACAAAACAGGAGTGTAGGGGAAGAGAGGGAAAAATAAAACAAGAAGAAATCAGAGAGGGAGAACCGTAAGAGACTCTTAATCATAGGAAACAAACTGAAGGTTGCTGGAGGGGAGGGGCTGGGGGGATGGGGTGACAGAGTGATGGACATCAAGGAGG
>CM052899.1:175994739-176051107 GCA_028534135.1 Potos flavus | reverse complement strand
TGGACAGTGGCTGATACCCCGGGTCTTGGCACCTAGTGACCTTGATCCCTCCAGGGCCACTGGACACCTGTCGCAGGGCCGTTCCCCGGGCGTGAGTTTCTGAGCCTCGGCCCCACTGGCCGTCCCCCGGCTGCAGGGTGTGGGGCCCCCCGGGGCCGGCAGAGGGCGGTCTTGCCTTGCTCCCGCAGAGCTGTGGCGGCAGAGGAAAGTTCTGGGTGGGGAGCCGGGCCTGCACGCTGCCTGGTGCTCGCTGGCTGACGTCCTAGCGGGGTTTCTGCGGGTGCAGGATTCCCCGTAGAGCCTCGTCTTGGGGTTGTGAGCTCGTTAGAAGTTAGTTGTGTGAATTTTGACCCAGGTGGTTTTTTTACAGCAAAGGAAGCTTGTTTTCTGGTCCCTGGGGGGAGGCGATCTGTCGTCTCTTCCCGGCACGTGGGGATTTATCTCTGAACGTTAGACGAGTCAGGCTCACGGGTTCAGGGCAGAGGCCGGCCTGAGAGCAGGGTGGGGTGGGGAATCGGGTCGGCTCCCCCGGTGCCCCCTTCATGGCACCCAGAGGGCCAGCCCCCACCCAGCAGGAGCTCGCGCTGTGTCTGAAGCTGGGGAGGCACCCTCAGTGCAGCGGGGGCTTTGGGGAGAGCCCCGGAAGCCGCGAGGGCTGGTTGGGCAGCGTGACCTCGTCCCGCCTGCCAGGCCTGGGTTCAGCAGCTCTGCTGGGGCCGCAGGCCTCCGCGCCCAGAGACGGCAGCAGAAGCTTCTCGCCTCGCCGCTCTAGAGCCCCCAGGGGAGGGGCCGGTCCCCTAATGGGCCCAGCGAGGCGGGCGCCAGCGCGTCCCTGGAAGCCGCAGCCTCCCAGCACGGGAGGCACGAGGTGCCCGTGTGGCCGGCTCCAGCCCGCAGCGGCCAGTGGGCAGCGGCCAGTGGGCAGCGGCCGGGGGGGGGTCTCTCTCCGGACGCCCCAGGGGCTGGAGGAGCTGGCGGGGGCTCAGGCTCCCCGCGTGGAAGGAGCCCTGGGTGCCCTGTGACTGCTGGGGTCGAGCTGCCCCCACGCGGCCCCCCGGGTCCCCCACAGGGCCTTGACTGTGCCCGGACTGCTGGGGAGCCCCGGCACTGCCCCCAGACATCCAAGCTGCTGGGGGCAGCTCCATGCCACTCCCCGGGGCGTCAGGGGCGCTGGGGGTGCTGGCGAGGGTGGGAGGCCAACCCGGGAGCGGGAGCGGCTGTGGGAGAAGGGGCCCAGCCCCTCCTGCGCCGGTCACTGGGCTGCGTGGGGGAAGGGAGCGTCCCTGCCTCTGGCGGCCTAGCGGACGCTTTCCAGACGCTTCTCTACAAGCTGATTGGAAAAAGGCACAGCTCTGAAATCCTTGGAGATTGTGCTCAATCTGGCGGGCGGGCCCCAGCGCCTGGAGATGAAGCGATTGGGGCGCGAGTGGCTGAGTGGCAGCCCCCCCAGCTCAGGTGAGCGCCGCTTCCCAGAATAGACGCCTGTATCTGCCCATCGGCTCCGCTCGGCGCAGGGCCGGCGGCTGCGGGAGCCGCTGCGGTCCTTAGAGAGCCAGCTGCTCTCGGCTCGTTTTCCAGGAAGACGGACGGGGCTTTAAGTGGTTTGCCTCAGCGTCTCCGCACCTGGCAGGGGCTGGCGTCCTCACCGTGCGCAGCAGGCCTTGCCGGGGGCGCTGACCTGGGAGCGAGGGGTTTCAGTATCGAGAACTTCGGACGGACGTGCAGAGATGAGAACACACATGGGGCTCCTGGCTGGCGCCCCGCTGCAGTCGGGGGCCCCACTGGGAAGGAGGCCGTGGGCTGGGGGTGTTGGAAGGAGGCCCGGGTCTGGTTTGGGGTTGCTCTGGGTTTCTACGTGTTGTTTCCCTTTGACACAGAGGTTCCGTCTTTGAGAAATACTTAAGCCAGTTTAAATACGTTTAACTGTTTGTTTTATAGTGTGTCTCTGGCCTGCTCGCAAGCAGCTGGGGATAAATCTCAGATAGATCAATGTGGAGCATCACTGGGGAGATTGAGTTCCCAGGCCTGCTGCCGTGGAGGGCGGAGTAATCTGTGCCGGCTGCATGCGTTAAACGGATAAAAATCCTTTATAAACTTTTAAATTACCTGATGTTTAATTATGTGGCCGAGATCACCAATTATTCCATATTGTGTAATTAGCAAAATATTAATTTCCTACCAACTAATATATCTGAAAAAATTAACTTCAAGTGTCAGTTTATGTAAGTTCCCAGCAGGATTTTTTTTTTAAGTAGCCAGGTTGTACGTTTAAGTAGGTGAAATGCTCGTGCGGGCGCCTGCGTCCTCACCGACCGGTCATCTGACGCGGCGGCCACGGAGTCCGGTCTGCACAGTGGGCACGTCCTCACTCGTTCCAAAAGCAGACATCCCCCCGCAGGGCTCTGGAGGCTTTCCTCCCGCGCCGGCCGCCCCTGCCTGCCGAGCGGACCCCCCAGCGGACGGGCCTCCCGCCGGAGGAAGCGCCTCCTGCCTCGGGCAGGCGCCCCGGATGCCCCTGCGGCCATCATGTCCCAAGTTTTCTGTGCCGCAGGAGCCACGTGAGGGCCGGCTTCCTGTAGGTGAAAAGGACAGAGCAGGAAGCCGGGGAATGAAATGTTGAAGGAGTCAGGCACCCCAGGGAGGCAGGGAAACTAAATCAGCCGGCAGTCGGGACCTTGTGCTCGGCAGGGCCAGTAAACAACCTTCCTGGAGACGCGGCTCCCTCCATCATGCTGAAGGCCACTCGCGGCAGGGCTGGGAGCCGGGGAGGGGTCCGCACGCCTCCGCCCCTCTCACCAGGGCTGGGAGAGCACACGTGGGCTCCCCACTGCTCAGGGCCGGCCCTCTTCCCTGCGCTGCTGCACGCCCCTTGCTCCCGACACCTTCCCACAAGCCGCCCTGGGAGGCGGATGACGTCACCGCCCCATTACACAGGTGGGAAGACTGAGTCTGGGGGGAGGTCGTGTGAGCCTCCAAGATCCCGGCCGCCGGCATTTTGCCTGTGCGGGTTGGGCCCAGGGAGTGGGTTTGCCTGTTCTTGTGTGGATGCCGCTTCCGTGGGCGGTGGGGACTGGGGCCGTGGCCGGCTCTAAGCAGGAGACTCTGTGCGCTGTATGGGACGCGCTGTCGGGTGGCCCCGTGAGAGCACGTCTCGTCCCAGCCGCTCCCACGGGCCTCCCCAGGGTAGTGGCCGTGAGGAGAGGGTGCCCGCCTGCGGCTCCGGGTCACTCCCTGCGCCAGGACCCAGCCTCGCCCTGGCAACGGACCTCCAGGTGCCCCCCCGTTTCTCGCCCCACCAGCAGCCCGTTGCTAAGGCGAGGCCTTGGGGAACCGCATCCTGCGTGGGTTTGGATCCGTTGAGAAAGGGGGCGGCAGTCACTCGACACAGCGACGCTCGTGCACCTGCTCGTTCCCTCTGAGCGGGGACCATGTGCGCTGCGGCCTCGTCTGCGTCTGAGCGGGCTCCGCGTGGCCTGGGTGGCGGCGGCCCAGGGTCCCTGTTCCCTCGCACTGGCCCTGGCCAGCCCCGCGCGCCCCACCGTCCTCTGCCCTCTGAAGGCGCGTCCCCACCCGGAGATGCGCAGGAGATATTGGCCGGGCTGGGCAATTTGCACGGCCTTCCAGGGAGGGCATTAGCATATAAATAGCAGACGCAATGACGGCCATCACAGCTGAGCACGTTTAATTTTTAGTTTATAAGATAGAATGGGGTTTTAAATGCATGACCATCAAGCCGCTGAAAGACAAATGCAGTTTGGAGCTCACTTGTCTGACGAGGCCTTACATCATTTTTTTTTTTAAAAAGGGAAACAGACACACATAAAACTGAACAAAAGTGATTTCTTGGGTGAAAAGTAATTGAGATTGCGCACCAAGTTAATTAGATCGTACAAAATTTATTTAACGGTCCCAGCTGCATCTCGGGCGTGTTTTGGCGGGCGGACCGGCTCCCGGAGCAGGTCACTCTTCCTGTTCCTCCTCGAATGATCGGTAACCCAACACCCCCACTGCTGCGAGCTGATTGTGTTGTATATTTTACCGTTTTACTGCTTGTTTAATTATGATCCCAGAGGCTCATTTTTCTAAATCCTTTTAACCGTGGGTGCGAATCCATTTGTGTGGAGCCGGCCGAAGGCCCACGGCCCTGGCGCGCCCCGCGGCTGGCTGGCGTCTCCCGGAGGGCCGCCCGGTGTGGGGGCGTCCGGCGGGCCTCGTGGCTCTGACTGCCTGCCCAGGGACTCCACCTGTCGAGGAGGGTGGGTGCGCACCCCAGACGCCGCAGGGGCGGGGTGGGGAGCTGCAGAATGAGAACGGGTCACGAGCAGACCCCGGTGGGAGGACCGCGCACCTTCAGCCGGTCGCCTCCTCGGGGCGGGATCTCCTTCGTGCTGGGGTCATCAGGGCGCCCACACTCCGTGGCCCCACGCCCTGCCCAGGGCCTCGCTTCCCTCAGGGCTGGGTTCTGGCCGGGGTGTGTCCTTCGTCCTTGAGGGGAAGTGGCCACCTCCCTGCCCCACCCCAGGACTGGCTCCGGTGGGCTGCTTCCTGCCGGCCTCAGTTTCCCCAGGCCGTGCTGTTTTGCCGGGGTCTTAGGGCTTTCTGGCCTGGCTGCCGGCGGTGTTCCTGTTCTCTGAGCCAGCGTCTGGCGTGAGGCCCTGGAGCAGGTCACACAGGTGTCACAGCAGCGGTCACTGTGCCTGGTCGTGGGGCTTCCTCTGCGTCCGGACAGCAGATGTCCCTGCCCTTCCCCCGTGTGCCCTTCCCCCCGGGGGCTTCAGAGAGCCGCCGCAGCCCCGGGAACTCCACGTTGAACTTGGAGGCTTTGGAGCGCAGACTTGCGGATCTGGTGTTAGCAGCCAAGTCTCTGGCCCGGCGTCGCTGCGGGTCCGGGGACCACCCCCGCGGCCAGAGAGCTCAGGCGCACAAGTGGGTTGCCGCGGGGACCCCGAGGGGGCAGCTGTTGCCCCGTGGGTCCTCCTGGAGGTGGGTGAGGCCTGACACGCGTCATCATCGGTGCTAATTTAAGAACAAAGAGCCGCCTGGGGCTCCGTATTTCATCGTGGGAATAAACAGTTTTCGTTGGGGAGCCAGAGGGTATAATTTCTAATAGTTAGCTAAGCAGCTGAATATTTTTTAGGAAATGAAAATTCAGTAAAAGTCCCTGGTGAAATTGAAGGGTGTGAGCAGTGAGCGTAATATTTTATGAAAATGACCCCCATATTTAAAACCCGCCGCTCTCTGTTATGCATTGTAGCACCCCCATCCGCATCTACCTTTTAGAAAATTAAAACACATAAATTCTGTTTAGTGTTTGATACGCGCTGCACTAGCCGAGAACCGTAATGCCCTAAAACCTTGGGCTGCTTTCCACCTTTCATAAATTCCTGGGTAGATTCTATACAAAAATAATTTTCAGGTCCGTGGCTCATTGTTATTCAAACGTGATTGATCGCCGTCATTTGCCCAGCTCGGGGAGTTAAGTGCCCCTGTCATTTCCAAAGAGTATAATTGGGACGTTTCACAGGTCAGTGGTGGAGACAGGCTTCCCTTTTGATCAGTGTTAGACTGATAACAAAAAATTACAGTTTCCGATGATTAATGTCTCCTGAGCTTCCCAGACGCACCGCCGTGGGTCGGACCCAAACAAAGTGCATTTGCATCTGATTATGCGTCCTGGGGGCGGGCGTCCTGGGCCGCAGGTATGGCAGCCACCACCAGGCCCGGCTCTGTCGGGGTGGGGGGGCTGCCGGCATCTGTGACTCAGCCGAGCCAGGGGTGGCCTCCTGCCCCCGGTGTCGCCCAGGCTCTCCGTCCTCCGTTTGGGCCTCACTGGTGCCCCCGAGCTGTGCCGCGGAGGGGGACTTCGGAAGTGAAGGCGTGTGCCGCGAGGTTCTCGAGTTTGCCTCGGTAGTTGGCGTTTATCCGACGGGGGTCTCCGTCCTGGGTGTTTCCTTCCGCGGGATTGAAAGCGTCTGTGGTGCGGGGTCCGCGCCCCGGTCCGGCTGAGCTGGCCCCGGGTGCTCCCGGGCGGGTCGGCAGTGGGGCGGGCGCTCCTGCTTCCTCCCTGCCATGACCCTCTCAGCAGGGCGCGGTCCCTGGGGTCGGCTCTCCCCGAAGTCCCGTCCCGGGGCTGTGGGGTCACTGAGGATGTGGGGCAGCTGCAGCAGCCCAACTCCCCCAGCGAGTCCTCCCCGCCGAACCTCCGCAGGGAAGCCAGGTGCTGCCCAGCCAGCGGGGTTGGGGCAGGGGTCCGGGTCTCGTAGGAGGAAGCCCTCTGGGCAGGTAGGGCGGAGGCGGCCCCCAGCTCCTCTGGTGGCCCTGGGCCCCTCACCACACTGACCTGGGTGGGGAGAGAGGCCTCATCCAAAAGAAACTTTTTCTTCGCTGGCTGTTTAACAAGTTTTCCTTAAGGACACGATATTCCAGAAGTGCCGTAGTCACGCCAACATTTCCAGAGCGGCCCCGAGAACGGCCGGACGCGGTGCTGTGGTCTGCGGGGAGGGGCGGCCCTGCCTGTCCTGGGGTTCTGGCATCCACCCCCTCCGCGCCTCTCCCGGCATTTCAGAGGTTGCGCGTGATTTGGATTCAGCCGCGTCTGGCGGGAGCTCAGGAGCGGGACAGGCCTGGAGGCGATCCCCGGGCTCCGTGCAGCGGTGCAGCCCATGCCCGACCCGCAGGGGCAGGACTGGACGCCTCCGGGCCTCTGCGCTCTGCTCATACGCAGGTCTGGGGGTTTCCACAGGTGGCAGCCCCAGGGGACGAGGATGAGGACGAGGACGATGGGGACTTTGTCGAGGTCCCAGAGAAGGAGGGGTATGAGGCCTGCATCCCCGACCACCTGTGGCCCGAGTACGGTGAGTGCAGTGGTGGCCGGAGGGGGGGAGGGGGTCCTGCCGACCCTCGGGGCGTGACCTCACATCTGGGGTCTGGGGCCCGCTGAGCAGGGGAGCCAGCCATGGTGGGCACCCCTCCTGCTGACCCCGCAGAGCCGTCACTGAAAATCACGCAGTTCTCCTTTTGTGCCCCGGGTCCTCTTGGGCCGGGCCCCTCCCTGAGGCTTGCCCCGCCAGGGGCTCCTGCTGTCCCTGTGGTGGGCAGGCCCCAGCACCCGCTCAGCGGGCACAGCCAGGCCGGGGCTCCACGAGGGGCAGCCCTGCTGGGGACACACGGGTCTCAGCCCTGGGGAGCAAGTCTGGGAGGGGGGCGGGCACCGCAGAACAGACAGCGAGCCCGCACGGCTCCTGCGCCCCGGGGAGAGTGCTGTGGGTGTGCGGTTGGACTCCCGAGGTAGTCGGGGACTGCCGGCTGTTCTCCAGGCCCCTTAGTCCCCAGGCCCCGTGGGCCCGGGCGTCCCCCCTTACCGTCTGTGGAGTCACGACCCCGCCACTGGCCCGGGACACCTGTGTAGCTCGTGGCAGAGGACGGTTGTGCCCCGGGAAGTGCTCTTTCCCGTCTGGGGTTTCCTTCTTTCCCTCTCTGCACCCCAGCGCGGTGGCCGGCTGTGAGAGGGGGTGTGGGCCCGCGGGATCCACCCAGCACACCCGCAGGAGGCAATAGAAACAAGACCCATGGCTTCTGTGGAAAAACAGACCAGCCGACTTGTCTGTGAGTCTGTAGGCGAGACGTGGGTTTGTTCGCGCAGTGTAGACGTTGGCAGCTCAGCTGTGGCGCTGGGGCCCGTCGGGGGCAGCACGCCGAAATGCCACATCCAGATGTGCCGCTTGCCGCTGGCGCAGCCCCGGTTCGTCTCCCGCCGGCCGCGCGCTGGCCTGGACGTGGAGGCAGTGGCCCCCCGTCCCTGCCCCCTGCCCGCCGGGCCCACGCGCGCACCCCGCTCTCACTCCAGCCACGCAGGCCTTCGCTGCTCAGCTTGCGGGGCTTCCTCGGACCACTAGGCACCCTTCCTGCCCTTCGTTCCTCTGTGTTCTTCTGTGCCTGAGATGGCCTTCGGTTATGCTACCGTCCCCCCCAGAGCAGGGGCTCCCCTGGCCAGAGGCCTCCCCTGAACCCACGAGGGACCCAGGGGCTGCCCAAGGCATCCGTTAGGAGCAGTGAGCGCCCTCTGTGCCCAGGCCGGAGCCCAGCAGGAGCCCAGCCACACCCGAGGCCGCCTGTGCCCAGACTGGGGCCGTGGGCAGCGGGGGCAGGCCTGCCAGGGAGCAGCCCGCTCAGCGTGCACTCAGCGTGCTCACTTCTCCACGTTCCTGCTGCGGGGGAGTCTGGTGACGGGCAGCCCCTGCCTGAGCGCCTCCTGCGGCCAGCCGCGCGCCGGGCAGAGGTCGGGCCCGGGGGCCCCGCATCGACTCTCAGCTGGCCCTCTCAGCCAGCCTTTCCAGCCGCAGACGCTCGCGCTGGCCCTCGGCACATCCTGCTCGGAGGGCATGGAGCCCTTTCCGCAGAAGGGAGAGCTTGGCCTGGGGCCGTGCTTGGTAGCCAGCTCTGGTCACGGCAGGAGTGGCCGAGGGGACTGGGCGACAGGCTGGGTGGGCCCGCCGCGCTCACAGGACATGCGCCTGGACACAGCAGCCCAGCCCTGGCACCACGGCGGGGGGACCTGCCAGCCAGGGCCCCAGCCACGACGGCACAGAGACCACCTGTCCCCACGGAGACATTCCCGATCCCTACAGTCTGCAAGCCTGACCGCGTGCGGGCTGCCTCCCGGGGCTCCCGGGGCACCTGCCATCCACCTCCTCGTGAGGCCAGCAGGGCCCAAGTGCCAGGTGCCCGTGGCCACGCCTGGCCCAGGGAGGCCGGCAAGACCCCATCGGTCTCGAGGCCGCTGGCTCCCCCCTTTGCTCTGGAAGGCTCAGGACATCCTGTGCATAAGCCGGAAGGTCACGCTCGTGGCCGACGTGGGTCTGTGTTCGCAGACAGGTGGGCTGCGGGGGCCCAGCTGCGCCAGGGCCGCAGAGTCGCAGGGTTGCACGGGCCCGTGACCCAGGGTCGACTGCCTCCCCGAGACGGCCGTGCGCCTGTGTGGGGACCGCCGTGGCCACCACCCTAAATCCCACCAGGAGCCCCAGCGGTGACACAGAATTGTGCCGGGGCGAGTCAGTTCATAACGCTAGTTTATATTCCGCCACTGTTTTTTCAATTAAATGCAGGTGAACCTGCAGTAGATTCGTCTAAATCCACACGGCTGCGGAAGCGAGTGCTTTTTCTTTCTCATTTCTTTCTCTGAATTTTCACCAAGGGGCTTTTATCTTCCCCTTAATCCTACCATTTCTGTCAGGACATAATCTCTTTCTCAAATTTACATTTTAATTACAAGGCCAGCTGGACTAGGTAAAATCAATAATGTCAAGCTCGGCGGCCTAACTCCGCGCGGAAGCCGCAGCCTCTCCATTTCCCGCTATCGATTCATCGCTCCCGCCCTGCCTGCCTTAGCGCTCCAGGCCAATGGGTGCCACTTGGTCAATTTAAACAAAAAAGGGGATTTGGGCATTTGGAGGATTCTTTCTAAAAGCAACGGTGGGAGTAAATTTGAGCCCGGCTCCTGCACGCGAGGCCCGCGCCCGTCTGATGTCTGGGCGGCCGGCTGTGCTGGAGAACACTCGCTCCCGGGCCTGAGGCCCGCCGGCTGCTTTTTGGGGTTTTACTTTGAAAGCTATGTCAGCGAGATTGATTTTCTACAACAATGTGAAAATGGTCGTGTTTTTTTAGCGCCCTGAGTATTTACTCTGCTTTAACACGCTTACCCATCTTTTTAATGGTTTAAAACAACAAATCAATGAAAAATATATTTCATTCTTGTAACTCCTAGGAATTCTCCTATTGATCCTTCGGCTGTGATTGTATCCATCTAAATGCCACAATGCCCACTTATCAGCCCCCCTCCCGCTGTGGGCGCGTGCGTGTGGCGCGTGCACACTCATGGGCTGGCCGACTGCGCCAGGCTCTGTGCAGTCAGCGATACACCTCGTCAGCACCCCGAGTGGGGGCGCTGGGGGCTTCGGGGCGCTGGGGCCTGGGCGTCGCGGTGGCGATGGAGCCCGGTCCGGGGTCCCTACCCCAGGGGACCTGTCACGCCCGAGCGGCTCTGTCCTCCACTCTTGGCCGCTGGAACCCGAGAAGGGGCAGCGGGGGACTTGCCGGGCGTCTGGAGTAGGGGCGGCAGATGCTTCCTGCAAAGGGCTTGCGGGCTTCTGGACCCCTCGAAGCCAGCTGTGGGCAGCCACGTGCCGGGGAGACTGTGCACAGAAAGTGGCCCGTCCGCTGATGTCCGCGATGCTGCAGGGACAGGGCTGGCCGTCTCCGGGTAGGGTGAGGTGCCCCTGCCGCAGAGAGCCCACGCCCGAAGCAGACGCAGCCCCTCCCAGTGGCACCGGCCCGGCGAGGCCCTTCCTTGCGTCCTGAATGGCCAGGAAGCCTTCCCTGGCTTCCTGTCCTCAGTGCTGCCACGTCCCTTCCGATTTTCTCTCTCAATCCAGTTCACGAGTCGGTGTTGGAGAGTGCGGGCTCGAGCTGTGTTCGGCAGGACCGTCTACACCGCGAGTCCGTGTGCTCAGGAAGGGCGCGTCAGAGCATGTGTGTCGGCCTCTGACGTCTGGGTCTCCGCTGCCCTTTGCTTGGCTCCTTCTGGCCGCTCCGTGGCCCAGGGACGTGGTCTGGGGGCGCGGAGGTCACCTCGGTCCTCCTGCCTGGTGGTCCTGCCAGGTGTGTGTGTGTCCTGAAGGGCTTTGCGGATACAGCGCCCCGTGCGGCTGTGGATTTGGCCTTTTTGATCTGTTGTGTGCGGGTCCGCAGAGGCGGCCACGGCGAGCCCCTGAGCTGCTCCGCGCGTGGGCCGTGTTTCTCCTCATGTCTGTTCTGACCCGGTCGCTCTGGCGACACTGCTGTCCCGCTTTCTCCGTCCGCTCGCAGGGTAAGTGTGCTTGCCGTCTTTTGCTTCTTTGTTGTGTGGACCGCAAGTTGCTAAAAGTTTTAGCACCAGTCTGCTCTTTAGCTGATTTTAATCTGTTTAATGATTTGTTTCCAGTTGTTGGATGTCCCAGGCACTTTATTGCCCACTGGGTTTTTTTCCCCCGCTTTTTGTTTGGTAGGTTAATGTTTTTAACGCTAGTTTTTAAAACATTCCTTAGATATTGATAAAATTGTAAGAGCGTTGATTTTTCTGGGAGTTATTCCTCGTTTTTGAAAGATCCATCTCAAGTTCCCTGTGCACCGTCCTGGTCTCGGCGTGACACTGCCTGCACCGTCCTCCCCCCGCGGCCTCCCGAGTCCAGCGCCCTGCTCACCCCAGTGCCGGGTGTGCGCCGAGCCATCACTTTGCACTCCCGCTCGCACGCCTTGCCCCAAACTCACTTTTCTCCCTGACGGATCGATGTCTCGCTCGGAGAGTGTTTTCAACGCAGGCCTTCCGGGGGCTCCAGAAGGGGTCTCGTGTGCCCGAGGCCGTCCCGCACGGGCACCACGGGGTGCTAGTGAGCTGGATAGAAAGTTCTAGCTCGTCTTCTCCTCCAGGCTTCTCAGGAGCAACTCCAGAGATTCCACGTTCACCGTCACTGATAAAAATGCTGGCGTTGGGGGCGCCTGGGTGGCTCAGTGGGTTAAAGCCTCTGCCTTCAGCTCAGGTCCTGGGTCCTGGGATCGAGCCCCGCATCGGGCTCTCTGCTCAGCGGGGAGCCTGCTTCCCCCTCTCTCTCTGCCTGCCTCTCTGCCTACTTGTGATCTCTCTCTGTCAAATAAATAAAATCTTTTAAAAAAACCACTGATGTCGGTGGGATGCGTGTCCTTCTCGGTCTGCGCGGCTTCTCTCTGGAAGCTTTTTGGATCTTTCTCTTCATCTTTAGCATCCTTAGATTTCCCCGTAAGCCTACCAACTGTGTTTTCTCCTCTTTCCCGGCACTCAGCGGGCCCTTTGGGTTGTGCCCAAATTCCAGCAAAATTGGGTGTTTTATTTCGTCAACTGTTTCCAAACTTCAGGTGTTTTTTCTGTGCTGCTGGGGTCCGGCAGCGAGGACGCCGACTCTGTGTGCTGCGCGTCCGGTCCCCACACCTGAGCTGTGAAAGCTGCCGCCTGGTTCATCCCCCGCCGTGGTCCCCGAGTCATTACCGCTTTCCGTGGGACGGGGTGGGGGCGTCTCCACTCTCCCCTCCTCTTCCCAAGCTCCGGTGTGCTCCGGGCCCCGCGGCCCTTGGGGAGCGTGCAGCACGCTTGACCTGCCGGACGGCTCGTCCTCCGGGACATGCCGCTCAGCCTGTTTCCGTCCTTCCCGGCAGCTCACAGCCCTCAGGGGTGACCGCGCTCAGCCCGCAGGACCTCAGCTTCCACAGCGAGTCTGGGGAGGGCTCATGCCCATCGGGTGGCACCCCGGTGCCGCCCTGGGAGCCCGGCCTGCGCGGGGGCAGTGTGGCTGTACGCCCCGCAGGGAGGGCCCGGCAGGGGCCAGGGAGGGCCCTGCCGGTGCTGAGGCGTCTGCCTTTGCCCTGCTCTGAGGACCTGGGATGGACGCGGGCCTGCAGAGCTCCGCGGCCCGGCGGCCTCGTCTCTGGCCACTTCCTGTGGCCGTGTGGGGAAGCACCTTCTCTGGCTGCGGGCTGACATGGGCGGTCGCTGCTGGGCCGCCACCGGGGGGCGGGGCGCGGTGCCCCCGACATCGGTCTGGGGTCGTGGGAGCGGTGGCCGGGAACATCTCCTCTCTGTTCCAGGGCTGGAGAAGGACCCCGCTGCCCGGGGCTCGCAGGCCAAGAGGACAACAAGGTGGGATGAGGAGGCACGCGACCCCACCTCTGCTGCCGCCCAGCGGTACCAGCTGCTTGGACGCCTGCCCCCTGCGCCGAGCCCCAGGTGACCCCCGGATGGCTGCCTTTGTCTGGGGCAGGCCGCCCAGACCCCTCTGGCTGTGCGGGGGCGGCCCTGGGTGCGCCCCTGGCCGGGCGAACACCTGCCACCATCCGTGCCTTGGGCTCGCGTGGGACAGAGGGGTCCTCGGAGAGCTGGGGGGGGACAGGTGTCAAGTCCGGGATGAAGTCCGAAGATCTGAGACCGGCTCCCCGCACGGCTGGGCTTGGTGCCGGGCTTCTGACGGGTTCCAGCGGCTGCCCGGGAGCCCGGGCCCGAGGTGGCAGAGGTCACTGCTCGGATGTGTTGACCCCGGGGCTGTGTGTCTGAGGAGATCAGAGATCAGGAGGGGGAGACGGGGCTGTGGCAGCTCCCGTGTGCACAGAGTATCCTGTTCTTGTGACCTCTCCAGGGCGCCTATGGGACCCGAGCAGGCCGGGGAGCTGGCAGCAGAGCGGGCCCGGGCACCTGTCGTTCCCTTTGGGGCGGACCTGTGCAACTGGGGCCAGGAGCAGCCGGGAAAGATCCTCAAGTGAGTGTGGGTGTGTCTGGTCCCGCCTTTCCCTGCGGCGAACACGCCTGGGGGGCCCAGGGCCTAGCTCCGCCTTGCACTCCCGGGGGGGGGGGGGGCAATCACCACACGCAGGCTCTAGTGGGAGCACAGAACTGTGCCCGGGGGGCCTTTGGGACTTCCGAGCCTTCGTGTGGCCCCCTTGGGAGACGTCCTGCATCATCCTCCTGCACGGTCTGGCGACGTGGGGTGTGAAGGTTGGCTGCCTGGGCCCGGGGCCCTTCCTGACCCATCTTGCCCCTCCGGAGCCCTGACTCAGCCCTGCCCACGGGCCAAGCCTGGGGCTCTGCGAGGCCTTTCCCGGAGCCGCCCCCTGGGGGTGGGGGGGCGCAGACAGAAAGGGGCACAGGTGCATGCACTCGTTAACCTGCCGGGGAGCGCACAGTCCTGGCAGGCGGCGGGCAGCCGTGCAGGCTGGACAGGGAACGACTCTTTCTGAGTTTTGACTTGTGGCACGTGCAACAGGGTCCAGAAGTCTTCGGTCCGCTGTTCTCAGGCTGCGCGGCCCAGCCTTGCCACCACACTGCCGGGCAGCCTCCCCGGGGCGGCTCTGAGAGTCTGCTGTTGCAGGTGTGACTCTGAGCACCGCTTCTGGAAGCCCAGCGAGGTGGACACGGAAGTGGACAGTGCCGCCGTGTCGGAGATGGTGCGGAGCCGCTCCATCACCTTTGCCGGGAGGTTCGAGCCCGTGCGGCACCGGTGCCGCGCCCCGAGGCCTGACGGCCGGCTCTGCGAGCGCCAGGACCGGCTGAAGGTGAGGTGGCGGCCAGGGCCGATGAGGGCCACAGGCACACTTGGGCACGGTGGCCGCCGGGATGCGGCGGCCACATGGAGTGCTGGGCTCCCGCCGGCCCATGCGAAGCCGGCCATGGCCCTCGGCGGGGGTCCCTCCCCAGGGAGGGCTTGTTGGTGGCTGGCCGGCGTCACTCCGCCACTGCCTCATGCCTGGGGTAGGGGGTCTGACATCCGGGACCCGCAGTGCCCTGAGCTAGTTCCTGCATCCCTGCCCCCCACAGCCCCTCCTGTGCCTGTGCCGCGCAGAGCACTGCGTGGGAGGGAGGTGGCTGTGGCCAGGACTGTTCTCCTCTTTGTCCCAGTGTCCATTCCACGGGAAGATCATCCCCAGAGACGATGCGGGCCGGCCCCTCCGGCCGGAGGACAGGGCCTGGGAGCAGAGGCGGCTGCAGAGGGGGGCAGGGCGTGCAGGTAGGTCTGGGGCCGGAGCAGACGGCTGGGTGCTGGCGGTGGGGGGTGGGGGACGGCCCGGGACCCGGCGGCCCCCTGCCACCCCCAGCGTGCTCGTAACTCACAGCAGCGTCACGGGGACACTGGCTTCTGGTTGGGCCAGGTTTTCTTGTCGCTGCCCCCCCCGAGACACCGACTCACGGCTGGAAACCACCACGTTCTCGTTTGGTGGCTCGGGTCTGGGTTTGGAATCACGTTTTTAAGGAAATCGAGGAATGGAGGTAAGAAGAGTTACTGGCCGAAGCCCGTGCTCCAGAGAGGAGAGCGGCACGTTCCCGCCAGACGCCTGTCCCGTTGCCTCGACAACACCCTCCCCTCCGCAGCACCGGAGGTTAGGGGCACGTGCGTGCGCGCAGGTGTGCACGTGGGGGTGCGTGTGCGCGTGTGCGTGTCCAGGCGGGCCCTGAGCCCCGGGGCTCGGGAGCCAGGCCCACGCAGAGGCCGTTCCAGGTTCTGGCTGATAGACTAGCTTCAGGCCCTGAACCCAGAAGCGCTGCTCTTGGGACAACTTGGGGAACTTGTCTCAACACAGTGCACGTGTCGGTCCCCTGTGCTGGGCACGCGCCACAGGCTGGCCACCCCGTGACTCCCGAGGGCCCCTGAGCAGCAGGGCCACGTCGTGTGCCCTAGAAGTGGCCGTCACTGGGCCGTGTGTGGGTGTGCTCAGAATGGGGGGGTGCCCACCAGACCCCTGACCTGTTTCGGTGTCTCTGGTTTGTCAATCCCAGGCTAGCGTCCGAGGTCCAGGCCGCCTGGGGCTCTCGCTGTCCCGAGAAAGCCAGGTTGCGGACCCGGATCCCTGTGTGCATGGGGGCAGCGCTGGCCTGCATGTGAGGGTCCCAGCCGGGCGGGGACCATCATTAGTGCGGCTTTCCCGTTGACAGGCTCCAGATTTCAGGCTGACGCTGCGTCCAAGCCCCCGGGCCAGGGACGGCGGCAGGGAGGGGCCCCTGACCTGCTAATCCGCGGGCCGGGGCCTTCCCCGGTGGCTCACACTCAGGAGCAAATTAAGTGCGTATTTTTTGTGTCACCCCTGAAGACTATCTTGTTGTCCAGCCCTCGGTGACTTGTTAACAGCAGGTAGCGGGCGGCGGCCACGGCCGGCGCTGACCAGTCAGATGTGAAATAGCGTCTCTTTACTAACGACAGTATCGATCCCGCCTCCCTCGCACGCGCGGCAGTTTTCTTTTCCGTGGTGCTAACCTTGGTGACAATGCGCGCCCGGCCGCAGGGCCCGCCAGCGCACAGGAAGGCCGCGCGGCCCCGGCAGCTATTGATTTTCCTCAAAGGCTTTTAAATTGCTCCTTCATTTTACTGAGACGCTCATTCCGTCTCTCCCGGCCGCCGGTATTTTTCCGTGGTGTTTAAACAATTGCTCCATTCACTGGACCCCTAAACTGGGGCGCTTTCTTATTACGGGAGATAAACTGTTTAGACGGTTTTCTTTAATCTCGGATTAATCGTTCCTGGATCGGAATTGTGCGGCCCTGTACTCCTTCACTTCAAAAAAATCAACCTGGGGAGGCCTAGCCATCTGTCTGTCTGGGGCGCGCGTTCCGTGGGGTTCCTGCGGGCATGGCGGGCACCCTTCTGCGAGCCAGGCGCGGCGGCCAAAGGTCTGGGCGCGTCAGGGGGGCTGTGCCGTCGCCCTCCTGACCGGGATGGCGCCCGCTCTCAGGGAGCCCAACCCCACCTTCCAGACGCTGACCGGCCCCCACCGGGGCCAGGAGGCTGAGGATGGGAAGGAGCGGCCAGGGCAGGAGCGGGGCCGAGGGGACCCCGGCACGAGACAGTGAGCGCTCCCTCGGTCCCGGCGGGTGAGCACGCTGGCCTGGCTGCGGTGCGGCCCCGGGCTGGCGGGCCCGGGCTCCATGGGACGTGGAGCCGCGTCCCCTGCTGCCTTACTGACCTGGGCCCTAGCAGCCCCCGAGTGGCAGGGAGAGCAGAGCTGCCCTGGTGAGCTGACCCCCTCGTTGCTGGAGCCCGTTGCCAAGTCCTCTTTGGACAAGCGAAAAGGAAAGCTCGGCCCATCCTGACCGCTGGGCCCTCGCCGCCCCGCTGCGCGCAAACAGCCGGCAGTAGATGGCTCTGGCCGCCGTCCCTGGGGGCTGGGTGGGCCCAGTCCCGCTGGAGGCTGGGAAGTGGCCTACCGCTGGCACCCATCTCAGCTGCCTTCCTGCCCGGCGGGTCAGCGGGTGCAGCAGGTGAAGCTTCTGGGTCCCATCCCCGCTCCTTTCTGGCCTCGGGGGGCACAGGGACCTGTGGGCCCCGGGATGAGTAGGCAGCTCCACCTTGCCGTCCGCCCCTTTGTCGCTGGCCGGCAGTGGGCAAGTGGGGGTCGGGGCTCGAGAGAGAGACTCTCTGGCGGTGTCAGGAGTGTCCTGAAGTCTCGGGGTCTCTCTGCAGATTGGCAGGACCCTGAGTTCATGAGAGACGTGGAGGCTGCCACGGGAGTGGACCTTGGCTCGTCTAGGTCCAGCGGGAGAGGCAAGGGCCGGAGGAGGAAGCACCCCGGCCTCGCCGACCTGAAGCAGCAGGCCAACACCGCCCGCGCCCGCATCGCCAAGAAGGTGTTTGCGAAGTAAGAGCTCCTTGTGCCAGGCGCACCCCCCGCCCCAGGACCCGGGGACGCCGGAGGGGGGCTGGCTGATCTCCGAGACACTCTCGGCCTGGAGCTGCTCACCCCGAAGGCGGCGGGCTTCTCTGACCAGCCAGCACACCCTCGTTTCCTGGCGCTGGGGCGAGGCCTCCGCGGGGGCTGCTGGTGCAGAGCCAGCCGCGCGTCCCTCCCTCGCCCCGCTGGCCTCGTTGGGCTCTCGTGGTCCGTGCCCGGGGTGTCCGCACGGGGACTGCGGGCCAGGGTGGCCCCGCCAAGGCTGGGGGGGTGGGAGGCACCGCACGGGTCTCTGCTCTGGCTCCGGCAGACTCGGCCGGTGCCGCGGGGACGGGGCTCGGGGGCGGGGCATCGCCTGGCGGGTGGGGACTCGGCAGGGCCCGGACAGGAAGGCCGCCAGCCAGCGCTCTCACTGCCTGCCCGCCACCGGGGCTGGCCAGACGAGGGCACTCGGGGTGCTCATGTCGGGAGCCCCGTGAGGCCGTGGTCTTGGCTGGATCCGTGTGCGTGTCGGGTGCCGTCCGGCCGTCTCGTGGAAGGCGCCCAGCTCCGTGCGGCGGGCGAAGGAGGCTCTTCCATCGCGGCCAGCGTCAGCGCGTACTTGGCCAGAGGAGGGCCGGACAGGAGGGAGCCCCGGGAGCTCGTCCTGCTGGAGGGCCACGGGGGACCGAGCCCCGGAGGGTACCCAGGGGGCACACTGGCACTTGGGGGCCTCGGGGCTTCCTCCTGGGCCCAGGCCCTGCGGAGTGCAGGCGGCAGCCAGGCCTGCGGTGTGGCCCCGCGGCTCTGTGCCGGGGCGCCGTGCACGCGGCCGGGCAGGCTCTGGTGCCGCCTGACTGTGTCCGCCCTCGGGCTGCTGCCCCCGGCCTGCTGGGCAGGCGCTGCCTCCGTCCCGCGGTGCGGCCCGGCGCTGGCGAGGTCGGGATCCTGGGCGCTGCGGGGCTCGGGCACGCACCGGGCTGGTGCCGCAGCTGCTTCAGGCTCCGGACGGCTAAGCCGCAGCCATTTCTGAGCTGTGTCACCATCTGCAGAGAGTCTGAGCGGTGTGCGTGGGGCCACCACTGGGGACCGGGGCCTGACCCCAGCCGGACCGTGCTCGGCGCCCGGAGCCCTGGCCAGGCCTCCCTGACCTCGTCCCCTCCGCTTTCCCCACAGGGCCGCTGTGCAGAGGGTGGTCACAGCTATGCATCAGATGGACCGGAAGAAGCACGAGAAGTTTGCAAACCAGTTTAACTACGCGCTGAATTAGAGGGCCAGGCGGGACGTGTGCGGTGCCCCCAGACGTCGGCCCCTCTTCTGCCTCCCTCAGCCGGGGCCCAGGGCGGGAGCGCAGACACGGGCTGGGCTGGAACCACAGCCGCCGTTGTTGCACGGACTTCTTGGGAGGAAATAGCGCGTGTTCTGACCACAGTGCCGCAGACACACGGACGCCCCCCTGCCCTCGGGAGCCGCCCCCCTGCCCTCGGGAGCCGCGGCCCCCCGGGTTATATGGGTCTGGCCTGCCTGAGAGCCTGGAGGTGACATGGGCAGCGTGTCCTTGCAAACCTGTCCGTGTGTGACCCCCACCCCCCACTTGCCAGCCTTTTCCCTGGGCAGCGGTCACTCAGAGGGACTCCAGGAAGCCTCACGCTTCTACATAAACGCTGTTTTTAAGACAAGCAGGGTCGTGAGCTGCTCCCCGCCGCCCCTCGCCTTTCCAGCTCACGGAGCGCTTGGTGCTGCTTCTGCGTCAGGCCAACAACTACCTCACGGCTTTGTGTTTTTGAAAACAGCTTTACACTCCCCCACCCGAGAATTCAGCCTTTCACAGCGCGCCACTTAGACGCACGAAGCGCATTGTACCAGCTGGACCTGACCCTGTACACCTGGGTCCAGAACTTTCCATCGCCCCAGAAGAAAGCCCGTGCCCGGTAGCAGTCAGCCCCTTCCCCTTCCTCTAGCGCCTGGCCCCTCACGATTGGTCTGGGGCTCTGGCCCTTCTGGACGGTCGGCGTCCCAGCAACACGTGCCCTTTCCACTCAGCCCCGCGGCTGCTGGGTCCGCCCGCGCCGCCGAAGCCGTCAGCCCCGAGCCCTTTGACGGCCCGGTGACCACACCCGGTATCGCGGCACGTGCGTGGTTCTCGCACCGTCTGGCCGTGACCGGTAATGCTTGGTGACCGTGTGCGCGAGTCCTGTGGGACACACGTTCTCATTTCTTGTAGGGTGACGCCTGGAAGTGGGATTGCTAGTTCACTCGGCCGCTTGTGTCTCACTCGATGTCCCGCCAGCTGCACCATGTGACTTACGTCCCGCCACCGTGCGCAGGGGTCTGGTTCCTCTGCGTTCTTGCCAACGCAGGACCGGTCTTTGATCTTGGCCGCCTCGGTGTGAAGTGGTGTCTTTTTTTTTTTTTTAAGATCTTATTTGAGAGAGAGAGCACAAGAGCGGGGAGGGGCAGAAGTAGGGGGAGAAGCAGGCTCCCCGCCGAGCAGGGAGCCCCCCGCGGGGCTCAATCCCAGGACCCCGGGATCACGAGCTGAGCCCAAAGCAGATGCTTAACCAGCTGAGCCACCCAGGCGCCCCTGAGGTGGTATCTTCATTTGCGTTTGAATTTGTATTTTTCTAACGACTGCTGATGGTAATTATTTTTTCATGTGCTTATTGGCCATTTGTTTATTTTTTTGGAGAAATAATCTATTCAGATCCTCTGTCCGTTTTCAATTGCATTGTTTCAGTTCTAAGAAATCTTTTTTTATTCTAGGGGGCACCTGGGTGGCTCAGTCGGTTAAACATCTATCTTTGGCTCAGGTTATGATCCCAGGGTCTTGGGATCGAGCCCCACATCGGGCTCTCTGCTCAGTGGGGATTTGCTTCTCCCTCTGCCTCTGCTTGACGCTCCCCCTGCTTGAGCTCACGAGCTCACTTGCTCTCTCTCTGAAATAAATAAAGCCTTTAAAAAAATAATTCTTTATATATTCTAGACCCTTATATTGTTTGCAAATATTCTCTCCCATTCTTTTTCTGCTTTCTTGATAGTGCCCTTCGAAGCACTAAGTTGTTAATTTTGATGACATCCAGTATCTATTTTTTCTTTTGTTTCGTGTGCTTCTGGTGTCCTAAGCCCCTGGCCTGATCCGAGATCATGATTTACTGCTACGTTTTCTTCTGAGAGTTTTATAGCTTTAGCTCTTGAATTTAGGTCTTTGATCCATTTTGAGTTAGTTTTTGTATATGGTGTGAGGTAGGGGTCCAACTTCATTCTTTCGTGTGTGGATTCCAGTTGTCCCAGCACCATCTGTGGTAAAGACTATTCTTTCCCCCACAGAATTACCTTGACACCTTGCTGATCGTCCGCGGGCCATAAATGTAAGAGTTGATTTCTGGAGTTTCCATTCTGTTCCACTGACCTACATGTCCTTATGCCAGTGCTGCTGTGTCTTGGTTATTACAGCTTTGTGGTCTTGAACCCTGAAAGTAAGTCCTTCAACTTTGTCTTTTTCAAGATTTTTTTGGGTGTTCTGGGTCCCTTGCATTTCCAAATGAATTTTAGGATCCGCTTGTTGATTTCTACCAAAAAGGGGCAGCTGAGACTTTGATATAGATTTTGTTGAACCTGGGGATTACTTTGGAAAGCACTGTCATCTTTATATTCGGTTTTATGATTCATGAACTTGGAATATTCTCATTATTTGGCTGTTCTTTAGCTTATTTCAATAGTTTTTTGTAGTTTTCAGTGTATAAGTTTTGCACTTATTTTGTTAAGTTTATCCTTAAGTATTTTATTCTTTTTGATGCTATTGTAAAATACTTGTTTTCTGATTTTCATTTTTGGGTTGTTCATTGTTAATGTATAGAAATACAACTGATTTTTGTATGTTGGTCTTGTAGCCTGAAACTCTGCTGAGCTCAGTTAATTCTAACTGTGTGTGTGTGTAGATTCCTTGGGACTTTCTCTACACATAATCACGTCATCTGCACATAGAATGCTTTCGTTTCCAATTTGGATGTCTTTCTTTCTTTTGCCTAATTGCCTTGGCAAATTAAGAACCTCTAGTACAATGTCAAATAGCAGTGGTGAGAGCAGATATCTTCTTCTTGTTCCTGGTCTTGGGGAGAAACCTTTCAGTCTTCCACCATTGAGAATGGTGTTGGCCGTGGGTTTTTATAGATGCTTTCTGCCAGGCTGAGAAAGTTCCCTTCTAATTCTAGTTTGTTGAGTGTTTTTGTCTTGAAAGGATGTTGAATTCTATCACATGTCTTTCTGTATCTATTAAAATGAGCATGTAGTTCTTATCCTCTACTCTGCTGATACGGTATATTACGTGAATTATTTTTCATATGCTGAACCACCCTTGCATTCATGAGGTAAATCCCACTTGGTCATGATACATAATTCTTTGTATAGTTTATTGCACTTGGTTTGCAAATATTGTGCAATTCCGCTGACCTAGTCTGCTAGTATTTTGTTAAGGATTTTTGTGTCTATGTTCATAGGAGAGATTACCATATACTTTTCTTCTTACGATGTCTTTGTCTGGCTTTGGTATCAGGGTAGTACTGGCCTCATAGATTGAGTTGGGAAGTGTTCCTTCCTCCTCTGTTCTTTGGAAGAGTTTAATGAAGGATTTGTGGTTAATTCTGTAAACATTCGGTGGAATTACCAGTCAAGTTTTGTCTTGGGCTTTTCCTTGTGAGAATTTTTTTTTTTTTTAATTAATTTATTATCTTGGGTGCCTGGGTGGCTCATTGGTTAAGTGTCTGCCTTTGGCTCAGGTCATGATCCCAGGGTCCTGGGATCGAGCCCCACATCGGGCTCCCTGCACAGTGGGGAGCCCACTTCTCCCTCTGCCTACTGGTCCCCCTGCTTGTGCTCTTTCTCTCTCTCCCTGACAAATATGTAAATAAAATCTTTTTAAAATTAATTTATTATCTTTATTTATTGTAGATCTGTTTAGATTTCCTGTTCTTCCTTGAGTCAGTCTCAGTAGTTTCCATATTTTTAGGAATTTGTCTATTTCATATGGGGTTTTGGTTGTAATTTGTTGACAAATAGTTGTTTATAGTATTCCTTTGTAATTCTTTTTTATTTCTGTAAGCTTGCTGGCAATGTTTCTTCTTTCATTCCTGATTTTAGAAATGTGAGTGTTTTCTCACTTTTTAAAATTGTCTTGGCCAGTCTAGCTAATGGCTTATCAATTTTATTGACGTATTCAAAACCCAACTTTTGGTTTTATTGATTTTTCTCATTTTTTTCATTGTTTTGTTAATTTCCACTCTGATCTTTATAATAATAAAAACTTATAAATTTAAAAAAATAATAAAAAATTTTGCGGTTGCTTTGTGTTTAGTTTTCTCTCTCTAATTTCTTAAGATAGAAGCTTAGCTTATTGATTTGAGGTTTAGCTACTTTTCCATATAGGTTTTACAACTAAGTTTTCATCTAAGCACTATTTTAGCTTCATTGCATGAGTTTGGTATGTTGTGTTTCATTTTTATCTCCAAGTATTTTCTAATTTCTCTTGAATTTCTTTTACCCACTGATTATTCAGTTGGTTTAATTTCCACGTACTTGTTGATTTCCCAAATTTTCTTTTGTCCTTTGATTTCTAATTTCATTCCATGTGGCCAAAGAATACACTGTGTATGATTTCAGTCCTTTGAAAATTATGACTTACTTTACATACGTGCTGTCCTGGAGAATGTTCCCCGCACACCCGAGAACTGGGCTCCGTGGCGGGTGTCGCGTAGCTCTGTGGCCGGGTGAGGTGATTCGGAGTGTGGTTTTAGGTCTTCTCTTTCCCTGTTGACCTTTAACCCAGTTGTTCTGTCGGTTGTTGAAAGTGGGGTATTGCCGCCGCTTTTATCCTTGGATTGTCCGTCTCTCCTTCCCTTTCCGTCACTGTTACTTCCTGCACTCCGGGGCTCTGTGTCAAGTCCACGTGTCTGTGCTGTTACTCTTCCCGATGGAGTGACCCTCCAGTCGGGGGGGCTTCTCCATCTCTGTAGCAGCTTTTGTCCTAAAGTTTCTTTTGTGTGACGTCCTCACGCCTTGTGGTGTTTGCGCCCTGATCTTCCATACTTGTACTTCATGCCCCCGATCGTGCCTTTTAACCTGTTCTGCTGATCTCTGCCTCCGAGTGCGATATTTAGTCCATTTACCTCTAATGTAATGACTGATAAGGGAAGAATTATGTCTGCCACTTTCCAGTTCGTCTACATGTCTTTTTTCCTCTTTTTCCCATTGCCGTGTGTGTGTGTGTGTGTGTGTGTGTGTGTGTGTGTGATGGATGTTCACTGGATCCCCCGGTATCTTCCACTGAGTTTTTGGGGTTTTGGGGGAATTCTTTAGTGGTTGCTCTGAAGATTCCAGTGAACAAGTAAATACGGTCCAGTATGGCTTCGTCGCAGCTTAGTTTCAGGAGTGTACAAAAGCTCAGCTCTGATATAGGGTTGTTCCCTCCTCGTGCCTTTGTGCCATTCTTGTCGTACTAATTACATCTTTATGGGTCGTGAGCCCATCAGCTTGGTTTGGGGATCATTGCTTCACGCAGCTGTTTAAAGTTAGGAAAAGAAGAGACTGACATGTGCGCCGCCTGCCATTCGGCCGCGTGCTTGCCTTTACCAGCACTCTCTGTTTCTTCTTGCGGATTTGACTGGTGTCTTGCACGTTGGTCTGAAGGGTGCCCTGCAGTGTTTCTTGAGGGCTCGGTCTACTAGCCGTGAATTGTCCCAATTCCTGTCTATCTGGAATGTCTTAACTTCTTCACTGTTGAAGAATAGCTTTGCTGGATTTGGTATGTTGCTAATCGTTTTTCTGTTCTAACCCTTCAAATGCATGATCCCACTGCCTTCTCTTGTCCGTGGTCTCTTGACGAGAAGCTGGTGTTAATAAGCTGGGTTTTTGGAAGATGCCTTGTACACAGGAAGTTGGATTATTTCCTCGCTGCTTTCAAGATGTTCTTTGTCTGTGACTTTGACAGTTTTAACCATGTGTCTGGTTACGGATCTCTGTGTGTGTCTTCCTTAGATGTTGTTGAACTTCTTGGGTGTAGACGTTGTCAGTCATCAAATTTGGGAGGTTTGGGGCCGTTATTTCTTCAAAGGTTCTTTCTGTCTTTCTCTGTGTCTCTCTCTCCCTCCTGTTGCTGGACTCCCACCACGTGTGTCAGGTGGCTGGTGTCTCTGGTCCCCGAAGCCCTGTCTATGTTTCACCTTTTTTCTGTTCCTCGGAATGGACCTATTGGTCTGTCTTCTGGGCCACAGATTCTTTCTTTCGCCAATGAAAATCTAATATTTAGTTGCTCTAATGAATTTTTCATTTCACTTGTAGTTTCCAAGTCCAGAATTTTCTATTTGGTTCTCTTCTATAATTCCTTTCTTTTTACCAATGTTCTCTGTTAGGTGAATCATTATCTCATATTTTAGTTCTTTAGACATGGCTTCCTTTACTTCTTTGAGCGTATTTGTAAGAACTGGCTTACAGCGTCTGGTAAGTTCAGCATCTGGACTCGTTCAGGGACAGTTTCCATGGACTGCTCTCCTCCTCATGTGTGGGCTGTACTTACCTGTTTCTTTGCATGTCATAGTTTTTTTCTTTGAAATTAGACATTTTAGATAACATAACGTGGCAACTCTGGAAATCAGATTCCCCTCCCAATTTGTTGTTGCTGTTTATTTAGTGTCTTTTCTGGACTAATTATGTAAAAATTTGTATTCTTTGTCATGCTTGGCCACTGAAGGCTCTGGTCAGCTTAGCGATCACTACTGATCGGACAGAGACTTCCTTAAGTGCTTTGATCCAAGAAGTCTTGTGGTTTTGGCAGAAAGCCGTGTGTGTGTGTGTTGGGCACACCTTGAACACTCAGCCAGGCAGTTGCCAGTCTGCCTTAGCTCACGCTTCCTGCTTGTTCAGGGCCTCAAGCTCAGCCAGTGCTGAGAGCTAAGTACTCTTCGGGTCCCCTGAGATTTTTCACCAGCGTCTTTGGCCAAGCGGATGTCACCACTGCAGGCCGCCGTGTGGTTAAACAGCAGCCCTGACTGTTCTCGACAGACCCCCACTGAGCCAGCCGAGGCAGGCCCGGAAAAAGACGAGCCTGGCAAATGGGTTTTTCCCAGGTGGCAGCCAGACAAGTCCGGGGTGACAGGTCTCTGAGGGTGGGGCTTTGGGGTGCCCCACACCCCGTCTTCCCGTCCCAGGGGCTGCCAGGCTGTGAATCTCCATAGCTGCTGCGGCTCCGAGGCTGCTGGGCGCAGAGGCCACTGCAGAGCTGGGGAGAGGGCGTGGGCACGACCAACCGGAAATGCCACAAGCTTTGCCCTTCCCACCAAGATTGAGCCATTTTTCTAGGATAAACCTCCTCCTTGGATTGTTACGGATCTTTGGCTCATTTCCAGAGTTTTGTAAAAGTTCGTTTTTTCAGTTTTTCCCTGGGCTCTGTGGCATTTTGAGCGGTCCCGAGTGCTGGGCAGGAAGGCCCTTCCCAGCCCTTTACTGTTCCGCGCGGCACACCCGTCTTCACGCACGGCCGCACGTTCGTGGGCCGAGGCCCCGGGACTTCAGCTTGCCTTCCCAGAAGCGACCTGCCAGAACGCTGACTTCCGGGACCCTCCCTCCCTCCGTGTGGGGCGAGCATCCTGACCTTGTCAAGCCCCGTGGATCGCTGGCACCTCGGGGTTATCATCGACCTGTCTCTCCCGAGCGAGCTGTGGAGCAGTTTTTCGTACGGTAAAGCGCTCTTCCTGGCTCCCTTTCTCTGAGTTGTATGTCCACATCCTTTGCTCATTTTCCTGTTGGTTTATTGGCTTAAGTTGTAGGAGCTCTTTGTTCATTAAGAAAACGAGCTCTGTGTGACAAGTTGCAAATATTTCCCATCTGCTGCCTTTGCTGATTTTTGCCACGTGGATGTTCGTGTATCTGAGTCTCTGTGTCCCTTCCCCACTTGAAGATTCTATTAAAATTTTTTCTGTGTTTCCTCTGGTACTTTTATGAGTTTCATTTCCACATTTAAGTCACTGATTTGTCTATCACTTATTTCAATATAAAATAGGACCCAGGAAACCAGTTTTCTATTTCAGATAGCTGCCCGGCTGTGTCATCCATTTCTTGGCGAATCGGCATTTCTTCAGTGGATGTGGAGCATCGCCTTTTCTTACGTCCATTCCCGCAGACATCGGTTCTGTGCACGCGCTTTCTCTCCCCTGCCGTCAGCTCGCCTGTGTGTGCGTGACTGCACCGTTGTGCTTGCCGTAGCTTCGGGCTCTGTGTTTGCGTCGGAGGCCCTTCCTGTTCACTTCGAGGCAACAAGAGGTGTGGCGGGGGGGCATTTTGTTTAACTCAGGGGCCCTGGGGGAGCATGGGGGGGGGGCCTGCTGTTTCCGTCCAGAGTAGACGGCAGGAGGGAGGGCCGGCAGGGCCCAGGGAGCATCACTGCAGAGTCATGGCCTCAGGACTGGGGTTGGACGGACCATGACAGAAACGGTGTGTCCCAGAATTAGCTGAGTCCAACACGGGATTTATGTGAGCGCTGTCATGGAAAGCCCTCAGGTGGGTGCCCCAAGCTGGTGAGAAGACACACGGTGCCGTTGGGGCTTTCCGCTTGCTGGCATCAGTGCATAGGGCCTCCATCCCCAAGGCTACCTCTTGGCCCAAGGTGGCTGCTGGGGCTCCAGCCATCCCAGGGAAGGGGACAGAAGGAGCGGAGGGGGTGTACCTCCGTTTCCTGTGAAGAGCCTTTTCAGGTGCCCTGCCGCTTCTGCCAGACTTAGTCACCCCACAGTGTCCAGCTGCCCAGAAAGCAGAAAATGCCGTCCTTTGTGCTGGGGATAGGCGTCCGGCTACCAGCAAGCCCTGCATCCAGGCAGGAGGGCGAAGAGATCAGCCAGCAGCTGGCTGCTCTGAAAGGGCCGTCACACAGGATGGAGAGGGACATGGCATCCTGGAGTTGTCACCTGCCTGTGGGGGGTGGGGCCCTGGCACGTGAGAGAACCTCCTTCTGCCGTGGACCTGTATGTGACAGTGTCTACATGTGACAGTCCCTACGTCCCTGAGAATGACCTACTTGACCTCCACTTCCCCCCAGCTGTTACCACCTGCTGCCGTGAGCGCCCGGCTCTCTCCCCGGCCTTGCCGTCCCCATGGAGATGTCGCCCCTCCAGGAAGCTTCACCTGCTTCCCCGATTAGCCTAGGAAGGTCCCTCTGAGCCGAGTGACACTTCACAGAGCCATTCGAACCTCAAGTGGCCCGGGGCAAAGGCCTGGGGACTCCACATAGGGCCTTGGGTGCCACTTTGGGGTGGGGGATGTGACTGATGAGGCTGGCTTGCTGGGAGCAGGGGGCGAGTGGTCACAAGCGACTCTGCGGATAAGGGAGGAGGAGAGAGGGCACAGGCAGCGACTGGCCGCGCAGAGGACTGCGGGATTGAAGAGGGGGCCACAGAAGGGCCCTCTGCTGCCACGGGGGGAGGGGACCACGTGGACGAGGGCGCGATGCAGGGGAGGTGCTGGCGGGAGAGCGAGGACAGCAGCGGGTCCTGGGGATGGGGAGCGAGGGTCTGGGGGCCACATTCCCTGACAGCGGCTGAGCCGGGCTTGTCCTCACCTCTGCGGGGCTGCAGGTGGGGTCTGAGGGGTCTGCTGAGCCCGGGGTCCAGCGGGGGCGGCGGAGCGAAGGAACAGCAGCCAGTTCTGGCCAGGCAGCGGGGCGGGGGCCACGCGGGCTCACGTGGAGAAGCCGGTGAAGAGGCCGGTGTAGACAGAAAGTGTAGACAGCTCTTGGGGTCACTCTGGCTTGGAAGGGGGCAGCTGGACGTTACCCAGGGTGGAGCGGAAGGAGGGTGTGGGCATGCGGACCAGCGGGGAAGAGTGGGTGAGGAGGGAGGGCGCCCTGGGAGCGGGCAGGTGGCCTGAGCCGGCCGTGGGAGGGGCGGTGGGGGGCCGTGGACAGAGGGATGTGGACACAGTGGGGCGAGGCGGCGGGCTGCTGGCCAGGGGAGTGCCCTCTCGAGGGTGAGGCCCAGCTGCTGGGGAGAAGAGGCGGAACAAAGCTGGTGAGATTGAGCAGGGCAGCTAGGCAGGAAACCAGGCAAAGCTGCGAGGGTGGCAGGTCAGCTAGCAGCCCCCATATGCATTCTCCCCTCCTTAATAGGAGTAAGTTGCCACCAGCTTTAAAAACTACATTTCCCAGCCTCCCTTGGCTAGGCATGGTCATGTGACCAAGCTCTGACCAATGAGTTTTGAGCAGCTGTGTTAGGTGGGCTTCTGGGAAAGCACCTTAAAAGGAAAAGGGGTGTGTCCCTTCATCTCCTTTCCTTCCTGCCCACTGCCTGGAATGGGGATGTGATGGCTGGAGCGTCACCCTTCATCTGGGTCCCTGAGGATGAGCTCCCAGCCCAGGGATGCTGTAGCACACAATGGGATGGAGGAAGGTTCCAAGGACTCTGTGTACATGTCATAGCTGTGTGGGGCTGCCAGAGGCCAGATTTCCATCACATAAGAGAAAATGGATAATCTCCTTTCAACTTCTGTTCATTTGGATTTTCTCTTTCATGCAGCCAAAGCCAATCCTAATAGCAAGGCACCGGAGTGCCAGCCGTGGGCGGGCCGAGTGGTGTGCGGAGTGGCTTCATGGGGAGGGAGCTCTGCCTCTGGGCTCAGCCGTGCCTGGGCAGGAGACAGCGGGGCCTTTGGGTAGGCCCATCTTTGTCTGGGTGCACACCTGCAGGGCCTGTGCCTTGCTTGACAGGAGACAGAGACGGCAGGGGTGTGTTCTGGGATGCCGGGTGGATGCTGACCGCAGCCAGGACTGGTCCTAGGAGCTTGAGGACGGACCATCCCAGAGTGCGCCCAGATCTCGGAGCTGAGACAGCCCTTCGTGGCACTAACACCAAAGTGGGACCCCCATGGTGGAGGGACAGCGATGAGGGGCCAGGAAAACCACCACTCGCCTCTGCCTCTCGCTCAGGCTGGGGGTGCCGGCTGGTGGAGGCCTGAGCACTGGGGGGCGGCAGGGCACACTCCCAGGGCGGCTGAACCTGGCCTCCCTCGTCCTCTCCTTTGAGGCTGTGATGCAGCAGGGCCCGCCAAGCTCGAGCAAGGGGGGCTTCGGGGAAACCCCAGCACCTTTGGGGCCGTGCTTCCTGCGCCCGGAGGTGGAGGCTGTGGCTTGTCGCTTGGCAGCCTCGAGCCCAGCCGGGCTAAGTGCGCAAAAGTGCCGAAGGTCTGATTTGAGGCCAAGAGCCGCCTGGAACTTTCCGGAGCTCTGGGTCTCCTCTGTCAGCTGCCTGTACCCTGGATGCCCCCGCCTCAGTGGCGAGCCCAGGGGTGTCCCCACCCGCTCCCCCTCTGCCGTTGGGTCGTGCAGACACCTGGGGCCGCCGAGCTCTTGGGCTGACGCAGGCAGCAGGGTTACTTAGCAGAAAATTTCCTGTGCCAGTGCGGAGCAGGCGGAGCGCAGAGGAGGGGCGGCGGGTTCTGAAGCAGAGCAGCGGCCGGCCGCAACAGCGGGCAGGGTGGTCCCAGCCGCGTTTGCCCCCAGCCCCTCCCGAGCAGCTCAGCAGGCTGGGGGCTGCCCTCGGTGGCCCTTAACCCGCTAGGGACGGTGAAGCCAAGAGGGGCGCTCTCTCCACTCCTGCCCCGGCAGGTGCGGGGTCGCTGCCACCCACCCTCGCAGCGCGCTCGCGCTCCGCAGCTCAGCCCCAGCCGTCCCCGAAGCGGGTGCTGGCGGCTGCCGAGCGCGGGAGCGAGTTCTGAGCGCTCGGCCGGCTCCCCGCGGGCGGAGGGGGACGCCGCCTAGAGAAGACGCGTCCCCGAGCACCGCCGGCTCCCTCTGCGGCGCAGGGCCCGGCGCGGAGCAGCCACAGCGCCCGGCACCCTGCTGCCCCTCCGGAGCTCTTCCCACGTCCGGCCGGTGCCGCCCGGGGGACGGCTCCTCGCCGCGCCCCAGGGCCTGCGCCCCGCGGCCTCGGCTCTTCTCCCTTCCCCGCGTTCCCCGGGCTCCGGGAAGCCCTGTGGGGCCCGCGCCCGGAGCGGGACCCGCCAGTCGTTGCGCGGGGCTGGAGCGCTGCGTGCGGCCGGGCTTGCGGTCCAGCTCGGGCGCCCTTGGGCAAGTCGCTCGAGCTCGGGGAGCCCCAGCTTCCCTCCTCTGGGAAGTGACAGGAGCTGGTCCCTGCCGGGCCTGGGGGTGCAAGTGCCCAACACGAGCCGCCCCCGCCCCGGACGGGGGCAGGTGCCCGGGGGAGAGTGCTGCTCCCAGCCCCGACCCTGCGCCCGGCCCTCTGCGTCCTCCACCCCTGAGAGCCCCCTAAGGCTACACAGAGGAGGAAGGGGATGTCCCTGAAGCCACGGGGTCCGGGGTGGGGGAAGGGGAGACGCGGGGAGTCGCCCAACCCGAAGTGTGTGCGTGTGTGTGGCGGGGGCGGGGGAGCCCGGGGGCCACCGGACGGCAGAGTTTGGCCGTGGGACACCGGGCCGCGGGGGAAACTGGGGCCTGAACCCAGCGCCTGGTCCAAAAGCGGTCCCCAACGTGGTCGCGACGAAGTCCCCACGGACGCGCGCAGGCAGGCGGGAGCCTGAGGGACGCGGGCGCGGCCTCCTGCGGTTTATTGATTGAGTAAAGTTCAGCAAAGTGCTTCCGAGCGGGCCGAGCCCGGCCCCGACGCGTACAGTCGTTTATAAATTTAAAACTCTTCTGTAGCAACCGGCTATATACAGAGTCCGCGCCTGAGGCCTCACGGAAGCCGGGCGGGCGGGCGCCTGCGGGTCCCCGCCGGCCGCCGCGCTCAGAGGTGCGGCGCGTAGAAGGCGGGCGCGCCGTAGGTCTGCGAGCCCAGCACGAAGGGCGACAGCACCGCCGGGCTCGACAGGAAGGGCAGCTGCGCGGCGCACACCAGGCCGCCGGGGCCGTGCGCCGGGTACCCGGCGGGGCCGTGCATGGCGAGCGGCGCGCCCATGGGCGGCGACGGGCTGAGCGGGCTGAGGCCGCCGGGCAGCCCCCCGCCCGGCCCCGCGCCCGGCCCCGCCGCCCCGCCGCCCCCGGTCGGCGCGCTCGTGTCGGCGCCAGGGTTCTGCTTCTTCCACTTGGTGCGGCGGTTCTGGAACCAGATCTTCACCTGCGTCTCGGTGAGGCTCAGCGACAGCGCCAGGTTGAGGCGCTCGCACACCGACAGGTAGCGCGTCGCCTTGAACTTGTTCTCCAGCGCCACGAGCTGCTCGTAGGTGAAGGCGGTGCGCGCGCGCCGCGGCTTCCCGGACTTGGAGTCCGAGCCCGTGCGCTTCCGCTTGGGTTTCGGCGCCGCCGCCGCGCCCTGCGGGGTCGTCCCCGCGCCCCCCGCCGCCGCCGCCGAGGCCCCAGGCGGGCCGGGGGCTCCGGGCGAGTTCCCGCGGGGCCCGGGGGCTGCAGCCTCGTCCACCGCGCCGGGGGGCGCCTCGGCCTCGGCCGCGCCCGGGCAGCCCGACCCGCGGGCCGCGAGGCCGCCGCCGCCTCCCCGCGCCTCCTCCGCGCCGCGCACAGTCCCCGCGTCGGGCGCCTCGCCGTCGTCGTCGTCGTCGTCGGGCGCCTCGTCCCCGCTGTCCGCGCTCGGGCTGCGGCCGCCGCCGCCGCTGCTGTAGCCGCTGGCCTCGGCTTCGTCCGCCTTGTAGGGGTCGCCGGCGTCTGCGGAGGACAGGGCAGTTAGGACGCGGCGCCCGCCCTTCCGCGCGCTCGTCCCCTCGGGCTGTCCGGCCCCGGGAAGGGTTCCCTCCCCCGGGGTCGTCGCTTCTCTGCGTTCCCGCCCTCCTCCTCTTTCTCTGCCCCGCGCTTTCGTTCTCCTTCCCTCTTCCCTCGGCGCCCGCCCGCGTCTGCTCTCCATCCCTTGCTCGTTCCGTCCTCTCGAAGCTTCCCCTGCGCCGCGTCTGCCCGAGCCGGGCCGCGGCCGCGCGCGGGGTTCACGGCGGAGTGAAAGCTCCGATCGATCCGCGGGGCAGATACAAACTTAATTAAACTCATTTTGTGTAATGTACAAACTAGTTAACGGCCATTTAATTTATTTCGGCGTATATTACCCTCCAATTACGGAAAGGCGTGGGCCAGCCAATTACCGGGCATTGTAGAGCCGGCGGGCCAGAGGCCAGGGGTGGGGCTGGAGCGGCCTGCCGGGAGGGGACTTCTGGGGACCAAACCCCGCCGCCCTGGCCCCATTTCCACCTCAAGCTGCCCGGCCCGGAACTTGGCAGCCCTCCGCTGAGAGCCCCGCCAGGCTGGGTCCTGACCAGAAGGTCCTGGCCTGGGCGGTGGGGTCCTGAGCAGTGCTAACTGTGGGGGGGGGAATGGTGTCCCCACTAGGCCCAGTCTGAGCCGCAGCCCTGATCCTCCAAGCAGAGGCCCCTGAAGGGGCTGCATTTCGAGTGTGGAAAATTTGGAAGACAGAGTCTGTCCCGGGCAGGGCTTGGGAGGGCATCTGCAGACTAAACCCCACAGGTGGTGGTGGTCCCAGGGCACACGGTGGACGCCAAGCCCCCGCCGTTGTGTCAGGTTGGCATCAAGAACCCAGGCAATGAATGTGGAATTGTGTGCTCCCAGACTTCCCCAGGGCAAACGCAGGGCTTGCGTGGGAGCCAGCAGGGCAGGTGTGCAGGGGCGGGGTGGGGGGGCACCACACCCCATAGCAGGAGCAGACTGTCCCTTAGGGGACCCCGAGAGCACCTGGCCGTCTAGCTTTGCCTTGTCGGGAGTGGTCTGAGGAGGAAGAGGGCCTGACCAGCTGCCCCCGGAACCAAGAGACAGGCCTCCGGGTGGGATGGGCTCCCCATGCGGGTGGAGGCTCTGAGCGAAGGCGCCCCGGACGCTGGCTAGGCCAACAGCCGGATGGGCTCCCCTCCAGCCAGGCTGGGTTTGCTCCTCCTTCATCTCCGTCCCAGCTGGAACCGGCTAGGCCAGGTACCCGGGGCCCCTATGCCCCAAGACAGCGGCCCTAGCCCTGTCCACCCTGCTCTCCTATCCCTGCTCAGCGAGGGGCCGGGAAGTTAGAGGGAGCAAGGGCCGGAGGAGGGGGCACCAAAAGCAATCAGGAGCCTGTCGAATGCAATTCTCGATCAATAGCGGCCCCTAATAAGTGTAATAGGTTTTAATCGAGTAATTATCCGAATTTTGACCCTATAATTTAGATGTTCGGGGGGAGTTTGCAAGGTGCTTGAAAGAGATATGCATGCTGCCGTAATGGGATATCGACCGGGCCGGGGGCGCGGGCCTCCCCATTACCGGCCGCTTTCCGCCGCTAAGCACATTTCCCCTTAACTGTAATCGAAGGGATTTAATTGTTTTTCCAGAGATAACCAGCGTTTTGTCACAATTAGTCTGATTTGTCCAAAAAAAAAAAAAAAAAAAAAAGGAGGAGGAGAAGGAGGAAAGGGGGAGGGAGGCCTCGGGCGGCTGCTATGGGGGCGGGGAGGTCACGGGCTCGCCGCCTCGCAGGTCCCCTCCTCCTCCGGCACCAACTACCTTCCAAGGCCGGACCTGCAGCCCCGTAGCCCCGGGACTCGCCCGGCGGAGCCAGGCCGGGAGGCGCGGGGCGGCCCTCCCGGAGTCCGGGTCGGGCGGAGCCCCGCGCGCTGCGAACTTTGCACTGAGCCTTGGCACACGGCTGGCCCGGCTCGCCGAGGACCCCGGGAGCGTAAACGCAGAGATGCGGCCCGTCCCCCGGCTCCCGCGACCGGAGCGGGCCGCGTCCTACTCACGCGGCGGCTCAGCTCCGGTGGCGGCTCCAGCTCCTCCGGCGGCGGCGAGGGCGCGGCGCTCCAGCTCCTCCGCGCGCGGCTGGCGTCCCGGGGCGGCGGGGGCCGGGGCGCACGGGGCCGGGGCGCACGGGGCGCACGCGGCGGGCGCCACGGGGCCCAGAAGCACACAGCGGCGTCTTCTGCTGTTGAACTTGTTGGGGTCCAGAATGTCCAGCACCGAGAAGGAAGTGGGGCGCGGCGGCGGGCCAGGCCGGGCCGCCCCGGCCCCTTCGGGCGCCGCGGGCACCGTGTCGCTGGCGGCGAGCGGCGGGGGTCCGGCCCGGGGGAAGGCGGGCAGCTCGGCGCGCCCGTCCATGGCGTCCCGGGCGGTGGCGGCGGCGGGCGTGGGCGGTGCGGGCCCCGGGCCGGGCCCGGGCGGCGGCGGCGGCAGCGCCGGGCCGTCCCCGGGAGCCGCCGGGCCGCTCGCGCTCATGCCGGCCTCCCGCCGCTCCGGCCGCTCGGGCCCCGCCGGCTACTGGGCTCCCATCCCCGGCGGCCCCGGCGCCGCCGCACGGTCTCGCGCAGGCGGCCGCGGCTCGGCTGGCTCTCGGCGCCGTGCCCCGCGCTCCGCCGCTGCTGCCCGGCGCTGCCTCCGCCGCCGCCTCAGGCGCCCGCCGCGCCCGGCCCGCGCATTTATGGCGACCCCGCCGGCGGCGCCCACGCGCCCACACGCCGCACACACGTGCGCCCGCAGGCGGCCGCGGGGCTCCGCCGCCCTCGTTAGCGCGCGCGCCTAATTGGCTGCGAACGGTCCCGGGCGGAGGAGGCGGGCCCCGCGCGGGACACACGGACGGAGCCCCGGGCCCGACCGACAGACGCGCCGCCCGGAGCCCGAGTGCGGGCCGCGAGCGGCTGTCACGGTCAGCGGCGCGTCGCTGCGCCTCCGCTCGTCCAGAAACGGTGCGCCTGCCTCCTGGGCGAAGGGGGAGGAGACAGCCGTGGCTTTTAAATAATTGCGGGATCAATCGGTGGAGGGGCCGCGGAGGCCCCGGGGCGCACGGGCGGGCGAGCGCTAAGACTTGGCTGGGACATCCTGGCGCGGGACGCGGCGCCCAGGCGGCCTCTCTGCGGGCTCCGGGGCGCGCAGTCCTGCCACCCCGGCGGTCCCCGAGGCTCCGGCGTCCCTCAGCGGCTGGGGCGGGGGTGGGTCCTGGGGGCAGACTCTGCGTGTCTTGCTCGCGCCTTCAGCCCCCTCCCAGGCGCTCCGTGGACGTCGGTCCCGCCTCTCCCGGTCGCTCCTCCCGGGGTCTCCTCTCGCGTCTCTAGGTCTCCCTTGCTCAAGGCCGCTGTCCCTGCAGCCCCTCCCGCTCCCGCCCCCTCCGCGTCGTCAAACTAGGGCCCGGCCTTGTGTCCCCGCGAGGGGCGGGGCCGGCGGCCCCTGGGTCGCTCATTAGAAGTGGGATCGAAAATGAGGGAGGCTGGACGGCCCTCCCGCCCCCGCCCCCCAAAATGGGGGCCGAAGAATCCTACAAACCGCAGGCGGCCTACATAAAAATCGCTACCCTGCAAGTAAGGGGACACAGTACGGCAAACTCTTCCATCCCCACGCCCGGGGAAATAAGAAGCCCCTTGGTCCGGGTCTTTATTTGCGCATATTTCTCTACAGCTGCGATGTTCGCACCACAGGGCCCTGCGGCCCTCGGAAGGACCGGCCAGCGCCCGGCGTCCGAGGGTAAGACCGCCGCTGCTCTGGGCAGCGCCCCCCCCTTCCCGCCGCAGAGCCGGCGAGCGCTTGGGCCGCTGGTGGGACCCAGGTGGGAGCCGGCGGTGGGAGCGCGCGTGCGAGGGTCTTCAGGGTGCGAGGCTGTTTGCGATGGGCGTGAGTGTGCGCGCGGGCGTGTGCACGAGCGGTGTGCGCGCCACCTCACACTGCGGTCCCCGGAGCCTGCTCCGCACACAAGGACGGGTCCTTTGCAATTACCGCGGGCAATGATCCTTTGGAAGCAGAAATTAAAAGTTGGGAGAAATAATGGGGGACCAATCGGCTGTAATTTGGGCCAAGCTCGGACATGCTGAGCCTCAGGGAGGCTGGGACTGGGGGGGCTGGGGGGGAGGCAAGGCCTCCGCTCTCCCAGCCCCTCCCCTCCCCCCGCATGCTGGTCCATCCCGAGATTCTAATCAGACCCACAACACTGTGTCCTTCCTCGCCAGGACTTGATTATTCTTTATCTTTAAATTATAAATCACCTCTGGGGGAAGGCGGGTGGATAATCTCTCATCACAGGGAGGTAATTATCTCCTTCCCGCCCCCACCTTCCTGGCGGGACTCTTAGGCTCTCTCTACCCCTCCCCCAGCTAAGTTTGAATATAGATGTGCACACCCCATTCACACACACACACACACACACTCATTCAGCAGCGCGCACCACATACAATCTCAGATTCATTCACGAGCACCTCGCCACCCCGTCTCAGGCACACGAGCCACAGATGCACTCAGTACCCTGCGGCCACCTCACCAGCGCCCACCAGCTCTGCGCTGGTCTTGGTCCCCTCTTTAACTCTTTCCAAGAGGACGGCACACAGGGCCCCTACCTGCCCAGTCCCTGAGCTGCCACTCCGCCCTCTGAGGCACAGGATGAGGTGCCCTAGGGCAGGTCCCAAGTGCAGACCTTTGTCTTGGCTCTTGGTTGAGTGTCAGTGTCACCTAGAGCACCGCGACCCCCTCATGTGCGTGCTCACATTCCACGCCACACAGGGTCTGTCCCTATCTACCATAGGGCCCCAGGGGAGGCACCAACATGGCAGTCACTACCCCCACCCTGCTGGGGGGGCAGGGGCTGTGTGTGGGTCTGCTGTCACCCCCGTTATACACACCGGACACCTGCAGGAGAGGAAGAGAAATGTGAGGCCTCTTGGTACAGCTTTCATTCAACACAAACCCACATAAAATGATGTTTTATATAAGGTAGATGTAGTATAATGTATGGTGAGTATCACTAAAGCATAGTAAATAGAGTACAGTATATTAAATATGATACATAATAAGCATAATGAAATCACATATTGTAATGTACAACCAAACATACTCACACACTCGGCACAGCAGGCTGTGCTCCCTGCTGAAGGGAGGGGGTTGGCTCAGGGCAGAGTGCTACTTGGACGAAAAATACTGTGACTGTCCTGGAGTTTGGAGGCGCCAAGATTCTCCCCCTCGGTCCTCCTCTCCCCTCTCTTCCCTGCCCTGAACTGTCTCATGGGAGCCGCGGGCGTCAGAGTAACGAACTGCAGAGGCTGACCCAGGGGAGTAGGGGCAGGGCGATGGGGTGCGAGGGGAGGCCTCCGGCGCTACCCAGGGGACCGCGGGTCATGTTCCCATGCGAGGAGGGGGTGCTATGTGAGGATGAGGGTCAGGGAGACATGACATCTTCTTCTGCCCCACCCCTCCCCCATCTCTAAAAAGCAACCCAAGTAAGTCATGGGGATGCACAGCCCCGGTCCTCCTCTCTCAAGGGGAGGGAACAGCCCTGCCCTCCCCCCAACTTCAACTCCGCGTGTCCAGGGCAATAAAGACGCCCTTTCGCTCCGAATCACAACTGATTGTCAATTAGACCCTCGTTTGTGCAGTCTCTGCCCATCTGCCGTATCGGGTCATCTCCAAGCCGCCAGCTTCACTTGCGGGGCCCCAGGTGGGCACTGACAGGTGAAATCAGTGCCCGAGACAGGGATGCCTCGGCCTACCCAGTGGACAGGAGACACCCCTTCGGTGCTAAGCCTCCGCTCACTGCACATCAGCAGGACCCGATGGGGTCACTGGCAGGCTGGGGGAGGGGCTTCACCAAAGCAGGAAGCAACATGGAGCAAGTGAAGAAATCCGGGGGAGGGACTGGTGGTGAAAGGTCTTAGAAGTCAGGGAAAAGTAGTGGGTGAGGGCTGAGATTATGCAGAAGAGGAAGGGGAGGTTTTTGAGGGAGAGGGATTGGGGAGAGCCGAGCATCCAGCCCTTTCAATCCATGGCCATATCCTCTCCTTGACATCAGTTTTTGGAAGTTTGGGGTGCAACAAGAGCCGGAGGGGCATCCCACTACTGCCACTAACTTAACGTGTGTTTATGAACTCCCTCCTCAATGCTTTCTTCTGTCAATTATGGAGGTTAGATTCTATCTGATCTTTAAGGTCCCTATACGTTCCCCTTGTGAGTTGAATGACAACACGATCACAGCCTTCATCGTACATTGGGCGGGGCGGGGGGGGGGCTCCCTTCTCTTGCACCTGGAGAGCTTTATTGGACAGGATGGAGGAGCAGCAATGTTCTGGGGTCTACAGGGCACGTGATGGATAACCCCCACTTTGTATAATGTTGGCTTCATGCAAAGCACACCCCATCCCAGCCTGTCCAGGCCCCCCCAACATCGCCATGAGATATGCAGGGGAGAGATTATAACCCCCATCTACAACTTAGTGTTCTGACTCCTTGAGTCCATACTGGGTCCTGCTGATGACATGGTGCTTTCTCTGATCGGGCCACCCTCCTGCACACCTGTGGGAAGGATGCAGGAGGTAGAGGCAGAGATGGAGAACAGAAGGCTTCTACTCTCCTTTCTTCTGCCTCTCCACTGGCTCCACTCCATGGTGAACCCTTTGCTCACCCAGAGTTTGGAAAACAAAAGGGGAACTTTCCGATTTGGGGCTTCTTTACTCATCTTTTAAGATATGCCTCTCCTGGGGTCTCCTGACTTCTTGAGCAAGGGCACCCCACACTCAGAACACCAGAGAGGAGAGGAAATACGGCGGCTGGCTGCGCCTGCGCACTGCACGTCCTCGGCACCAGGGGCATCTTCAGATCCACGGACAGCGCCGAAAAGCCCCGTCGGTACCGCGGAGAGCGCCCGCCCCGGCCGCCCCGGCGCCTGCGTTCAGCACCGCGGACAGCGCAAACAACCTGCAGGCGGCCTCGCTCTCCCTGGCAATCACCCCGCTGTGACATCTGTGCCCCGTCCTTGGCCCTCCCCCTGGAACTCCGGGACACCCCAGAGGAGGAAGAGGGTGGCAGGTTGTGTATGGTCTGGCGTCCTGGCACGGTATATGCTGCGCCCCAGCTCAGTCACCACGGCCAAGCCAGAACCAACCGAAGGGCCAGGGATGTTTACAAGGTTTTCACTGCCTGGGTTTGACGCTTCTCTTTGTAAGCTGCGTGAGTTCCAAGATGAAGAGCACATGGCGCCAGGCCTGGTTCATGGCAAGGGGTCAGCCAAATGCAAAGGTGAGGTGTAGACCCTTTAAACTTAAGACAAAAACAAAATCTCAGACCATCGAAACTGGGAGTGGCTCTCGGGCTGTGTGTGGAGGGTAGGACACCCAACTCCCACATCAGCACGGAGGACATCCTAGCTCCAAAGGGTTTTCTGACCAGAGCGTAGGGCTGGGTGAGGATGACCACCTCACAGATGGGAGAACTGAGGACGAAGAGGATTGATCACACGCTCCAGGTCATCCAGCCAGTATGTGGTGGAACTTTGATGCAGACGGCTGGGTCCTACCGATGCCAGCATTCTTAATGTGCAAAGTGACAGATAATCAACAACCAGGTGCCAAGGGGAGGGCAGTCCGGGTGGGGGTGCCCAGAGGGGTCCTGGCTGCTGCCGGCTCTCTCTCTTCAGGATGCCCCTTGTTGCCCTTGGTCTTTCCAGCTGCTTCGCCTGCACTGGTCCATCTTACGGGGGCAATAAGGGTGTCCAGGTTCAATCATGCCCAGGATAACCTCCTTCTGTCCCTGTCCCCCCAAAGTCCTGTCAGTACCCAGGGTTTCAAGGGCAGTCACTCTCACCATCAGTAATCACCACAGTAGTCTGGGCTTTCTGTGGATTTTTTACCCAGTGGAATGCCCTAAGCCCCTCTGTTTGGAGGTGAATGGCCCGAAGACCCCTCATGAGTGGGCATCAGGGGATGCCCTGGGCACAGGGTGTCAGAATTTCCTGCTGATGACCTCCTCCTCTTCTCGCTGCCCCTGCCACAGCCGAGCCCTCTGGTCCCTCCTCCATCATTCTACAGCACAAATCAGATCGCGCTCCTCTTCCAGAAGCACCTGAAGGCTGCCACGGTCCAGGGCTGGAATCTGGGCTCCGCAGCCTGGCATCAAGGACTTCCTGGCTGGATCCTGTGGGCTGCCTGCACAGTCCCTAACCCGAGCCCTGTGCCCAGAGCTCCCGAGCCCGGTGGTCGACCTGCCACGTGCCTGCACCTGAGGTCCCCTCGTTCAGCCGTGCCCTTGGCCACTTGTCTGCACGCATCATTCCTTCTTACTTTAGTGGCAGCACCACCTGGAAGCTATCTGATTTCCCCGGGGAAAAGGGAGGCGCCATCCCGAGTGTCCCTCCAAACCCTGAGCTTCACTCTGTCCTGTTTTAGCACATCACGGGACACTTGTCTGTTCACTTGTGGCTCTGGCTTCAGACTGTGCGCTCCTGGACGTTGTGCGTGTCTCCCTTAGCTCTGTGTCCCCCATCAGAGTAAGGGCAGAATGTGAAATGCAAAAAAACATGTTTACACTGACAAGGAAAATTGGAAGGCCGAGTGCTGAGGGGTGGGGCGAGCGTTTCAGCCCACCCACTCTCATCCACCCCAGTCGTGGTCTGACTTCCCGCTCTAGCTCCCTGGCCCCTCTGAATAGGGAAATGGCCCCGGCTGGGGAGTCAGGGCCCTGGCCACCAACAGGGGGTCTGGCACTGATCAATGTTCTCCTGGGTATAGTGGAGGCAGATGGCGTCCCGCCCAGAACCCTGCCCAGATCCCCACTCAGATCCCTGCTTAGATCCTTTCCCAGACCCCCTCCCAGATCCTTGTCTCGACCCCGGCCCCTGTGCTGAGAGTGAAGGGGCTCAAGCTCACCCCCATGAGCTACTCAGGAGAACGGTCCTTAGCTGATAGGAGATCCATTCCCAGGGACACCTGGGAGGACCCCACCCCTCCTGCAGGGGTGGACAGCCGCCAGGATTTTTACTCGAGCTCCGCGCCGATCAGGCCAAGGCAGGACTCCAGCAGAAGGCATCCCGGCTCTGTCCTGCCCCTGCCTGTCCCACACTGCCTCCCGGATTTCTCTTGCCTCAGTAACTCCCAGGGGCCCGAATCTGTGCCTCTCGCCCTGCTCGGGTCTCACCAGGGGTGACAGGATGGGATGGGGTGGAGACTGACCGGGCGGTCCGTGCCGGGGGGAGGACTTCATTACCCCCGCGGCGCCGTGCGTCTCCGCGCACAGCTCGCTTCAGAAGTCACCACGAGTCTGTGGCCATGTGGACATTTACGGTAACGCTTCTTGTCCCTCACTCCCCTGCCCCCCAGCCCCATCCAACTGGAAAAACTCTAATTAAATCAGAAATGTCATAGGTTGGACAATTTAGCCAGTGTTTCTTCCCCTTCACCGTCTTACTGGGCCGCGGCCTCGCGATGGGGGAAGGTACTTCGCACCCGCCGAAAGTACGCTTTGGCCACATGACCTGCACTGGGCAGAAGCGGCCAGGAGCCGGCTCCGAGCTCGGGCCTTAAGAGCATGTGTTTCGGCCCCTTGCAGCTTGTGCTGTCCTCTGTGAGGAGAACGTGCTCTGGACACTCAGCTGGGTCTAGGAACAAGGGTCTGGAGCCCACCCGAACCCCACCTGATGGGCCCCGTGGGGGGCAGCCGCTGGTAGCCGTTGGGCGGTAATGGCCACGGGCCCCTGAGCTCCGGGCTGTTCCCGGCGGTGTCGTAGCAGAGCCCGCCCGATCCAAGTGCGGCACCTTCCTGCCCGCGGCATCCTAGGGTTGAGACGACGTGGCCTCAGCAGTCCCCGCCCCTTGTCCGTTCCTGTCCCCTGTCACCTGGCTCTCTTCTGTGTCCCGCGGTGACCTACTCACTGCTCACCCAGCCCACAGTCACAGGGCTCTTTCCTGGACATGTCCACGGTCACCTGGTCTCAGGTCCCCTGTCTCTCCTCCCGACCCACGTCCCATGGGGGCTCCCTCCTTCATCCACCGTGCCTTCAGCCACTCTCCACGGCACACTCCGGACAGGGTCCTTTGGTTTCCACCTGAGGCGCCCTGAGCGGGGAGGGCGGTCACGAGGGCCGGTGGGAGGGTTGGGCAAGGAGGACGCGGCCTTTCCCTCCGCAGGAGGAATGGACAGCGCCCAAGGAGGAAGAGGGGAGGGGGCCCTGGGAGCCCGCTTGGGGTGCGAGGAGGGGTCCAGGCTGGGTACACAGAAGGTGTTCAATAAATGCATTCATTTATTGTTCCTGCCCAGCATGCACGTGCCACAGTCACACCCGCAGGGCTCAGTCAGGGTCGGGAGGGCACGTGGTGGGGGGCGTCAGGCCGCGTAATGAGCTTAATTGAGGTTAATGCCTCTTGCACGGCTCCCTGATTATTAAATTATTATCACACGCGTGAATCGTAATTAGAAGTTTGAGTAACACTCCAAGGGAAGGCTTGGAGGAGCGATTCTGGAACGCCGCCATCCCGGGCCGCCCGAGGGGCTGCGGAGGAGTGGGGGAGGGGCACGTGGGGGTGGAGGTGGGAGGCGGGGGTGAACGCGTGCCCGAGGGGGCAGGGGGAGGGGGAGGGGGCGTGGAGGGGGTGGGGCGTGCGCGCGCGCGGGACGGGCCTTGTGCGGCGGGTGCGAGTGCGGGGTGAGCGCGCGCCCGGCCTCTGGGGACCCACCGGGATGGGGAGGATGGGGGAGGCTCGGCCCGCCCCCCCCGACTGCCGAGCCCCCTCCCGCTGGGGGGTGGTCTGTGTGGGCCGAGGGTCCCCTGCGGCCCGCCTGCGGCGGTGTGGTCGGGGGCGCACCTTCCCTCCTGCCCGCGGCCCCCCGTCTGGAGCTGCGTCACCCCGGCCCCTCCGCGAGGTCGCGTCCCGGGTCCCCCAGCCCGGAGACCCTCGGCGAACGCGTGCGTCCGTGTCCGTCGCGCGCATGTGGCGGTGTGTTCGCGCACACGTGTGTCCGCGCGCGTGCCTGCCCGTGCGCGCGTGTCCGCGTCGACTCCGAGCGTGTGTCCGCGCGCGTGGCCGCGGGCGCGGGTCTGACCCACGGGGTCCCCGGGCCGCGGCGGGCGGGGGCTAAGGCTCCCGGGGGCCGCGCACGTGCGTCCTGTCCCTCCGCGCCTCCCCCTGCACCGCTCCGCCGAGTCTCCGGGAAGCCGCGCTGGGGGCGGCGGGGGCGGGAGCCCAGGGTCCCCGGGGAGAGAGACCAATCAGTCGCGCCTCCCCTCCCCTCGAGAGCGGACTCCCCCCTCCCTCCCTCGCTTTCTCTCGCGCTGTCCCCTTCCTCTTCTCTATTTATTTTCCTCTCTGTTGCTGAAACATATTGAAGGGGAGAAAAAGGGAACATTAAGATCCACGGTGAGCCGCGCGGCGGTTTAACGATTTCAAATGAGCCCCGGCTTGGGTGAGGACCTGACAGTCCGCGTCAGGGTGGCAGATGACGGCTAAAATTACCCCGGAATCAATATTCTCACCGGGTGTCCCGGGCTGATAAGCGCGGCCAAGACAATGTTGACTATTAAAGTCGACAGCTTGAGATATTACACTATTAGTTATGCTATTTTTAATAATCTATAATATTTGGGCTATAATTAATTAATTATACGGGTCAGATAATATCTAGGGCTGGAATGAGGTCTGAAGGGCCTATCACGGTGGTAATGAGAAAGGAGAAATCTAATCTGGGGACGGGCGCTGGGAGGGGCCGGCCGCGGGCTCCGGGCCTCGCCGCCCGTCCTGCCGGCCTTGCCCCCCCTCCCTCCAACCAAGGGTCTTTGGGGTCCCTGGCAGTGGGGCTGCTGTAGAGTGGGTCTCTGACCCCAGCTCTGAGCAGCCGAGGGGGGCTTTGCCTGTCCTGCTGTGAGGCGGGGACCCCCGGTCCGGGCCCCGCGGCTGCTTTCCCATCTTTCTCGGCAGTGGGGGCCTGGAGCAGAGGGGTCCCCGCGCCACGATGCTCAGGGCACAGGTGCAGGGCTCACCTCATGCCCCTCCAAAGCCTTCTAGATGATACCCAGAGGACAAAACCCAAGCCTGTGGCGGTGGCCAGAGGGGCCCCGCCTGCCCCCCCCCTTCTGGCCGGGCTCAGCACACCCCTGCCAGGACGCTCGGCCCAGCTCACTCCAGCCCCAGGGACTCTGCGCAGGCCATTCCCTGGCTCTGCCAACGGCTGCTCACGATGCTCCTTTCTCTGCTCCAGCAGCACCCCCTAAAGGCCCCGGCTCTGCTCTTCCCCCAAAAGCCTTGCTTTATTTACTCGCCGGTGGAGCGGAGGGCTGACACACTCCGCTCTGCGGCTCCCGAGGTGACCTTTGGTGAGAGCGGGACGGCAGCCATTGTCTGGAGCGAGCCGCCGCGAGCGCGGCCATCTGCTGCTCCCCCTCGTCCTTCGGGGGCTGCGCAGAGCCTTGCTCTTGGCCCCCAGCCCCGGGCAGAGCAGCCCCTTCCCTCGCCGGGCTGTGCCACGGAAACCACGGAAGGAGCTGGTTCTCGGGCCGCAGGCCCTGAGAGCGCGGCCCGGGAAGCGTGGGGCTTGGTGCCCAGACGTGCCCTGGAAGCAGGCTCGGGCGGCAGCTTGGAGCTGAGTCTGCTCTGCCCAGTGGCCTGGGACCTCCAAGGAGCCTGGGACCTTGACCCTCTGTGAACTTCCTGACCTCTGCGGGCCGCGGCCCTCGGGAACTCAGTGCCTCCCCCTTCTGGATCCGCTGGCCCGGGACAGCCAGCCCAGGGCCTGGTTAGCAGAGAAGCCCAGGCAGCCCCCGGGGCGGTGGGGGCGCAGCTGGGGCCGAGATGGGCGGGAGCCGGTGTGGGGGCTCCCTGCTTCCCTGAAGGATCCTGCTCTCTCCATGTTCCCGGACCGTCTGTATCTTTCCTGATGATGGAGGTAGCGTGCCCTCGCGGAGACGTGCCAGGCGGTGGAAGCCTCTGCAATCCCGCCCCGCGGCGTGACCTCAGGGCACGTCTTGCCTGTTTCCCGTTTCCCGTGTTTGCTGCTTTTTAAAGATGCGCAGGTTGGCACAGTCCGTGCCCCTCGGTCCCCGCTTCTCCGCCCACCTTAGTCATCGGAACCTCGTCCAGGACCTGAGCGAGCTCTCACCGGTCAGCCGCAGGTTACTCTAAACGCGGTGCCGTGTGATTCTTGTTTAGATTTCTGTCCCCTCTTCCGGAGGAAGCAGACGCGAGTCCCTGGGTTGGCGGGAGGCCCCAGCCTCGCCCACCGGGTGCCCGCGGTTCCGCGCCGGGGTGGCCAGGTCCCCTCTCGCTGGCATTTGCTGGGAAGGATGCCAGCTTTCCTCAGTGAGTATTGGTCATGCGTGTTTCTAATTTGGGGGAACTGCCTTTGTCCCTTTCCCATTTGGTCAACTGTTGGCGTTGTTCTAATAGATTTTTAAAAACCCTTTATCCTAAACTATGTCGAACCTACACAGAGGGGAGCCCTGCTGCTCGGGCTCGGAGGCGCGGCCCATGACCCCGCGTCCTCACGGCCGCGCTTCTATTTCTGCGATGAAGCACATCTGAGATTGAAGCACATCTCTGCACACCACGTCCTTCACCTGCAAATATTTCAGTGGCGAAAAGGAGACAAAAGGCATATAGAGCGGAAATGACAAACTCGAACTGTGCCCACTATGTGCAGACAGCATGAGAATCCACCCGGAAAACCGCGGCGGACCTACAACGCGTTCCCAGGACCGGTCAGGGAGGGCAGAGGGTACGACCTATAAAAGGCCAGATTCCTACGTCCTAGCAATCAGGAACTCGCAACTGAAGTAACTTTTTTTTTTTTTTTTTTTTTTTACAATGTCTCCAGGTTGAGGAAGTTCCTTCTTGATCCTAGTTTTCTGCGAGTTTTTATCACGAGCACATGGTTTTATCAGGTGTTTTCTCTGCAGTGCCCTGCGGTTTGGGCTCTACGGCGACTGGTGATGGGCGCTGAGCCCCTCTTACATTCTGGGGATGAACCCCACTCGATCGGGACGTTATTCTTGCTGTGTGCTGCTGGATTCGACTTACTAATGTTTTACTGAACATTTTCACAGATGTTCATGGTTCTGTAGCTTCTTATCTTGTCCTGTCCTTGGCTCCTGCCGGAATTGGGGGATGCTGCCCTCATAAAATGGGGAAGTATTATCTCCGCTAGTCTCTCGGAGAGATTATGAAGAGCTTTTTTTTTTTTTTTTTAAATCTTTAACTGTTTTGCAGAATTTGCCGGTGAAACCATCTGGGTTCGGAGTTTTCTTCTTTGAAAGGCCATGAACCACGAACTGCATTGGTTTAGTAGATGGAAGGTACTCGGGTTGTTAGCTCTCCTCGGGTACGTTCGGATGGTTCGTGGATTTCAGGCATCCGTCCGGGCTGCCTAGTCGGCCTCTGTGCGTGGAGCAGACCCCACTCTGCTCTTTCATGTCTGTGGGTTCCGCGGCGATAACCTCTTTCTTCTTTGTCGTCTGGCTGGAGATTCGTCAGTGTAGTAATCTTTTCCAAAGAACCAGTCCTTCCTTCACTGATCTTACCTACGATTTTTCTGTTTTTCATTTTACCGATTTGGGTTTCCTTTCTTGTTTCCTTTCCTCTGGTTGTTTGGGTTTTCTTCTGTTCTTCTTTCTCTAGTTTACTAAGGAGGAAGCTTGGATTCTTCTTTTCCCATACAAAAATTTAATACTATAAATTTCCCTCTAAGCCCTGCTTTAACTGCATCCCACAAATAATTTTGATACTGAAAACTTTCTTTTCATTTTCTTCAAATATTTTTCAGTTTCCCCCGAGGCATTTTCTTGATCCACAGATTGTTTACGAGTGCATGAGCTTCTGAGGCTCTGGGGCTTTCCAAACACCTTTCTATGTTGATTTCTACGTTAATTCCATTGCGGTCCAGCACATACTTTGTGTAAGTTGAATTCTTTTAAATCTGTTAGGTCGGTTTTATAACCCAGGATCTGATCTTTCTGGAGAATGGTCTGTGTGCACTTATAAAGGATGTGTATTCTCCTGTTGTTGGACGGAGTGTTCGATGCCCTTCAGGACGGGGCGGTTGTGGTGCTCAGTTCTCCCTCCTTGCTGATTAGCTGCTTGTTCTGCTGACACAGGGAGAACGGTGGAGGTCACAGCCATCATTGCGAACTTGCTAGTTCAGCTTGCAGTTCTATCAGTTTCTGCTTCATGTATCGTGAAGATCTATTGTCTGGTGAATGCACACTTAGGATTTTATGTCTCCTTGAAGAATTGATCCTTTTATGATTATGTGATGTCTCCATTTACTCCTGGCAATTTTCCTTCATCTGATATTAGTGTGTAGGTACCCCAACTATATGAGTACAGCTCTCTTTTCATTAGTGTTTCCACAGTCTATCCTTTTGCACTCTTTAACTTTTAATTTACCTATATAGTTATATTGAAAGTGGATTTGTGTAGACAGCACGTTGGATTTCTCTCAGTCTGGTGTAACGATCTCTGTCTTTTGATTGGTGGTTTAGACCATTGACATTTAATATAATTATTTACGTGTTTGGATTTGGGTCTAACACTATACTGTTTTTTGGCCTGTTCATCTCATACCTCTTCTTCTCTCTTCTCTTTCATGCCTCTCTCTTCTCTTTTCTTTATGATTCTTTCCCTTTCTTTCTTTCTTTCTTTCTTTCTTTCTCTCTCTTTTTTTCTTTCTTTCTTTCTCTCTCTCTTTCTTTCTTTCTCTTTCTTTCTTTCTTTTTCTTTCTTCCTTTCTTTCTTTCTCTCTCTCTTTCTTTCTTTCTCTTTCTTTCTTTCTTTCTCTTTCTTTCTTTCTTTCTTTCTTTCTTTCTTTCTTTCTTTCTTTCTGGTATTCCACTTTATTGGGTGGGTAGTTTTGTTTTGTTTTGTTTTACTATGTCTCCTTGTATAATTATGCTTTTAGCAATTGCTCTGGGGATTACAGTACAAACACTGAGCTTGGCACAGTCTGTTTCAAGTGAATATTTTGCCACTTCCAGTGGAATGCAGAAAACTCAATCCTCAAACCACCTTTATCCTCCCTTTTATAGCTGAGGTTGTCTCATTACATCTGCAAACACGGACTCTTCCCCAGACCATGCTATAACTTTTGTTTCAGCCTTCATATATATATTAAAGAAGTAAGAAGAAAAACCAGAGTTTCATGTAGAGATTTATGATTTCTTTCACTTTGTCCCTAAAGTTTCAAGCTCTTTTCTGGTGCCATTTTTGTTTTGCCTGGAGAACCCCTTTTAGAATTTCTTTTAGAGCAGGTCTGTTGGTGACAAATTCCCTTTCATTGGAGAGTGTCTTTATTTTGCCTTAATTTCTGAAGGATTTTTGATGGATTTAGAATTTTGGGTTGACAGTTCATTTCTGTCAGTACTTAGAAAATGTTCCTGGGGCACCTGGGTGGCTCAGTCAGTTGAGCATCGGACTCTCATCTCAGCTCAGGTCTTGATCTCAGGGTCATGAGTTAAAGCCCCGCCTTGGGCTCTACACCAGCATGGAGCTTACTTAAAAACAAAAACAAAAACAAAAGCAATGCATTTTTAAAAAATGTTGTTCCACTGCCTTCTTGTTTCCATGGTCTTTGATGAGAAATTCAGTCTTTCCAATCATTTTTTCCCTTATATGTAACTTATCATTTTTTTTTATGGCTGCTTTAAAGGTTTTTTTCACTGTGGTTTTCAATAGTTTGATTATGATATTTGTGGGCATGGATTTCTTTGAGTTTATCTTCTTTAGAGTTCACTGAGCTTCTTGAATCTGTAAATTTATGTCTTTTATCAGATTTTGGAAGTTGGGGGCCACGATTTCCTCATGTATTTTTTTCTGAACTCTTTTCTTTCTTTCTGGGGCTCCACATAGTGGCATATCTCAGGACTTCATTCCTTTTTATTGCCTAGTAATATTCCACGGTGTGGATACACCACACGCTGTCTATCCATTCATCAGTTGGCAGACATTTGGGTTGTTTCTACCTTTTGCTATTATAAATGATGCCATGATGAACATCTGTGTACAAAGCTTTATGTGGACGGATGTTTTCATTTCTCTTGGATATATATTTAGAAGTGAAGAAGTGCTGGGTCATGCAGTAACTAGGTTTAATCATTTGAGGAACCGCCAAATTGTTTATGAAAATGGCAGCATCATTTTCCATTCCCACCAGCATGGCAAAGGCATTTCAACTGCTCCACACCCTTGTAAGGACCTGTTATCTGGCTTTCTGATCTAGCCATGTTAGTGGGTGTGCAATGTCTCATTGTGGCTTTCATTTTATTTCCCCAATGACTAATGATGTTGAGCATTTTTTCATGTGTTTACTGGTCATTTGTATATCCTCCTTAGAGAAAGTCTATTTGGATCATTTGCCCATTTTTAAACAAAGTTATTTGGTCTTTTATTATTGAATTTTAAGGGTTCTTTATATATTTGAGATACAAAGTCCTTATCAGTATAGGATTTGAAAATATTTCCTTCCATTCTCTGGGTTGTCTTTTCACTTATTTAATAGTGTCCACTGAAGCACAAATGTTGTTAACTTTGATGAAGTCCAATATGTCTGTTTTTTCTTTTGTTGCTGTTGGTTTGGGTATCATACTGAGAAACCACTGCCTAAACTGAGGCCATTAAAATTTACCCTTATGTTTTCTTCCAAAGAGTTTTATAGTTTCGGTTCTTACATGGTCTTTGATCGATTTTCAGTTAATTTTTGTGTGTGGTGTGGAGTAAGGCTTAAGCTTCATTCTTTTGCATGTAGATATCCAGTTTTCCCAGCATCGTTTGTTCAAAAGACTTTCCCCCACTGAATGGCCTTGGTGCCTTTGTCCAAAATCATTTGACCATGGACACGTATTCTGTTTCTGGACTCTGTCATAGTCCATTGACCTCTGTCTATCCTCGTGCCAGGACTGCTCAGTCTGGATCACCATTGCTTCGTAGTAAGTTTTGAAGTTTTATTCTTCTTTTTCAGGATTGTTTTGGCTATTCTGGGTCTCTTGCAATCCTGTAAGAAATCTAGAATCAGCTCGTCAGTTTGTACAAAGAGGCCAGCTTGGATTCTGAGAGAGATCGCATTGAAACTGAAGATCACTTTGCGGAGTATTACCATCTTAAAACAGTATTTGGTCTTTGATGCCATAAACACAAGATATCTTACCACTTATTTAGGTCTCCTTTAATTACAGCAAATATTTTGTAGTGTTCAGTGTACTAGTGTTTCACTTCTTAGGTTAAATTTATTCGTAAGTATTTTATTCTTTTTGATGCTATTGTAAATGGAATTGTTTTCTTAATTTTATTTTCAGATGGTTTATTCAGATTACAGTTTTAAACTTCATTTTTTTTATTTGCAATTTCATCTTTTTTCTCTCATGCTAAAAATCTTGTTTTCTAATGACCTTTAACATAATTACTTACATGCTTCATCCTAAGATATATCTATAATGATTTCAAAATAGTAATGCCAATGTTTCCATTAGCAAGAGGATCTCCAAGTGCAGTGTAAGATTTCTTTATGCAGTTTTTTGTTTGTTTGTCCTTAGAATAATTCTCACTGGGCATACACATAAAGATACTGTGTATTACAGCCACCTAAAGTAATTCTTTTTTCTGTGCGGTAAGTTCATTAGTTCCAGTTTGCTTTAAATTTTTGTGGGTTGATGTTCTTCTTTTTTATATAAATTTTTTTATTGTGTAAAGCCTTTACACAGCGCCACTGCTACAATTATATGACAAAGCACCTGCACAGAGGAAGTCCTTTTATCTCATCCCCTCTGCCCTGTTCTGTATTGACCCGTGTCACACGCAGTTGGCCACCCTCCCCCCCTCCCCGACAGCTCCCTCCCTGGGCCCAGCACCTGTGCAGCGGGCCCCCCAGGGTAAATGGGAGAGTGCCCTCGTGTTTGGCTTTTAAATGACCCCTCAGCCCATTCCTCCTGTAACAGGCCCACGTTTGAAGGCTACTGTCTTGGCCCTTGAAGTAGGTGAGCCTCTAGAAAGTAAGAGCGATGACAATACTGCTGTACACTACTGTGTAGGAAGCACCAGCGCCACCTGGCGCGCAGGGCTGACTCCCGGCCGCGCGCAGGGCCCACTCCCTCCACGCACGGCACTGCACGGCTCTTGGAACGTTTCCGTCAGAGGTTCCGTCGTCGAGAAAGAGCTTTCAGGCCACTCGTCCCTGCACTTGACAAACGTTCTGAACGTGGCCGGGCCGGCGCACAGAGGTGACTGGCCGTCCTTGCGTTCGACCTCGGCAGGCCGGGCGCCAGCTGGAAAGCAGACCCTGGGCGACTCAGAGGCAGGCGGCAGAGGGGGACGCTGGGGGGGCATGGGGTGGGTGGTCCGGCAGCCCCCGGCCCTCACCTCTCCCTCCTCCAGGGCCTTCTCTCTGGGCTCTGGGGCCTTGAGGCCAGGCGGGATTTCTGGACGGTGGAGGTGGGCAGAGGGTGGGCAGAGGCCCGGAAAGCAAGCAGCTCCTCTCTCTGGGCATTTCTGCTCTGCCGCCCCCGGGGCGGTGAGGGTTCTCGACCCATTTGGACGTTTCTGTCTGGTCTTTGAGGCTCTTCTCATGGAGTTGGCTGGAACCAGCTAGGCCCTCAATGCGTGGGACCTGTGGTCATCAGTTTGCCAGTCCGAAAATGGGAAGGATGCAGCCTCTCTGCTGGGCTGCGGCGGAGTTAAAGCTCAGGTCTGGTGGGTTTTCTGGAAGCGTCTGTGACCTTCGTTTCTAACGGCCTGGTGGCCCCTTCTCAGCTCCGTCAGGCTAAGCACAGGGTGTTAGACGGCAGGGAGCCCATCCCACTGAGGTCAAGACCGGGGCGCCCGCAGGCGTTGGGCGGGAGACCCAGCAGACCGGCTCCGGAGCAGGTGTTAAGGGCTGTGACCGCGGCGCGCTCACCCAGTGCTGGCCACGTGCACCCGCACGGAGGCCCGCGGCCCCTCAGAGCGCATGCCAGATGCCCCCTCGCTGTCTTGACCCCCCCGGCCCAGATCTGAGGAGGCGGCTGCCGAGCCTGCAGGGTTCCCAGGAGGAGAAGGTTCTGGACCCCGGGAAAGAAGGTGTCTCAGGCTGGGCGTCTGGGCCGCAGCTTGCTGAGAAGTAACCTAAGTGCCACCTGCGGGCAGAGCCCTGGGTCTGGAGAGGAGAGTCACCGATGATCTTGGAAGGTCCTGGCGGGCGGTGGGGACACCGAAGCCGGCCTCGCTGGCACAGAAGGGAAGGAGAAAGTGGCTGATGGCTCGGGGGCTCTGCTGGGAAGGGGGCCCAACGGCCTTGAGCGCCCACCGCGTCCCTGCTCTGGGCGCTTGCAGCTTCCACTGGTGGCTGTTGTTTGTAGCCTGCGTCTGGGCCCCGGGGAACACCCCCCCACCCCCCAGGCCCTGTCCTCTGCCGCGACCCTCTGGGCGCCGGGCCAGCACGGAGCGGGTAGGCCAGACCCCGCCCCGCACTGTCTGTGATGGCGCCTGGACCTGGCGAGACCGACTGTGAGCACACTGCCCAGGTTCTGCCGGGCGGGTCTCCGGCAGGTGCGGGTCACGGGTCCCATCAGGGGGCCCAGAGTAAAGGAGGTGGCCCCCAGCAAAGTGGGGCTTCATCTAAGCAGTAAAAGGTCCGCGGAGCGAAACGGAGGCCGCTCAGGAGGAGGGGGCCCCCTGCAGACACCAGCCTGCCGCCTGCCCCGTGGATCCCCGGCGATCCCGCTGACCCCATGGCATGCGAGCCGATTCTGTGAAACCAAACTCTTGATCCACAGATAAATGCCGCTGCTCTCTGCTCAGGGCAAAGCCTCCGGCTGATGTGCGAGCTACCCTGAGCCGGTGCCGATTCCTCCGTTCTCTGCGCGGAGTAGACCGCGGGCTGTAGACCGTGTTTCCTTCCTTCTGGAGCAAGATGGCGGCCCCATATCCAAGCCAAGGTCTTTGGGCCCTAACCTGCCATTGGGCGGCAGGCCAGACCTGAATGTGCACACTCGACGGGCCCACACTCAGACTCACGCTCGAAGGGCCCGCGCTCAGACTCACGCTCGAAGGGCCCACACTCAGACTCACACTCAGACTCACACTCAGCAGACTCACACTCAGACTCACGCTCGACAGGCTGGCACGAGGCCCCTTCTTCACTGACACCACGCTCTGTGGGCTCTCCTCCTGCCTCTGGACACCGCCCGCCCGCCTTCATGGGGACTGCTGGCTGTGCTTGCCTTCTGTCCCCTTGCCCCAGAGCCCCCAGGCCCCACACCCCTTCCCAGTCTCCAGTCTCCAGCTGCACCCTTCCAGGGCAGGTCTTTCCCCCGGGAGCCAGTCCTGCCCACCCACTGCCCACTGCCCAGGCCGTCCTGGGTGTCCTTCCTGCAGCTCAGAACCCCTTTTCCAACCACACGTCCAGAGAATCTCCTGGGTCTCCTGCGGCCCCTGGGCAGCCCCAGGGTGGGCGTCTCCTGCCCCTCCCCACCTCTGCGGCTGACCAGCGCTTGTCCTCATGCTCTCAGCTACCAGATACTGCCTGCAAAGACCCGTCCCTCGGTGCCCCCCACCATGCTGCCCGAGCCCCTGAAGACCCCAAGTTCTGACCGGTCCTCTTCACCTTGTGCCTACGTCATGCCCCTTCCAGCATCCGCGCTGCCCTCCTGTGGCCTCCACGCGGCGGACCGCCCCCGACCTGACCCCACGGTCCCCCCCTGCCCCCAAGGGACAGTATGAGGTCGGCAGCCCCCGACACTCCGCCCGCTAAAGGCCGCCTCCTCCCCTTGCAAGGACGCTCAGGATCAGGCGCCATGTGGTGGGGGAGGGGGCTCTGTCCCAGGAGCCGGCGCCCCAGCACCGGGGTCAGCAACTGCACACAACAGATGTGCTGACGAGTGATGGAACAACTTGGCCATTCCGTGTCCCGGTCGGATGGGGAGACACCCTGGCACTCCTGTTCTGCCTGCCTGGGAATGCGACCCCAGGGGTCCGGCGAGATGGCCTCGCCCAGTGTGGCCCAGTGCGCCCCACACCTTCCATCGTGGCTGGGGCGGGACGAAGGTCATCTCTGCCTGGCGGGGGGGACTGAGGTGCCCGGGGTGCCCTGGCCGGGGGGCTGGCTGCTGGGACCTTGTACCACCATCCTTGTTGTTTGGGGTCCTGAGAATCTGCTCTGCCTACCCCTGGGGGCCCCGCACCGTGGCTGGGGGGAGCCGGGGCCCACGTGGGCGTCCCCCCACTACAGCTTAATAAGGGGGTAGTTAGCTTCCTTATAAATGATGTCTTTGTGCAGTTGGGGAGCCAGAAACAGGAGGCCCCATAAAAGGCACTTTTACTTCTGTGGCCATGCATAAAATAAGGCCTGGGAGACAGGGCCGCTGTTTTATAGGGGCCGTGAGTCCCCTTCTCTGCTTTAAGTGTCTGTCACATTAAGGGAAAAATACAGCCTGCTGCCACCTCTCGCAGACTATGCTGGGCAGGCCTCAGCTCCCCAGACCTCTGGCCCTGTCTTGGGCCTCCCTCCCTCCGGCCAGGGCCGCTGGGGTGCTGGGTCTGGCCCCAAGCTGTGCACGAGCTTCTTTAGGCCTGGAGAGGGGGGTGGGTGGGGGCGGTCAGGAGCACCAGGCTCAGAGCAGGGGTCCCGCCCACGCTCCGCCTGCTCTAGGCCCCATCTCCCCGCCTGCCCCCTGGGCTGGGTGCCGCGATGTGCTTTAACGACTCGGAACCTGCCACTCGAGGTGACAGACTGGCCCACAGCAGGTAGCCCAGCTGTCCGGGGGCAGGATTGGAGCCCGGGACCCTGAGCTTGCCCCCGAGAGCAGGGAGCGGGGGTCCATGGAGACTTCGCCCCTGCGCCCCCAGGCAGGGGGACTCACTACCACTCGCTTTCTGGGCCGTGGTGGGGTCTCCGAGCTGAAATCAGCTGAAATCCTGGGATGGGGCCGCAGCACCTCAGCGTGGGGTTCTGATCCCAGGACTGCAGGGTGAGTGGGGCAGGCCACCCCGGGGACGAAGACGCTGCGGTGCAGCGAGGAGAGCCCGTGAGGGAGGAGAGGGCAGGAGGAGCGCCCCGCCGTCGTCCCCAGGGCCGGCCCAGCCTGTGCACCCCCCTCTCCGCGCAGCCCCCGCCGGAGTGCCTGGATCATACGGAAGCCGAAGAAGGCAAAGCCAGAGAGGGGTCTCTAGCGTTCGGGTGGTCACGGTGTGAGTCCTGGCTGGACGTGCCTCCGGGGCACCCACGGGAGAGGTCATCTCTTACGGCGGCAGATTCTCTGTGATTGACCAAGAGCGTCTGCTGGCTGGGTGGGGTGGGAGAGACAGAGGGGGGGAGGGAGTGGGAGCGGAGACATCAGAGAGCAGGAGACCTGGTCTTCCTAAGCCCAGCCTCACTCCGACATTCTTGTTGGCCTCACCAGTCTGGCACGGCCTCCCCTGACTCTCCAGATGTCCCCTGCTGTCCTTTGTAAAGGCAGTCCTGTGTGCCTCCAGGTGAGGACCTGGGCTCAGCTGATCTCCGGGGACAATTTCTTTCTCCATCACACTGTCTCGTGCCCACACTGCAGCTGAGCCTGGGTGTGGACCAGGCCTCCTCTGGCCGAGGTGGGGACAGAAAGAAATTCTGGGCATCACTGACCACCTGGTTTGGGCTCTTGAGACAGTTCAAGCATTGTGGGCTCCCTGCAGGGGATGGGCATGAGGGCAAGGTACTGGTTAGGAGGCTGAATGCCCCTCAGTCTGACACCCGGGCACATCCGGTCACCCCCACATGCCTCCTCATTGGAAAAGGGGGTGATGGCCAACAATGGACATGTCACAGCATCATTGTTGCCCTTGTTTCCTGCTCAGAGCTCAGGGCAGAGAGAAAGACTCTCAGCAGACAGTGATTTCCATTGAGGACCAGACAAAGCAGCAGGTGTGAACACAGGGTGGGTGTGAATACAGGGCAGGTGTGGACACACAGCAGGTGTGAACAAGGTGCGAACATAGGGCATGGGTGAACACAGGGTGAGGGGAACACAAGTGAGGGTGAATATAGGGCAGGTGTGAACACAGGCGGGAACTGAATACAGGATAGGTGTGGACACACAGCAGGTGTGAACACAGGGTGGGTGTGAATACAGGGCAGGTGTGGACACACAGCAGGTGTGAACACAGGGCAGGTGTGAATACAGGGCAAGGGTGAATACAGGGCAGGTGTGAACACACATGGGTGTGAACACAGGGCAGGTGTGAATACAGGGCAGGGGTGGACACACAGCAGGTGTGAACAAGGTATGAACATAGGGCATGGGTGAACACAGGGTGGGGGGAACACAAGTGAGGGTGAATATAGGGCAGGTGTGAACACAGGCGGGAACTGAATACAGGGTAGGTGTGGACACACAGCAGGTGTGAACACAGGGTGGGTGTGAATACAGGGCAGCGGTGAATACTGGGCAGGTGTAAACACAGGGTGGGTGTGAACACAGGGCAGGGTTGAACACATGGCTGGAGTGGAGACACAGCAGGTGTGAACAAGGTCTGAACACAGGGCAGG